>CM054122.1:175397369-175943124 GCA_028751855.1 Ambrosia trifida
CCTAGATATCACGAAACCTACATAAATAGAGACCGTTTAAGAAAAACCACATAAGAACCATGATTTTTTATTATTATTGAGTTACATAGATGCATCATTTGCTTTACATTTTGGGTAACACCAACAAAGTCGTCAAGGATCCGAATGCATTGAAAGTAAGTGTATAAAACCTAATTGATGAACTTTAAACCCTACAACATGTTGCTATCCTTAGGCCACTCACAATCGGGGGTATTTTCTCCGTCATAAAACCCCAACTTCTGTAATCACAACTCTCCCAAAATCCATATAAAATGAAATTTTACCACCATCGTTGGCTTTCGAATCATCAACAACAATCTTTTGGGTTTGTTTTTGCACCATCTTCAGTCTATCAAGAACACAAAACTGATAGACGGTTGGAACCCCAAAACCCAAAAACAAACCCTAGTGAAATTAGGCCACAATTGAATATTGTATGATAAAACGATCCATTTTCGGTTATCACAAAAACCCAAATTGGAATGAAAAAGAAACTTACCTTTTGAAACAGGGTTTGATCCGAAGATCTGCAACTTCTGATTCACGATCGGTTATTTTGATATCACGTTCTTTATGAGTTGAAATTTCTAGGGCTTCCACTTTCCTCTAGAATTGATCCAGAAGTTGTATTCACAAAAAAAAAAAAAAAAAAAAAAAAGAATCAAACACAAAAACACATCAAAACAGAAAGAAAAATATGAATCAAACACAAAAACACTTCAAAACGGAAAGAAAAAGAAACTTACATTTTGAAACAGATCGAAGAGGAAAAAGATTTCTAATTGAAGAAAGTGATTTTATCTTGGAGCGGTTATATTGAACCAACGTAGAACCGTTGATGGACAATGTTAACAACGCTGTTATAACATCGTTAGTAGCACGCTAAGTTGCTAATTGTTAGTATATATAATATTCTCTTCAAATATTGTCGCTGTGATCCCCTCTGTGATTGATGATATGTTCCTTTTCAATTATAATGCCATCAATTGTGCCATCCATAATAACACAAATTTGTCACCACAATATTCTTGATTGGCCACGAGCCCAAGTAAGTCTTTGACTTTTTTTTTTCTTTTCTATTATTATTATTATTATTATTATTATTATTATTATTATTATTATTATTATTACTACTATTTCTAACTCGGGTGCTCTAGACTTGGGTGTTCTTGACTTTACCAAAGTTGCTCGTTTACGCTCCAACGTTCATGAACACCAGGTGCTCGCGTCTCGAATATAATTTGTACCGTTTTAGCCCCGCTCCATGCGAGCACCTACCAAAAATATAAAATAAATAAATAAATCGTAAAAACAACCAAAAAGTAATAAAATATATACAATACTAAAATAATAGAGTACAAACATAAAACTAATAAAAATACTATCTAATCGACTCAAAAATATACAAAACTGGCAAATAAACATGATGCGTGGAACCGCGCATCAAGCACCCGTTCTTACCGGTTGTGACTAGTCACGCAAACCCGCAACTAACAACCAAACGACCTTCCTTTAGTCACCTCTAACAGCCACAGAACAAAAATGCTTATCACCGGTCACCCCAACGTAACAAACGGTCCTTCCACCATGACAACGCCTGACCGAAACACTTCAACGCCTCCGTCTTCCGCTATGAGAACACTCCCGAAAAAGCCCTGCTCTCCCAAAACTTCTTCTTTCACGCCTGCCCTCCACCAACCGACACACCCGCTGGTGGCGGAGGCTTCCCCGGCACGAGCCCTAGGCTTTGATACCAAATGTTGGTTCAGGCCCCTTGTTAAACACACACTCAAAACTCACTGATGAATGTGAACTTGTACAAAGGAAATATGTGGAACAAAATTGAAGGAAAGATTATATTATTATCAACTAATGAAAGCTTTAAATAGCCAAATACATACAACGGTAATAAAGAGAAAATAACAAACTTAAACAAGTATGACCTAGTAAACACGAAAGTAGCTATAGACTAGCTCCTTTATTCAAGACTTGACTTCATTCACGTCACTTGGTGATCAAAAGCTGCTTCATGAGCTAGACATCCACTGTACTTGGTCAAACACTACCTAATATGCAAATACTTTACTACCCCAAATATTTCCAGCCATAGCCATGTAAATTAATATTTGGAGTTTTGCTTATTCCATGCAAACCAACTTTAGCATATGAACCGGACGACCAACCAATTAATCCAACATCGACTCCTCTCCAATCCCACATCTATCGCATATTATCCCTGACGTGTAAAGCCTCCTTGGATGGGATCCGGTACAGACATGCCCTCCACACAAAATAACCCACTTTAGCCGGGACACCTCTATTCCAATATTTCCAATCGTTCCAACCCATATTGTTGTATTAATCATCAATTGCTCCTTCAGATTTGCAACCAAAAACACCCCGTTTGAGTCCAACTTCCAAGCCCATTCGTCAGGCCCATCTCTCTCCTTGAATTCCTTCAAATGAGACATCAAATCGTTGTATTGATTCATCTCTTTTTTATTGGAGCAGCACCTATTCCAAGAACATTTCCATTGCCCTTCATTATCGACATTGTTCCAACACTGTGACACCCAAGCTCTTTTATTTTTGCAATCTTGTACAAGTATGGATATTTTTCTTTTGGAGATTTTTCTCCCACCCATACATCAATTCAAAACATGATTTCCCCGCCCTACTTTGCCGATAATGTTATTTTTAATTGAGAAATTTGAATTTGCCAAATCTTTTTCAATTTCCATAATGTCCTTCCAAACTCCCGCACACTTTTCCTTTTTTTTACCGGAAAGGCTTGTACCGACCTCTTGCTTCCATGTATGGCTTGAATGACCCTCGCCCATAAAGCTTCCGGTCCACCTTTATCTCCCACCACCATTTAGCCAATAAAGCTAAATTCATACTTCGAATATCACCAACGCCCAAGCCCCCTTGTTTTTTTAACCCACATATGCGTGTCCAAGCTATCCATTTTATTTTGCATTTTCCTCCTTTGCTCCCCCAAACAAAGTTCCTCTTAATCAAATCGAGCATGTTGATAACCTTCTTAGAAGCTTTGAAAGTTGACAAACAATGATTAGTGCCCCCAAAACCGCTTTTGCTAATACAATCCAACCAGCAAATGATAAATTCCACGCCTTCGAACCTGATAACTTTTTATTAAATTTATTTATAATTGGCTTCCAATATTTAACCCACTTCATATTTCACCACACTTACCACTATATCTTCATGCACTCCTATCCCATATAGATTGCTTTTTGCCAAATTAACTTTAAGCCCAGAGCATAAGAAAAAAACATCTTAGTATCCGGTTAAGATTTATAATGTTTTCCTCATCCCATCCACCTAAGAAAAAATACATCATCCGCATAGCAAAGATGCAAGATTGACGGACCCCCATTTGGCAACGTAACCCTTCTAAATAAATCTGTTATCGCTCTTTTCATGACCATGTCCAAAGCTTCTAACGCTAAAACAAATAAGAAAGGTTATAATAGGTCCCCTTGACGCAAACCCCTTGATAGTTTGAACTCCGATGTGGGTGACCCGTTGGCCAATATCGACGCCCGACTAGACTTTAAACATGCCCCTTCCATTTTCTCCATAACAATGGAAATCCCATATGTTTTAAGCTCGACAAAAGGAATTTCCAATTTAGAGAATCGTACGCCTTTTCAAAGTAAATTTTGAAAATAAAAATTTCTTTCTTATACGTCTTAGCCCATGAAATTAATTCGTTTACAATAAGTGGACCGTCAAGTATTGACCTCCCCTCCACAAATCTGGACTGGACCTTGGACAACCGTATTCATTACCGGCTTGTTTCTTGTTGCAAGTGTCTTAGAAATCACGTTATATACAATATTTATTAGAGATATGTGCCTGAAATCATTAACACCGGAAGGATCACGTACCTTAGGCACCAAAGCGATGAAAGACAAGTTGCATCCACTTGTAATGCAAGGAGTAATATAAAATTGGTTCGAACATGTCCATGAAGAAAGGTTCTAATTCTGTCCAATATCTCTTGATGAACTTGAACGTAAAACCAGTTGGACATATGGTATGTCCGATGTAATTAAAAGTCGAGGTCAACGTAACCCGACCCGGTACGATCCGAAGAGTACACGTTGGTACACGAATCAGATAAGTTCACGCGTTGGTGAATTATTATTTATGAAATAATAATTGTTTTAGTCTTGATGGACTTAATATTAATAAGATTAATATTAAGAAGTATTAAGATATTTAGCAAGGGGGTTTATTGCAAGTTATTGTCTTATAAAAGGAGGGTTAAGGAGTAAACCCTAAAAACACTTTTATCAAAACAACTAGTCCCTTGCCTCCCTCTTGTGATTAGCGGCCGCCACCTAAGGAAAGAAGGCCGCCGCCTTCTTCTTCTTTTTGTTCGGCCATCAACCACCACAAGCCACCACCTTCCTTCTTGCAAGTGTTGCTTCCCGGTTGGTTCGTGCACGGTGTGAACTTCCTACTAGCGAGGATTCGTTGTAACCCGCGTGTTACAATTCCGGTGTAGTCGTCAAAGGTTGATCACTAAACCCTCTATGGTTGTTTTATGTTTTATTTGTTTATACGCGTTTAACTGAGATCCTGATTGGGAATATTTTATTAATCGGATTAATAAAATTAAATATATATTTATTAATATAAATCGTCTAATATTGTGACATCCGGTAAGTTTCTTTTTGTTCGGTTCTTTTCGTTTCTTTCTTTTTGGGGCTTTGCGCAATTTTCGGGACGAAAATTCTTTCAACGTGGGGATGATGTGACACCCGGCATGTTCGGCTTAAACATATTAGTAACATCTAAGTCTACCTTAGCGAGAAACGTTTATAAACAAACTTAACTGGGTTAGTTGAGTCGGGTCAAGTTAGGATTGTCCAGGGTACAATGATCTGGAGGATCATTGGGAGTCGTTTTGATAATACACTAGTACCGGGTTCCGTTGTTGGTGACGTTACATGAACTAGTTAAGTATATGTGTAGATTATGGGTTGTATGGTGGATTATATACATAGATATGTTTATATGATGTGTAAATGATTATCTGTGCCTAAATGTGTTAAATATGGACTAAGGATGCATGCTTATGTGTTAGGATGTGTTAGAATGCGTTAAACACGACAAACTGGAAAACTAGTTAAAAAGGGACTCTGGTTCGACCACTTCGAGTGGTCGAAGGAGAGGAAAAATGTCTGGTTCGACCCATGCAAGTGGGCGAACCAGGGAAGTAGAATTTGAGGAATTTCCTTCGACCAAACAAGTCTCATTCGACCCTGTGAAAGGGGCGAAAGAGACTAGATTCGACCAATGTGTTGGTGCGAAGGAAGACTAGTATAAATACCAACCTTTGTCATTTTTCATCATTTCACAAACCCTAACCGTCCCAAAACGCTCTCAAACGATCTTAAACACTAAGGAAGGAGTTTTTGCTCTTCTTTTTCATAATCTAACCTATCCACAACATCTAAACAAGAATCCAAGGTGTGTTCATAATCCTAAACCTTTTTAAAAGCATTTTAATTCGTTTTCATCTAACCCTAATTGTCCAGATCTGTTCTAAGGGTGTCTTTATGATTAAAAACCTTTTAAACATCTTTCTAAATCAAAACATGATCATTTAACATAGGTTTTCATAATGAATAACATGTGTTAGTTGTGTGTTATGTGGTGTTATGTGTTGTTCACTGATTTGCTGCTATATCTATGATAGAAACATGATATAGGATTGTTGTTAATGATTGGATTATGGTTGTCTAGGGTTAGGATTGGGTATATTGATATTGGGGGTTTTATGGGATTAATACTTGATGCATGAATATTTATGATCAATAGAATGAATAAGAAAGATCGGATATTCGACAAACTGAGTATTTTAAGCTAAACATGAATCGATTTCAAAAGTTTCCAAATTGGGTAAATAATCCATGCATGAAAGTGATGTTTCCATAATCTTTACCATTTTGGGAAAGGGCTGAAACGGACGTATTATCGGTGGAAATCGATGGGGTTTTGTAGGGATAAGTTATTCATGCTTGACTGCTGTGTTTGATGATGTTTCGGGTCGTTTTGAATGTGTTTGAAGCGTTTTTAGGAAAAATAATACAACAAGGGCGAACCTGGCCTCCTTCGACCAGTCGATGGTGCGAAGGAGGGATCCAGGGTCGAACCTGGGATTTTTTTATTAGACGAATGAGAATAAACGGGCGAAGGAAGCATCAAACGGTCGAACGTACTAAAAATGGTGCGAAGGAGACAAAAAGGTGCGAAGGAGACTCAAAACTGACTGGTTCGACCGTTCTGATGCAGAAATGAGATTTTTGATACAAACTAAGTGTTTTATGCTTGAACCTTGTGTGTAATCTATGTGTACTTGATTAGTTAGGGTAATGGGTCACCAACGGGATGACGGGTCGGTCTAGTGTGTCGGTTAAACATTTAAACACGTTTTAAAACATACTTGGTTACGATCTGGACAATCGGGGACTAGATAACCTTATGGTTATTAGTCGGAACACTTATGTGAACATTTTGATAGATCTCCGGTAGAGGGATTATCAAGGGCTAGACGTCTTTACTTGTATTTGAGGAACGCAACTTAAGGTGAGTTTACGGCCCCACTTTTACTGCTTTAACTTTTGGGGGAGAAAACATGCGCTAAACGGTTTTGGTAACATATGTCATACTATGGTTTTAACTTTATATTGCTATACGATCTTTTGGAAAGTCCCGGGGGAAACCATGAATGTGCGGGTTTGCACAACGGGGGAAATGTGGATAGATCTATTGGGCGTGACCTGCCCCACTCGTCGGCTTGGAGGGCCGGGCGGGTGCATATTGTCTCGAGCAGGTACATTGGTATCATGCTGAACTTACGGGCTGCTTAAACATGCTGAACATTGCTAAACGTGTCTAGTAATTGTTTCCAATCGTAGTAGTAATGAAACATACGCCTAGCTAGCGTACTTGGTAACATTGATATAGTATGGACATGGTAACACTTTGGTAACATTTTTGAACAAACCTGTGAACTCACCAGCATTATATGTTGACATCTTTTTGGCATGTTTTTCTCAGGTCGCTAAGGTAGCAATGAATGGAACTAGGCGCACGGGTCTGCATTGGCGTCTAGATTTTAGTGCACGTTTTGTAATAAGTGTCATGGATACTTGGAAACACTGTTTTGTAGAGATTAAATTCTTTAAATGCTTCCGCTGGTTAAATTAATGGTTATGTTTGTTTACGTTTTTCATATAGAGTTGTTTATTGTGATCGTTGACTTGGATCCTGGTTTGTCATGCGCCTCGCGGTAAAACCCCGCAAGTGGTAATTTGAGGGTGTGACAAATATTATATAATGTATATAATCGATTTTTCTAATAAATATAAACCGCTTCCGCTGTGTATACGATACCATGATTCCCAACAGTGGTATCAGAGCCACGGTTACGCGCGTATAGATGGTAAAGTTATAATTTTGATCTATGTTTTATTTGTCAAAAATTGTTTATTTTGACAAAAGATCAAAAGCTTTTAGTTGTTCATGGATTGTGATGTGAATCGAGCCCTAGATATTTGACCCTTGTCATGGTTGTGTTTGTGATGGTTTTATTTCTTTATTGATTTGTATTTTTTTATTACGGATATTGGATCCGGTGTAATAGATAGGATTAGAATAGATTTGATTTTATTGTATTTTCAAATTTATTGTTGTAATCCTACAAGTACAAGATCAAGACGAAGATATAAAGGACGAACAGGTTCCTTGAAGATAAAGATCTCGGGTCAAGTGGGAGCTATATCAAAATAGTTTTGAAACCCTTTTGACTAGTTCGTTTCGTTTCTGGCTAAAACGAAACGGGCGACCTATTAGGGGCTCGATTCGTTTAATTTTATTGTTATGTTTTGTGGTTGTGGTTTATTTATTGTAAATAATTTAGATAACCCAAAATAAATAAAATTTTCACAATCATGGCAACGGTTTTATTAAAACAAGTTTTATAAAACCGAAAAGCATATTTAATAAAAGGAGTTTTATTAATATTAAAACAAATGCATTCGCGATAATACGACCAACGTAGTTTAAATAGGGTATTTAAAACTATACCGTGTCGAGTGTTGAACGGAGTTTCAATTATCACGAACAATATAAAATTGGATTTTATAAACTATTGTGTGACTCACATCATGCTAACGAGTCATTTAATATATTTATGGTAAATATTAAAATTAAATCCCAATTTTAAATTGATGTTTCATGCCACCCTTAACGAGTTAACACTCCATTCTATATCGAACCCAAATGTTAGTGCTGACCCTGCATCTGGGCGTTGATCATGAGTGAAGGAAATCATCGCGGTTCCTGTGTAACATAGGCCAGTGTTACAGTTAACAGTAAAGGACCAAACATCGCTTGTTAGACAAGTGGGCATAGTTGGGGTTAAACATACATCGCTTTTAGCGATAACTCCAAAAAGGAGAGTTGTGTAGTGTGTTAGTACATGATGTCCCTAGGCTAGTATATCAGTTGTTTGGACGTGTTTCGGGGTGTTTGGAGAGGTTTGTACGCGTTTTGGAAGGTCCGGGATGCTGCATGCGATTAGCCATCAGTGACACGCGATTAGGGCCCTAATCGCGTCACTGTTCATGCGAGTAGGCCTTGTGTTCTGGCGATTAGCCCTAATCGCCCCACATGGTCTTGCTGATCGCATATACACTGCTGTACGTTCCCGGGAGGTATAAATAGGCCCAATCATTGCCCTAATCATTAGTTCTTGCCTCACACACTCTCCAAACACCCTCCCAA
Source organism: Ambrosia trifida (assembly GCA_028751855.1). Taxonomy (NCBI): domain Eukaryota; kingdom Viridiplantae; phylum Streptophyta; class Magnoliopsida; order Asterales; family Asteraceae; genus Ambrosia; species Ambrosia trifida. The sequence continues at coordinate 175,406,217 of CM054122.1, forward strand.
GGTCTGTAAGGTCTGATTTGATCTCTGTAAACACTCGTGCTCTGTTTTTAGTGATTAATCGATAATCTTTTGACCCGTGTGTGTGTTGTGATTACTCATTTGTCATTGTTTCATTATCGTATCTGTTATTAAAGCATATTAGAGGGATTCCGCACCTCTAGTATAAACCCCGTGATTGTTGGATTTCGCGTTATTCGATCCTACAAGTGGTATCAGAGCCGAGGCTCTTATCACGGGTGTTTTAATAACAAAAACGAGCAAAAACAGGTTGTTTTTGGTGTAAAAGTTCAGATTTTTAAGCAAAAACCTGTTCTTATTTTTGAAACTTTGAGTTTTTGTCAAAAACCCATCTTTTTCAATATCTTGGTGTGTGTTTACGGTTAAAAACAAGTGTTTTTGATTAGGGTTTGCTCTAAAACTGTTTTGGTAACTTGTCTAATCATTTGGGATCAAAATATAATGTTTTAGATAAGATTTTGAGGCAAAATAGGTGATTTTTGAGCAAAAGTGCGGCTACAGATCAGATCAGGCGATTACGCAGTCCCAATCGCATCCACCTTTCACACGATTAGGGTTTCTCTAGCGATTAGCCCAAATCGCCATTAATTATTAGCGATTAGCATCAAATCGCCTGTAACCATACACGATTAGGCCTAATTGCTTACTAGCGATTAGCCCTAATCGCCTACCATACTCTTGACACACTAAAACCCTAATCGCATATAAAATCAAGCGATTAGGTCAAATCGCTTATCTATTTACACGTGTAGCCCCCTAATCGCGTATATAATATACCATTATAAGCCTAATCGCCTTAAAAGGTCTGGAACATAAAATTTGACCAAGTATCGGACTATTATCATACCTTAACATATGGCGAACCCGTGGGGACATCTGAGTCAACCGAGACCTCAGTATAATCAACAAATGAACAATCAATCTAACGTACCCACGAACCCTTGGCAGTTCTCAGCAGAACGAAACGCGCAACGGATGCAACAATCGCAAATGCAAGCGAATGTTGCCGGAATCAATCCGTGGGCGCTAGCTGCTCAACAGCAAATGGTGAACACGAATCCGTGGGCACTCGCAGCTGCTGCCAACTCTCAGACAAATCATCTGTCTTCCGTACTCATGAGTGACTTAGAGACGGGTAGTTCTAACAGGGCACCGAAGCTGCAGTACATGTCCGACTACCATGGTTGGAAGGGCAGATTTCAGACGTATGTCGAGGGCATCGATGGTCTTGTATGGTCAGCTATCGAGACAGGGTACAGTCGGCCTTTAGTTGAGAACTCCACTACTCCGATCTCAATTGAAGACATGAATGAAGACCAGAGAAAGAAATACAACTATGAGAAGAAGGCGATGGCAGCATTGAAGCAAGCTCTTCCAAAGGACATCCTTCATCAATTCGCTCAGTGCACAACATCACAGATGCTTTGGTTAGCCTTGGCTGAGCGAAATGAGGGTAATATGAAGACGCGAAAGGTTAAAATGGATCAGCTTAAGAAGGAGTTCGAGAACTTCAATGCTATTGGGAACGAATCTCTGAGGGATTTGACGGCTAGATACTACCATCTGATGTCAGAAATGTATCAGTACGGGGTCTTATATTCATCTGCAGACCTTGTAGAAAGATTTGCTGAGGCGCTACCTCCTCACTGGCATCAATGGTTGGATATTCTAAAGTCAAACAATGCATATCAGACTCTCTCCATCAACGAGTTTATTACCGAGCTGGAAAACAAGGAGATAGAGGAGATCAGGAGAGCAAACAAGGCGCTCATTCCACAGAATCCCAGCATCTATTATGGGAATCCTCTTCAGGACACCAGTGTGGGTGGCACCAAACCACAAACTGCTTTTGTGGTTAACCCGGACCCAGTCTATGCGTTCGACAATTATGGTCCCCCAACTGATGTTCCCCCTCCTACATATCCTTTTGGACCAAACCCGTATCCTTTGAATTATAATGCTAACCAGTTTGGTGTTAACCCGTTTTCTCATCTTGCAGCACCAGCGCAGGCAACTGCAAACTTTAGTGGACCCTCTTCTGCAGGTTTTGGCGGGGCTCCAACTACAAGTTATGGTGGATATGGAGGTGCTTCTAGTTCTAATCAAGGTGGCTATCAGACCAATACAGTCCCAGAGCAGCTGAACACTGCGGGTTTAGGAAAGGTGACTATAGAGCTAGCTCAAGAACACATGGCTCTATTGTCGACTTTGGTGAACTCCTATAGTGGACTGGTTGCTGGACAGATCGGGAATCCTCATCTTACACAGGAGGATTACTCGCAGATTGATAAGGACGACATGGATCTGATCGACATACAATGGCACTTCGCGAGCGTGGTGAGAAGGGCAAAGGAATACATGGACAGGACGGGAAGGAGAGATGTCTTGATTAATAATAACACCAAGTTTGGGTTTGACAAAACGAAGGTCACATGCTACAACTGTGGCACAAAAGGGCATTTTGCAAGGGAATGTGACCGACCTAAGCAGCAAGGACATCAGAATCCCTTCAACAACAACAGAGCTAATCAGAATCAGAGGCAGCAAGCTCAGGGTCAACCTAATACTGAGCGTGCTATTGTCCCAGTCAACAACCAGAATCAGAACCAGAGGCCGCCTGCAAACAACAATCAAGGTCAAGCCATGGTTATTCAAGCTGATGAAGGCTATAACTGGAACCATCTGATCATCGGAGATGAAGCTCCTCAAGGTGGTGCAGCCTGTTTTGCTCAACAAGCGTCTGAAGCACCAGCCGAAGTTGAAGAAACTTCGAGTCAGTCTGACATCATCACTTCTGAAACCGAGGTGTCTGACTGTGACTCAGAGTGCGATTCTGATAGTGGAGAAGATTTGGAGGAGTTGTTAGCTGAAGCAGATGCATTGATCGGTAAAAGATCGTTTCTTGTGGATGCTGACTGCACAGAGAAGAACTACGGCGAATTCTTTGGAGCTCAGAAGACAGCAGCTCATTATGCATTGATGGCCATTACTGAATCGTCAAACAAGGTAAGTTCTTCTTCTGATTCAAAATTAGATTGTGTAGAGTGTAATCAGTTGAAATTCAGAATTAAAGAATTAACTGAAGAAAATCTGAATTTAAAAGCTAATGTTGGTCCGTTGCAAAGGTCAATTGATTCCTTGAGACAAAAGGAGAAAAATTTTCTAAGTACAATTGAAAATTACAAAAAGGATGTTTCTGAACTGTCGAAAACCTTAGCTAACAAACAGATTGCTATAAATAATTACATCAATGAGGTCGAAGACACTAAGAAACAATTGGCCATTGTTAACTGTGACTATGAAAAGATCAGGAAAAAGCTTGAGAGTTATTTAAACTGCAAGTATGTCCTTGATCACATAGTTGAACACTCTGACAAGGAAGGCTTCTCCACCAGTCCCAAATACTCTCAATGTCCACCTCCGGTGAGATTCAAAAATCACAATTTTGATGTCTTGCCGAAGGAGGAACTTGTGGACGTGGCAGCCGAGGCAGCAAAAGCTGCAGAGGCGGCCAAGGTTACTGAAGCAGCTAAACCTGCTGAAGTCACTAAGGCTGCTACTCCTGCTAAAGCTGTCAATTTGTGTGAGAAACCTGATGATATCAGTGTATATGACACTGACACTTCGGATGATGAGCTCGATGAACCTCCTAGGTATGCACCGGTCAAAACTATAGATGTTCCTCTTGAGAATCATATCATTACCACTGAAACCTTGAGTGAACTGGAACCGAAAGTGCAAACCGAGGATGGGAGGAGGATTAAGGTGTTTTATAAGTTAAAAGGGTCTGAAAGGGTGCATGCTGATGAGGAAGTCCCTCTCAGATGTATCGCCCCTGGTCTTGTTGCCAAAATTTGGCAAGAATCTGTCATTACCGTAGAAAAGGAAACCTGGAGTAAAAACAAGGGTAAGGGTAAGGGTAGAAAGGATCAGGGAAATCAGTCTAATGAAAACAATAAGAAAAATCAAAGGTCGAACACCGTTAATCCTCAAAATCAAGCTCAAAGAAACGGTCCGAAAAAGCATGTGACTGAGTTTATTAGATCGAGCGGCACTGAAAGAAATGACGATCCTCAAGTCGATCAACAAAGAAGATGTCTTGAGGATCTAAAACATAAAAACTCATTTGCCGTTCCATCTAACAAAAGGAACAAAAAGGAGACCAAACCCGAATCTCCTAAGTTTGAAGAATATAGATCCTGTCACAAGTGCGGGGAACGTGGGCATTTAGTTGCTGCGTGCCCTGAATTGAGACGAGAAAGGATTAAAGTGGATGATCCTCCCAGTTCTAGCAAATCCAAGCAACCTGTTTCCCCTAAACTCTCAGAGAAACAAAAGGGAAAGCAGGTCGTTTATGATAACCGCAACAAGATTGCTATGAACCAAAAGCCAGTTGATGGCAGGGGTCCACAGCTGAGGGGGAGCACTGTTCCTCCAAAGGTTGAAGCAGCGCCTAAGCCACCAGCAAAGGCTGCAGCTAAACCGCAGGGCAAACCCAAAGCTGCTCCACGCACAGTTAATTCTGAAGTGGATCCAAAATCTGTTTCCCCAAAGGAATCCAAGGCTGGACCTTCTAGCCCACAGGCAAAGAAGAAGCCCAAGCCAAAGAAACCTGAACAGATTTGGAGACCCAAGTCACCAACCAAAGAAGGAGAGTCATCTGCTGGAAAAGGCACTGCTGTACCATCGGAAACAACTCCAACACCGAATGGGAGATGGGTTGACTTTCCGATGTTGGATGAAGTTGGTAGACCCAAGACCGTGAAGGCTTGGGTCCCCCTTAACCACTGAACTTTGAATGTTTGTGCAGGGAGTTCCACAGGGCCTTATCAGCAGCCTATGGATTGTTGATAGTGGAGCTTCAGGGCACATGACAGGCGATTTATCCCTGCTTTTTGACATAAAGAATATCAACGGGGGGTATGTTGCCTTTGCTGGTAATAAAGGGGGTTATATAACAAAGGAAGGAAGTATGAGCAACGGTATAGTAAGCTTTGAAAAGATAAGCTTTGTTAAACAGATAGACCACAACTTGCTGAGTGTTTCGCAGATATGTGACAAGAAGTTCACTGTATTCTTTGATGATAACGCATGTTTCATTCTGAAGCCTGGATTCAAAATACCGAAAGAGTGGGTCATGATCTCAGCTCCCAGGGTCAACAACTTATACGTCCTGGATATGAGCCGAGCAATGACTGCAAAAGGTCAGGTCACTTGTTTTCTGTCAAAGGCGACAGAGAAGGAATCGATAATGTGGCACAGACGAATGGGACACATCCACTTGAGGAAAATGAACCATCTGGTCCAGAACCAACTAGTGGAAGGTGTTTCTGTTAAGAATTTTCATTTAAACGATGTCTGTGTCTCATGTAAGAAAGGGAAGCAGAAGAGAAAGTCTCACAAGCCTAAGAAGACAAACTCAGTTAGTCTACCACTCGAACGACTGCACATGGACCTGTTTGGCCCAGTCAATCGAAAGAGCAAGAACGGTGACTCATACTGCTTAGTGGTTACGGATGATTATTCTAGGTTTTCTTGGGTTGTGTGCATGAAGCACAAGAGTGAAACTTTTGATTACTTGAAGAATCTGTTTACTAAATTGGAAAATATATATCAGCTAAAGATCCGTAGGATCAGAAGCGATAACGGAACAGAATTCAAGAATCACGCTATGGAGGCGTTATGTGCAGAAAAGGGTATTCATTATGAATTCACAGCGCCATACACTCCTCAGCAAAACGGGGTTGCAGAAAGAAAGAATCGGACTCTTATTGAGGCAGCCAGGACTATGCTCGCAGACTCGAACTTGCCTGTGATCTTCTGGAACGAGGCAGTTCACTGCGCGTGTTATACTCTGAATAGGGTTCTAACGGTAAAGAAGCTTGAAAAAACCTCTTACGAGCTTCTGAACCGAAGGAAACCGAATTTAGAGTTTCTGGAACCTTTCAGAGCTCCATGCACCATGATACATCCCGATGGGAAGTTTGGTGCAAAGGCAGAAGAAGGTTTCTTTGTTGGTTACAGCACTCCCAACAAAAGAGTGTACAACAAAAGAACCAACAACGTTGAAGATTGGCTTAATGTCGATGTTCAGCGTTATACTGCCAATGCACCTGGTGTTGGACCTGATTGGTTGTTCGACTATAAGAGTCTATTTGATTCCTTCAACGTGGAGAATTTGGTGGATGAGGCTGTAGCGCAAATGTATTACGAATGTGAAAACGCAGCTAGCTCTCCGCTAATGCGTCCGATCGTGGTTAATGCACCTGCGCCTGCTCCATCTGATGCCTCAGCATCCACGGGTCCCCCTGATAAAACCGCAGCAGCAGAAGTTGAGGAAGTTTTTCAGGAAGCGTCAGCAGAGGTTCTCGAATCTTCATCTTCCGACGACGATTTTGCAGAGTCTCATGAAACTCTCACTGAGGAACAAGCTGGAAATGGTGAATCTACCACTACAGCTCCAGTTAATCCGACAGGAAACAATCAAGCTGGTCCTTCTTCTTCAGCAGCTCCAGGGATAGGTCTTCGGATCGATCTCTCCGGTTTTAATATGCAACCCGCTGCTCCCTCTAGTTCAAGCGCAGCTGAGACAAATTTATCTCAAGGTTTGGAGAACCTTAATTTGCATTCGGATGATCCAGTGCCGGCACATCCGGAATCTCGGATTCACGACACTCATCCGATGCAAAATGTGATTGGTAATCCGACTAGCAGAGTCATGACGCGCAGTCAGCTCAGAAATGCTAGTTCAAGTGACAATACAGGTACTCTGGCACTCTATTCGGAAATCAGAAAAGCAGGTCATCAGAACGATTGGTCCTTCGCCTTGTATGTTTCTCAAACTGAACCAAGAACTGTGCAAGAGGCACTAAGGGAAGAACCATGGATTGAAGCTATGCAAGCCGAACTTCAGCAGTTCCAAAAGCTAGGAGTGTGGGACTTAGTTGACTTACCTCCAGGCTCGAAAAAGATTGGAACAAAGTGGGTCTACAAGTGTAAACGGGATGACCGCGGGGTGATTATAAGAAACAAGGCTCGATTAGTTGTCCTCGGCTTCCGTCAAATCGAAGGAATAGATTACAACGAAGTATACGCTCCAGTTGCGCGCCTTGAAGCTATCCGGATGTTCTTAGCTTACGCTTCGTACAAACGGTTTAAGGTGTATCAAATGGACGTGAAAAGTGCTTTTCTGTATGGTGTCGTGAAGGAAGAGGTGTATGTTGCTCAGCCACCGGGTTTTGAGGATCCGCTGCATCGCGAAAAAGTCTACAAATTGAACAAAGCGTTGTACGGACTCCATCAGGCACCGCGTGAATGGTATCAAATGCTTAGCAACTATCTGATCTCCAACGGGTTCAAACGTGGACTCGTGGACTGCACCTTATTCACCAAGGAAAAGGGTGGTGATCGTCTTCTGGTACAGGTTTATGTTGATGATATTATTTTTGGGTCTACTAATGATGTCATGTGCAGGGAATTCGAAAAGCTTATGCAGGACAAATTTGAGATGAGCTCGATGGGGGAGATGCAATTCTTCCTCGGTCTACAAGTAGAACAACAAGAGTCGGGGATCTTCATCCACCAGACAAAATACGTTGCTGACATCTTGAGCCGGTTCCAGATGGAAGACTCTACTCCAGTAGGCACACCGATTCAGACCAATCACGGGATTGGGCCTGACGAGAAAGGACAAACCGTTGATCCTTTTCTCTATCGAGCTATGATAGGCTCACTCATGTACCTCACTGCATCAAGACCTGACATAATGTTCGCAACATGCTTACTATCAAGATACCAGTCAAGGCCGAAACAGTCACACCTGGTTGCTGTGAAGAGGATCTTACGTTATCTAAAGGGTTGTCCGACCAAAGGTCTTTGGTACCCTAATGACGATAAGTTTGACCTCATCGCTTTTAGTGATGCTGACTATGGCGGATGCAAGACAGACTTAAAATCCACATCGGCTGGATGCCAGTTTTTGGGACCAAGACTAGTCTCGTGGCAGTGCAAGAAGCAAGCCTCAGTCGCCTTATCCACCTGCGAGTCGGAATATGTAGCAGCATCGAGCTGCTGCTCCCAGGTTCTTTGGATACAGCAACAAATGAGAGACTACGGTTTGAAATTTCTTAATACTCCCATTCACTGTGATAATGAGTCCGCTATAGCTCTTGCTAAAGACTCAGTTAACCATTCCAAGGCGAAACCTATCTTGGTTAAGTATCATTTCATATGCGATTGCTATGAAAAGAAACTTATCGATATGGTAAAAATCCACACAGACTACCAACGTGCCGATTTATTCACCAAAGCTTTTGACGGTCCTCGTTTTGAGTACTTGTTAATCTTAAACGGCATTAAAGTTAAGCAGGATTAGATCCTCATTGGTAATCGTTTTTGTAAATATTTTTCTTTCAAAAATCAGAAAAATCCAAAAAATATTGTCTTTTCGCAAATTTTTAGATTTTTAGGGGGAGAAAATTTCAGAAAAATACAAAAAACATTCAGAAAATGCAAAAAAATCAAAAAAAAAATGAGAAAATTCCAAAATCAAAAAAAAATTTGAAAAATGCAAAAATGAGTTTCTTTGGTGAAAATGGGAAGATGATATTAACCAATCAGTCGGACTGTCTGGACCCTTATCATCTTAAAAATATTGGAACTGATAGGTAGCCTCTACAATGATGTGTCGGTAGGCTTAAAATCATTTCCAAGTTCGGCACGGTGATATAAACCTAAATCATCTGAATCATGTGTGGATCAACGTGCGTTGGCATATGGTCTTGGTACCGAAATCTCGTTTGATAGCATGCCAAAATCCGAGGTTTCATGGTCTTTAAGAGGTTGGTTCATCCGGGGTGAACTGAACGTCTCTCAGAATAATTAGGAATGGCACACGTGTCGTACGTTGGGGTCGCAGCCTACGACTGAGACACCCCTATGTCATTTCCTGAAAAAAAAACAACAAAAAAAAAATATAGAATAAATTCTGATCAGGGGACGTCCGGGAATCCTAAAAGAGCAAAAAGATTCATATATGCCAAAACCCTATTCTCAATGAGAATTCGCTCTAAGGTATCAAATCATATACCTAAAGCATCGTACCGTGAAAAATCAAATATACGGTATTTGACTTGTACCCTGGTTTGGATCTCACTGGTCTCTCTGTTGCAGCGTTTCTGCAGACCTGATCACCACTGAGTCCACTCCTTGTAAAATACGGATGACAACAGCTTACTCACCGGTTACGAGGAAGCTTTGTGCATGACTTGATACGGGAATGTGTCGCGTGGCGGGGAACACCTTGTATCTCAGCCTTAATATTACCTTAAACGTATCTAAAGTGCCTAGCGATAAAACTTGATTTTGAGTTTAGGTGGACAACAATATCGACAGTTGTTGTAGGATGCTTATTGGTAATTTAAGCGAAAACTGAAAATATAAGGGTTCTAGTAATGTCCGTACACTGATATGATTCCCTAACCGTTGAAACTCGCAAAAATATGTTAGTGTACAGTTAGTTTGATCTCCCGTTTTATTTTATTTATGCTTAGTTTAGCTTAGTTAATCATTCTTGATTGCCGATGTTGGAATCCTAATCCATTGTAATCTTACTTCTTCAAAAATAAAACGCCGAAAAATAAAATGGACAACTAATTGGAAACTTGTGTTTTGCCGGGTCAAAACCGTATTTTTATCAAGTACAAGGGTGGAAAATGGAATATTTTCAAGTATCTGAGTCATCATCTGAGTCGCGTGTCCAATCGGGTTGAAAAACGCATGTTTTGAACCTTAACGGGTCAAAAATGCGAGATTTGGTGCTGCAGGGGCAATTTGGTAATTTGTGTGAAAACTAGATGCATTTGGTGTTCTAATCGCATGTAATTTTGGACGAGTGGCCTAATCGCGTGACATATAGGGCGAGTACATTGCAAATCGCTTATCTTATGTCCCAATCGTGTGTTTTTTATAGGCGATTAGCCATATTATACTATTATGTTGTGTGAAGAAGAGTTATAGGCGATTAGGGGGTAAACGCGTCTTGATACAAGCGATTGGCTTTCACTCGTGTCTCTGATCAAGCGAGTAGAAGCCCACTCGCTAGTAACATCATGCGATTAGCAGAGGGTATATATATAACAGTTATCTCTTTCTTGTTCATAATATTTCAAAAACCGTTCACTGTGCCATCGTTTTCCCTCTAATCTGATCCTAAACAAACTCTTGCCCGTTTATTTTTGATCCTAGATTATTGTCCTACATCATCAAGGTAAGAACATATCACTTTTTCAGATCATAACAACGTGTTTTTGGGGGCTTAATCTGTGATCAAAGGGCCGAAAACCTAGAACTTGTGCTTTTGATCGGGAAGCCTTATAGAGACATATTTGATGTTGTTTTTTGATGAGGGTTGCTTAATCGGGTGTTCTAGGATCTGTATATGTCAAGTTTTTGATCTATAACATTCTAGAATAGAAAACCCCAAATTCAAACCATAAGAACCCTAGTTTTTTAAAACGCCCAAATTGAACCCTTGTTTTGATTTGAAAACGATAATTATCGAAGGGGTTTTGTTGTTGGGTTGTTATAGGTACCAATGCAACCAAGATTAGACACAAAACGAATCATAACAAGTTTTTGCTAAGATTGGTATCAAATCTCAACTGTCACGCGATTAGGCTTACTAATCGTGTGAACAGTAGCACGTTTGGACTCCTTCATCAGCTAATCGCGTGAATAGTGTAGCGATTAGCTGTCAATCGTGTCTCTTGAACTACTAATCGCATGAACAGTACCTCTAATCGCCTATAACAGGCTGATATCATAGTGTTTGTCCGTTTTGTCCGTTTTTCATATCCTTGATCTGTCGTTAATGATTTGTGGTGTGTTTGACTTGCAGAACCATGCAGTACGGTACGTCGGATAGGCACAACTGTCTTGCCTTTCTCGGACCTGTAAAGAAGCAGGAATGCAAGCGATTTGAAGGCATCATTGAGTACTTGAAGCGCTCGAAGATATATTATGCCATATCCACAGACTATGCGGCTTACAAGAACATTCTCCAGGAATTCTATCAGAATGCTAGAGTCGATGTCAGCACAATTCCAGCTACTATCAGAAGCTCGGTGCAACGAAAGGAGGTTCTTATCACTGAAGACATGATTCGCGAGATTCTCAGATTTGGAGATGATAAAGACGATCCAATTGTTTTCGATTCCATTTTGATACGAGGTGGATTCCTACGGATGAAGTATACGGGTGATGTTCGTGCGCAGGAGATGCTACAAAAGGGATGTCTTCCTCCAGAAATGAAGTATCTGACGCACGTGGTGCTAAAGTGTATCGGACCTCGCAAAGGAACGTTCGATGCAATCAAAGACATCTTGGCATCGGCGATTGTCGCATTGACGTTGAACAAGCCGTTCAACTTCTCTGGGATGATTATGCATCACCTCAAGGAAGTGATTCTGCGAAAGCCGAAAGAGAATGCCTTTATTGTTTATCCTCGCTTTCTGCAGATGATCCTTGACAATCAGATCCCGAACATGGTGAAACGGGTAGAAGAGCTGATTAACATAAAGAAAATTGATGAAGTGGAGATGAAGAGAATGTTACAGTACAAGAATAAGCCAAAGTCCGAATATCCTCCAAGTCGTAGAGTGTTTGCCTACCTACTGAGAGACAACTATGTGGCACCTCCAGGTAATAGATGGAGGCATGACGACAGTGATTCAGAGGACGATATTCAGATTCACAGACAGGTATTCAAGGATGATGATAACATTGGGAGACCCACTGTTGCTTTGGGACCCAATGAACCGGGCAATACGGGTGATACTGAAGCAAGACAAGACGATGATATGCTTGATACTGATTTGCTGAATATAGATGAACCATCCAGTTCAGGAAAAGGCAAAGCCAAGATTGATGAGGGCCCGGTCAACATTGAAGATGTTGATGATGAAGATGACGACTCAGAGCGTACCGACGATGAATCGCCCGATGTACTTTCACTTGAGGAGGATAGAGCCCGCACGGATGCGGCAAGAGAGCTTGCAAAAGATCCCACTTTCACTCCAGTTAGTGATGATCTTGTTGCAGAAATTGATGCTGAACTTAGCACGCCGCCTCCTCAGAAAAGACAAAAGACAAAAGCAACGAAGGTTAGTAGGGGTCAAAAGAGAATGTCTGAAAAGGCAGCTGCGACTGAGAGGACGCCTAAGAAATTGAAGGGAAGGCGTATGAAACTCCCAGATACTTTTGGACTTCCTGCTTCCTCTTCTGTATCAGCAACAACAACAGCAGCAACAGATACAACAACAGCAGCAACAGAAACAACAATAGCGGCAACATCGACTGTCCCACTCTCTTTCAGTGCAGCTATGCCTGCGAGTGTGACTATGTCAATGCCTTCATCGGTAATCTTCACTGAGCCAGTCTCAGTTACCGTTGAAGCGACAGGTTCACAGTTGGCCGCTAATCCGATAGGTGACAGAATTCGAATGTTGAAAGAAGCAGCTAGATCGACAGCTGCTAGACCTTCGAGCCAATCCTCATCTTCGACTCCAACAACCAACGAACAACTCCAGCGCCAAATCAACGAACTTACTGCTATAGTGGCCGCCCAAGCACGGGAAATGGCCGAAATGAAGAGCAAAAACGCCAACATAGAAGAAAATGAGACGGCAATGTTGGAATTGATTGGAGACACTATCACTGCTAACACTGAGCTGAGAACCACTGTTGACGCTCTTACCTTATCTAATCAGCAACTCTTGGAGTCGAACAGGCAGATCATGGAATCACAACAGCAGCTCATGGAATCACATCAGCAGCTGATTCAGTCTAACCGTGATCTCCAGCTTGCAAATGTGAACAACGAGCGTCGAATCACCAAGTATAGGAAGCAAAACACAAGGCTAAGGACTAGGTTGAATGCGCTGACTGGAACTCAACCTAGACTTACTGGTGGTTCGGAAGCTGGAGCTAGTACTGCTGGTGATGATGATGATGAGGATAGTGAAGAAGACGATGATGATGAAGAGGATGATGATGAGTCTGATGACGATGATGACAATGATGGTAAGGGTGATGGTGGTGATCCCGGAGCCACAAGCGGTGGTGGATCAACAGGTGGGTCTGCATCGGGACGAACAAAGAAAAGTCACGATCACAGAGGCAATGATCCCAAGGCAGGTTCTTCTGCTCAGGGGGAGCCAGCACCTATGATGAGCAAGATTCAAGAGCTACGCGATAAAGTAAAGAAGAAAGCGATAGTTCTTGTTGAAGACGTGGAGCCTTTGAACTGTTACTTTGCATATGATGACGAAGGCAACTTGCTCCCACCCCCTGCCATGCCTGAGTACGATCTGGAAGAAGGAGAGATTCCACCGGAGATGACAACGGAGGACATGACCAAAGTATATGGCTTTGCATCTGGAGAATCTTCCAATGCAAGTCAAAGTGTTCCTCCTGAGATGTATCCAGAGTGCAACGAAGTGGATCTCGAAGAAGGAACCAGCGTGCCGACCCCTGAGTATGTTGTAAATGACTCGGGCGCTGGAATTCCTAATATTGATGAAGAGATGATACGTGAGGCTGAAGAAAAGTTGAAATCCGACTCTACTGAAGTTCCTGATGCAGTAAAGATTCGACATGACAAGATCAGAGAGCGGTATCCCCAATGGTTTAAACCTGAAGAGAAGAAAAAGCCAGTTGAGCGAGCATCCATCTTCAAGAAGCGACTGTCGAAGATGTCTGGCAATGTGATAAGCTGGGCGTATGTGATCCAGACCAGAATGCTCGGGGTTAAATGGCAAGAAGGTGTATTGTACTTTGAGGATTTCAAAGACACTCTGAGCCTGCCGTTCTGGTACATTCGTGACTTAGTTCGTCTCAACTATCCGCTGTATGAAGAGAAATCTGCCTCTCTTAAGGGTTTTTACACAAAGCTGAAGCGAGAGAGCTCAGAGGGATGGAAAGAGTTGATGCCTCAGTATCCCAGATCGTATCAGACAGACAAGATTCATCCTTTCACCTTAAAGCCTATCTGGGAGCACAAGATCAAGCCACCGAAATGCGTTTCAAGGATTCCCATTATTCCAGTTGAACAAGACTTTTCCTCGAAGCTGTATTATTGGCACTATGATGCAGCAACCACTGAAGCTGTGATTGTCTTGAGCAACAGTCCGAACCCGTGCAGAAAGATAAGGATTTGGGATCCTATGTGGTTGATAAATTGCTCAGAGAAGGACGTGGAGACGTTGTACCAACATCCGATCATGCACTTACCAGCTGAAGCCGATCAAGCCATGAAGTTTCAAAGGGTGATCCAGTTTTGCTATGCCAACAAAGTTCATGCAGGATGCGATTGGTCAAGAATCTCAAGGGTCAAGACAACGTCAAGCTAAAGTTGAAGACGGATGATGCTGCTTGTTACTTTGTTTAGTTGTATTCGTTTATGTTTATCAAGTCTGTAAAGTTGTTTGCTATTGATATAAACGTTTGTCTTTTGATTAAGTCTGTACGTATACTAGCCTGGTCCAAGGGGGAGTCTGTTAGTACATGATGTCCCTAGGCTAGTATATCAGTTGTTTGGACGTGTTTCAGGGTGTTTGGAGAGGTTTGTACGCGTTTTGGAAGGTCCGGGATGCTGCATGCGATTAGCCATCAGTGACACGCGATTAGGGCCCTAATCGCGTCACTGTTCATGCGAGTAGGCCTTGTGTTCTGGCGATTAGCCCTAATCGCCCCACATGGTCTTGCTGATCGCATATACACTGCTGTACGTTCCCGGGAGGTATAAATAGGCCCAATCATTGCCCTAATCATTAGTTCTTGCCTCACACACTCTCCAAACACCCTCCCAAGGTCTGTAAGGTCTGATTTGATCTCTGTAAACACTCGTGCTCTGTTTTTAGTGATTAATCGATAATCTTTTGACCCGTGTGTGTGTTGTGATTACTCATTTGTCATTGTTTCATTATCGTATCTGTTATTAAAGCATATTAGAGGGATTCCGCACCTCTAGTATAAACCCCGTGATTGTTGGATTTCGCGTTATTCGATCCTACATAGTGGACACAATTAACAATCGTTGTTTACCTACCTAATTGTGACACCCCAGGAAAATCCCACATCGGCCGTGGCCAGGAGAGATCCTTGGTTCATAAGTAATGTCTTGCCTCTTAAATCACCAACGCGTTTTGGGGCTTAATGTTAGTGGATGAGAGGAGAACTCCACAGTTAAGCGTGCTCAGGTGGGAGAAATTTCAGGATGGGTGACCTTCTGGGAAGTCTCCACTTGGGTAACCAAAAACAAATCTGTGAGCTCTGGATGCGCAAAGCGGACAATATTGGTGGTGAGAGGGGTCGGGTGTTACAGATGGTATCAGAGCCACTCCTGTGTCGTTCGGGATGGTGGGTGCATACCTCATCAGGGACGATGAGACTCTAACAGGGGGTGAATGTGACACCCCAGGAAAATCCCACATCGGCCGTGGCTAGGAGAGATCCTTGGTTCATAAGTAATGTCTTGCCTCTTAAATCACCAACGCGTTTTGGGGCTTAATGTTACTGGATGAGAGGAGAACTCCACAGTTAAGCGTGCTCAGGTGGGAGAAATTCCAGGATGGGTGACCTTCTGGGAAGTCTCCACTTGGGTAACCAAAAACAAATCCGTGAGCTCTGGATGGGCAAAGCGGACAATATTGGTGGTGAGAGGGGCGGGGTGTTATACTAATCGTGCCAGTGGACAGTGCTAATGTAACATTACGCATTAATGCTTGTATGTTACAATTATTATTTTGAATAAAACGTCAAGTTTCATTATTATTATTCGCTTTTTAAATATTATTGTGACGCATTTGGAACCCTAATACTATATTACTTATATATAATATACATATATATATATATAGTTTAAATGTCAAAAAAAAATAAAGTGCTTGGGCCGGGAATCGAACCCACGCCCAAGCCAGGTCACCAAACACAAACAACATCACCAACTGGGCTACACACACTTGGTTTAATCCCAACATATTATAATTATATAACAAGTTTAGTTCTTCACAGTTGACTAAGAAAGTCAACTGTGATATCAATCTACCAAAATTAACCAAATCAAACGCGTGTTAATCCTAATTTGGTATGATTGTTGATTGATCTGGTGTTTTCGCGTCCCCTACACGCTGCCTTGATGGTTAATACATACCAATTATACATAAACGACGCGTCATCACATTCAAAGCCGAGTCAACTTACCAATTCCATCAACCCGAGCCTCACCCTATAAATTGGACCTCCCAAATCCTTCTACACTCGCCGAAATCTCTCTCTCAACCTCCAATTTCTGTTCTTATTCATCATACGAAGCAGTCTTGTTCGAGTTTGACCTTTCTGTTTGACTGGGCAATTCGTACACAATTCGTTATTGTAAGTAATGTTTTTCTTGTGGGTTTTATTCATCGGCATACACACAACAATAACCCTCTGATTAATTGGGTTATTGTTGTGTGAATCAAATAATTGTATAAGCTAGGGTTCGATCGTTTATTTTGGGGAAGAACACAGTTTCAGCATGTGGTTTTATATTTTAAATGAACTGGAATCAAACACAACCACTGATCTAGATCAAGTGGTTGTGTCTGATGTTGTTAAACGGAATCACGCGGGTTCGAGTCCCATACAAACGTTTTTTTTTATCAATTCTTCTAAAATGAATATAAATCAGTTTTCCCTTATATTATATAATTAAATTAATCAAAGATTAATCGTTCTCAGGGTCCAGACCAGTTGGTCTAGGCTTGTGATTTAAAACAAACGAACCGGCCAAGGGCCCGGGTTCGATCCATGGCATCAACAAACATTTTTTTTCAATAAGTATATATATATATATATATATATAATCCCTTGTATTTTTAAAAATTCATTTTAAAATACTAAAACTCTTTTATAAATTCTACACAAATTATTTTATGTTATTCTAGTGGAAAAGTTTAACATACAATTTTTAGTTTTCAAAAATTTATTTATTTAATATATATAATAAATAATTCAAGTTTATTCTATTTTATTTATAAAATTCTATAAAAATATCAAAACAATTATATAAATTTCCACAAAAATTATTCTGAGTTTTATTAACAATAAACTTTTCTGAAATGATTTTTATTTCTGAAAAATCATTTATTTAATATTTTTAATCAATTTTTGTTAGTTTTAATCATAAATAAATCCTAATAAATTCATTTTTCAATATTTTTGCACCAAAATTTTATATAAATTAATTCTATTTATTTGAAACAGAAATACTATTTTTAATTTAATAATTCTTTAATTTTATTATTTTTAAATATTAAAGTTATATTTTGACAATTTGAAAAAATAGATTAATATTCTATTTTTAAGAAAATAATTTTATAAAAATTATTTTCATACTTAAAACTTTATATTGTGACCATCTTTAATTTAAAATTTACAAAAAAGACTTTTTGTTTATTTATTTATCAAATTTCTCTTATTTATTAAACATTTTATTTATTAATCAAACGAACACTTATCCCCAATTCGAAACCCTAGAATATATTTGTAGACTAGAAAGACTTAGACATATTTATTACCTTAATTATAGGGTAATACTTGGCATCGTTGGGCAACACATATTCTATTTTCACGAGACATAACATTTTACTAAGGTGAGTTTTACATAGCCCCTTTTCTATTTTTCACTATTTTTGGGGTGAAACATGTTACAACATTCTATATGCAATTCAATCATAAAGTGTCTATGTGTTTTTCTATGTTGCATTATGTCTTAAACATGACTAGGGTAAGCACAATATTCTAGCATAATCATTAACATTGATCAGCCGACGGTATACAATGATAGATCTATTAGACTGACAATCCCACCCGGATACGTGCCTCCTACATAGGTAGCGTGGGTGATTGTTATCGCATAACATAATCGAGTGAACCATGAGCGTATGGGATGGACCACAATATTCTAGTCACAAGGGTTGATTATGCACTCGATTTACTTCTAGTATGTTTTCACATATGGACTAGACTTGCCATGACACTTGAATTGTACAAGCTTTATTCGATTATGAAAACCTATGTAATTCTCACCAACTTTTGTTGACCCAAAAATATTTTCAAAATTAACATGTTTTAGGTAACAATGAAGCTGAGGCTTAGAGTATGCATGAGGAATATTATGAAGTTTATTTTGAAGTTATTTGAAGTTATTGCTTTATTTGATATCATGTATTTGGGATTTCAAGACATCATTTCATTTTGGATATTTATGTTATGAATAAATTATTTAAAAATTTCAATTTATACCATGTGCTACTGAAACAATCATCAATACGTGACATCCCGATGTTTCCGCCATCGGTTGGGGTGTTACAGCTAAGCCAGTTCATTGTGTATTGATGAATCGGGATCTCATCCTAATTAATTTTGTTTTTTGGGTCATAAAATAATTAGGACACTTAAACATGAAATACTAATACATTAATTTTGAACTTTGTAGATGTCAACTGAAAACAATTCCACCTCCCATTTCTCTCTCAAGTCCATCTTAGAGAAGGACAAACTGAACCACTCCAACTTCATGGACTGGCACTGTAACTTGAAAATTGTTCTCAAAGCGGAGAACAAATTGTATGTTCTTGAAGAACCAGTCCCTGATGAACCCATAAATCCCAAGAGTGAGATTTATAAAGCTTGGGCTAAGCATTTTGATGAGTCTTTGAAAGTCTCATGTCTGATGCTGGCTTCCATGATCCCTGAACTTCAAAGGACCATGGAGGACATGGATGCATACGACATGAATCAGCATCTGATGGAAATGTTCCAACAAAATGCTCGCCATGAGAGGTTCGATATGATGCGATCACTTATAACCACTCGTATGCAAGAGGGTTCACCAGTTAGCACTCATGTGCTAAAACTGAAGGCATATGTTGATCACTTGGCTCGTCTGGAATCCCCCTTGAGCGATGAGTTAGATGGGGATATCATCCTGAACTCATTGCCCAAGTCATATGACCAGTTCATTATGAACTATAATATGAATGGGTTGGAGAAGACACTTGCAGAACTGCATCAGATGCTCAAAACTGCTGAGGTAAACATACCTGGCAAAACTGCAGCAGTGCTAATGATCAGGGAGGGTCAGATTAAGAAACCTAAAACCAAGAAGAGGGGCTATCAAGGCAAAGGGAAGGGAAAGGGCAAAGCTGTTGCCAACAAGAAACCTTTGAAAGATGCCAAATGTTTTCATTGTGATGAAACTGGGCATTGGAAAAGGAACTGTGCTAAGTATTTAGCTGAACTGAAGCAAGCCAAGGCTTCTGGAGGAGAGTCCTCAGGTATATATGTTATTGAAATCTTTGTTTTTTCTGGCAAAACATGGGTGTTTGACACAGGATGTGGTTTCCACATTTGTAATGTTTTGCAGGGACTAAGAAAGATTAGAAAGTTGAAACAAGGTGACTTGGAGGTCCATGTTTGGCAATGGACAAAGAGTTGCAGTGAAGGCAATAGGAGAATATGTTCTTTTACTACCTTCTGGTTTAGAACTTGTTTTGAACAATGTTTATTACATTCCTAGTGTGACTAGAAATATTGTTTCATTTCATGCTTTGCGTAGACAAGGTTTTGATTATCGTTTTAATGGTGAATTTATTTTTGCTTATTTTAACGATGTATTTTACTTTGATGCAAAACCTAACAATGGGATCTATGAGATAGAAATCCAAAACGATAACATATTATGCAATATCTCCCATAAACGTAATAAGTTGGACTTTAATGATACGTATATGTGGCATTGTAGACTTGGTCACATAAGTGAGAATCGTGTTAAACAACTCAAAATCGCAGGAATCCTGGATTCCAAAGTGTAACATCGCAAATTTTTCCCCAAAATTTTAATACATAAAAAGCCCTTATATATATATTTTTTTTTATTACACTTTTATCATTAATATTATACAAATGTGCCTAAGTCTTTATTTATCCTAACTCACAACTTATATACATACATAAATGTATATAAATAATAATAATAATAATAATAATAATAATAATAATAATATGATTCTAAATTCTTTTTTTTTTCACATACAAGATTTTTTTTTTTTAAATAAAGCCTTGAGTCAAATAGTCAAAGTCTTAGTCAAACAGTCAAAGTCTTAGTCAAATAGTCAATTCATCATAAAACCTTACTTTATGGTGTTGACCAATTTTAATGGCTAATTGACTCCAAAACTAGTATAAAAACCCACCTATGACCCATTATACTTTGCACCTCTAAATCGATTGTTTCAATCCGATTAAACTTTCCCTCATACCTTTCTTCTATAGTCTATTACTTCTACAATTGAAGCTTTGATTATAAGCTCTTGTAATTGGCGAATTGGAAGCTTGATATTCTTTCTTTTTCGTTTTCTTCAATTTGGACTAGCTACGTTGTTGAGTCTTCGGGATTCGCCTCGCATACATTCACAACACATTATTCTATTTTTTTACGAGACATAACATTTTGCTAAGGTGAGTTTTACATAGCCCCTTTTCTATTTATCACCATTTTTGGGGTGAAACATGTTACAACATCATTTATGCAATTCAATCATCAATGTGTCTATGTGTTTTTCTATGTTGCATTATGTCTTGAACATGACTAGGGTAAGCACAATTCTAGCATAAACATTCATCAGCCAAACGGTATACATTGATAGATCTATTGGAATGACAATCCCACCCGGATACGTGCCTCCTACAAAGGTTGCGTGGGTGTTTGTTACTGCAATATAAACGAGTGAACCATGAGCGTATGGGATGTACCACAATACAACAGTCACAATGGTTGATTATGCACTCGATTTACTTCTAGTATGTTTTCACATATGGACTAGATTGCCATGACACATGAATTGCACAACAATTTTATTCGATTATCAAAACCTATGTAATTCTCACCAACTTTTGTTGACCCAAAATATTTTCAACTTAACATGTTTCAGGTTCTATTTGCTTGAGGATTTGAATTAATGCTTGAAGATGTGTGCATAGTTTTATTCAATTTGATGTATGAATTATTGTAGAACAATTGTATGTAATTTATCTAAATCATATAATGAGAATTATTATTTACCATGAGCTACTGAACAATCATCAATACGTGACATCCCGATGTTTCCGCCATCGGTTGGGGTGTTACAGATTGGTATCAGAGCCATGGTTATAGGGAATTAGGTTATTAGAAAAATAATCTAGTCTATAACCATAGGATTTAACTAGTACTTGCTTCTTTTACTTGCTATTCTCTATCTCCCTCCTACTTCTTATCCCTACTTTCATCCTTACAAGAAGGTTCTCTCCATCACTGGATCTACTCTCAGACTAATAGGACAAAATCCTCAGGTTTAACCTGAACCACCTTGAGATCTCGTCGAAGTTCTAGATTTTAATAACGAACACGTGCAATCTGGAAGGGTGAACGCCTATATTCTGAGTCTTCTGTCTAGGCTGGCATTGCGCATATATCCCAATCAGACGAGGGACCCGGATGCCTACCTGGGAATTCTCGGGATGAGTGTTCACTTATAGGCTAAAGCATGTCTTCACTATGTTATTGGAATCTGAAATCTTTGATACGTCAACGTTTTCGTTTATTCGTTTTAATTAATGAATAAATGATTACATTCCTTATATCACCTCATTCATTTCATGCCACATTGAACCTTCATTGTGTCCCTTATAGATCATGTCTCCACGTCGCAGCACTCGCAATAACAGTGGTGAAAACCAAGAGGAAAGTAACAACAACCACAACACCAACCACAACAACAACAAAAACAACAAAGGTGTTGATGCCCAACTGGCTGCGATTATTTCCCAACAAATGGCGCAACAAATCACAACTCTGGTTTCTAACTTGTTGGCTCAAGTCATCCCAATGAATGGGAACGGCAATGGAAATGGAAATGGCGATGGAAATCACATAAAGAACGGGACCTTAGTTTGGAAAGGCGAGAAAACAAGTATTGTGGCCACGGTAACTACCGAGAACCAGAAGCGCAAGACCAGGGATCCTAATGTAAACCTCACTACACAAGCTTCTAACAAGAAACCCTATACAAGAAACTTTCCATTGTGTAACACATGCAAACGACATCACCCCACTGTTTCAGTGTGTCGCCTGTGCACCAATTGTGGTAGGTATGGCCATCTGGTCAACACATGTCGTGAGTCCCCAAACCCTAACACCAACCAACCAACCAACCCTGCTCAGGTTGCTAATCTTAATCGTCCTGGTAAATACAACTATGGTCAATGCTATGAATGTGGAAACCCAAATCATTTCCGTAACCGATGCCCTAAACTAAATCGAGATCAAGACCCTCCAGCTACTTAACAGCAAACCCCACCATTTGAATGATGTCTACTTTTTAATTCTATGTATTGACACTTTTTGATTCAAGTAATAAATTCAAGTATTATCATAACATCTGAGTGCATGCTTGTTTGAATGTGAACTAATTGCTATATCTATAATCATACTTGCTTACTTGTACAACAATTAGTTGACTACCAAATAACCTACTCAACGATTGGTAGAGGTCATCATGTCTTTCCAACAGTTGGGAGACGCCCTACAACCTGCTCAACAACTGGTGGAGACTATCGAACCTGCTCAACAATCGGTAGAGTCATAAAAGGACGCAAAACCCTAATGTAAGGTAAATTGATAATTACGGTCCAGAACGTAATCATGAATTTACAGGTACGTTAAGGTAGTGAGAAATTTTATCAAGGTTTTCGGTAGTCGACCAATTGTATACCTGGTGTTTTTCTTTTAACTTCGGGACGAAGTTCCTAAAAGTAGGGGAGACTGTAACATCGCAAATTTTTCCCCAAAATTTTAATACATAAAAAGCCCTTATATATATATATATATATTTTTTTTTATTACACCTTTATCATTAATATTATACAAATGTGCCTAAGTCTTTATTTATCCTAACTCACAACTTATATACATACATAAATGTATATAAATAATAATAATAATAATATGATTCTAAATTCTTTTTTTTTCACATACAAGATTTTTTTTTTAAATAAAGCCTTGAGTCAAATGGTCAAAGTCCTAGTCAAAGTCTTAGTCAAACAGTCAAAGTCTTAGTCAAATAGTCAATTCATCATAAAACCTTACTTTATGGTGTTGACCAATTTTAATGGCTAATTGACTCCAAAACTAGTATAAAAACCCACCTATGACCCATTATACTTTGCACCTCTAAATCGATTGTTTCAATCCGATTAAACTTTCCCTCATACCTTTCTTCTATAGTCTATTACTTCTACAATTGAAGCTTTGATTATAAGCTCTTGTAATTGGCGAATTGGAAGCTTGATATTCTTTCTTTTTCGTTTTCTTCAATTTGGACTAGCTACGTTGTTGAGTCTTTGGGATTCGCCTCGCATACATTCACAACACATTATTCTATTTTTTTACGAGACATAACATTTTGCTAAGGTGAGTTTTACATAGCCCCTTTTCTATTTATCACCATTTTTGGGGTGAAACATGTTACAACATCATTTATGCAATTCAATCATCAATGTGTCTATGTGTTTTTCTATGTTGCATTATGTCTTGAACATGACTAGGGTAAGCACAATTCTAGCATAAACATTCATCAGCCAAACGGTATACATTGATAGATATATTGGACTGACAATCCCACCCGGATACGTGCCTCCTACAAAGGTTGCGTGGGTGTTTGTTACTGCAATATAAACGAGTGAACCATGAGCGTATGGGATGTACCACAATACAACAGTCACAATGGTTGATTATGCACTCGATTTACTTCTAGTATGTTTTCACATATGGACTAGATTGCCATGACACATGAATTGCACAACAATTTTATTCGATTATCAAAACCTATGTAATTCTCACCAACTTTTGTTGACCCAAAATATTTTCAACTTAACATGTTTCAGGTTCTACTTGCTTGAGGATTTGAATTAATGCTTTAAGATGTGTGCATAATTTTATTCAATTTGATGTATGAATTATTGTAGAACAATTGTATGTAATTTATCTAAATCATATAATGAGAATTATTATTTACCATGAGCTACTGAACAATCATCAATACGTGACATCTCGATGTTTCCGCCATCGGTTGGGGTGTTACACAAAGGTTCGGAGTCGTTTGGAAAATGCGAATCATGCTTAAGTGGAAAGTTAACAAAAGCACCTTTTTTAAATGTTGGAGAAAGAGCTAATGATCTGTTAGGAGTTGTACATACAGATGTATGTGGTCCATTCAGAACAATGTCAAGACATAGAGAAAGATTCTTTGTTACATTTACTGATGATTTCAGTAGATATGGTTATGTTTATCTTATGAAGCATAAACATGAAACTCTTGAAAAGTTCAAGGAATACCAAAACGAAGTAGAAAATCAGCTAAATAGAACTATTAAAATGCTTAGATCAGATCGAGGCGGTGAATATCTTAGTCAGGAATTCATCGACCATCTAAAGGATTGTGGAATAGTTTCACAACTCACACCACCTGGAACACCGCAACATAATGGTGTGTCTGAGCGGAGAAATCGAACTCTATTAGATATGATTCGATCAATGATGTGTCGAACAAACCTTCCAAAATCCTTTTGGAGTTATGCTTTGGAGACCGCCGCAAGACTTGTGAATATAACTCCGACGAAAAAGGTTACTAAAACGCCTTATGAGATATGGCATGGAAAGAAACCTCATGTATCCTACCTTAAAGTCTGGGGATGTAATGCTTATGTCACTCTAGAATCTTCGGATAAACTAGATCCCAGAGGCGAAAAAGTGGTTTTCGTTGGATACGCTAAGAAGATCGGTTACCTGTTCTACCACCCCACTGAAAATAAGATTTTCACCAAACGCAGAGGCACTTTCTTAGAGGAAGAGCTTCTGGTGCGAGGGATTGGAAATAACTATGTGGATCTTGAAGAAATTCGAGAATTACAAGTGACTGAACCAGCTGTTCAGACAGAACCAGATGTAACTGATCCAGTTGTTGAAGTTGAGCCTGAGAGGACTCAAGAAATAACAGAAACACCAAGTGTTCGGAAAAGTATTAGGGATTGTCGTGCACCGGTAAGGTATGACGATATCTTCATGATTGATGAAGCTGAGCCTACTACTTACAAAGCTGCAATCTTGGATTCAGAATCCAAGAAATGGCAAGAAGCCATGAATGCAGAGATGCAATCCATGTATGATAACCAAGTCTGGGATTTGGTTGATCTTCCTACCGAATGTCGGACTGTGGGAAACAAATGGATCTTCAAGAAGAAGACTGACATGGATGGGAATGTGCAAACCTACAAAGCAAGGCTTGTAGCGAAAGGTTTTATTCAGACTCAAGGAATTGACTATGAGGAAACTTTCTCGCCAGTGGCCATGCTTAAGTCTATTAGAATTCTACTTGCCATTGCTGCATATTATGACTATGAGATATGGCAGATGGATGTCAAAACCGCGTTCCTTAATGGACACTTACCGGAAGATGTCTATATGGTTCAACCTGAAGGTTTTGTCGATCCAAAGAATCCTAATAAGGTGTGCAAGCTGAATAAATCCATCTATGGATTAAAGCAAGCATCTCGCAGCTGGAATCTCCGTTTTGATCAGAAAATCAAAGAGTTTGGTTTTATCAAGAACGAAGATGAACCGTGTGTTTACAAGAAGTCTAGTGGGAGCTATATTACTTTTCTTATACTGTATGTAGATGACATACTAATCATTGGAAACAATATCCCTATGCTTAAAGATGTTAAGACCTGGTTGGGTAAATGTTTCGCAATGAAAGATCATGGTGAAGCCGCTTATATTCTGGGAATAAAGATTTATAGAGATAGATCAAATCGGTTATTGGGTTTGAGTCAAAGTACATATATTGATAAGGTCTTACGACGCTTCTCAATGCAAGACTCAAAAAGGGGGCTCTTGCCCATGGCACTTGGAACCATTCTTGATAACAAGCAGTGTGCAAATACTGAAGAGGAAAAGAAGAAAATGAAAGGTGTTCCATATGCTTCTGCGATTGGTTCCATCATGTATGCCATGTTATGTACTAGACCTGATGTCTCGAATGCTCTTAGCATGACGAGTAGATATCAACAGAATCCAGGAGAGAGTCACTGGGCTGCAGTGAAGAACATTCTTAAGTACTTGAGAAGTACTAAGGACATGTTCTTAATATATGGAGGACTGGATGAGGAGCTGTCAGTTAAGTGTTATACTGATGCAAGCTTCCAGACTGATCGTGATGACTCAAGATCACAAACGGGATATGTTTTCATTCTGAATGGTGGGGCTGTTACTTGGAAGAGCTCTAAGCAAAGTGTGGTTGCTCAATCCACCTGTGAATCAGAATACATTGCTGCATCGGATGCTACAAAGGAGGCTGCCTGAATGAAGAAGTTCATTACTAATCTCGATGTTGTGCCTAGCATAAAGAAACCAATCGAGATACTGTGTGACAACACTGGTGCCATTGCTCTTGCATAGGAACTAAGGTCACATCAGACCACAAGGCATATACTCAGAAAGTTCCACTACATTAGAGAAATAGTGGAGCGCGGAGACGTCGTGATGAACAAAGTTCATACAGATCTAAATCTGGCTGATCCCTTTACTAAGCCTTTACCTCAAGCTAGACATGAGGAGCATGATGGAAATATAGGGCTTAGAGTTGTTAGACAATGGGCATGATCTGTAATTAGTATTGATGTTTTATTTTGAACTATGACAGTTATGTTGAATGTTTATTTGATTTAATGGGTTAAATGCAAATTTAATATTTATTAACTGTGTTCATTTATTCGTATGTTTAAATCCTTGAATAAGAGTATTCTAAATGTCCGTAGTCGATCAAATTACATGGGAATGAATTTGAATGTAAAACTATTGTGAATTGGGATGGTTGTATTCATGAGATGAATAGCTCAAGGGTTTGAGAATCATAATTCACAGATATTATTAGGGAATAATATTGGATGTAACTCGCTTCAAAACGATCTCCATGGATCTATGTCATGAGATGTTTTGATATTGATATGTTCAATCTGTCCTTTTTCCTAAGGCACATATTAAACTACATTAATCAAGGACTATCTTTGATGTTATCTTACACTATCCTGAAACATGGGTAGCTATAAGGGTAGCGTTGGGAGAAATTCGAGATTAAGTGGGAGTTGTATGACGCTGATGGAATTCTGTACTTCTATGGGATTAGAAGCCTAGACATTCTGGCGCCCTCGTAAACTCAAACTGGTATAAACGCGTGGCCACGCTCGGACTAAGGTAGTTCGTTAGACCACTTTGAATTAGAGACGAGAATAGAGAATAGTTGATCACTATATAAGAATGAATGATCCATGTCTTATGATCAACGGATGTCTATACAGAAGGGACTTATTGATATAATTATCAAGGCTATAGTATTTGGTTAAGTAAAGCGTTACTTGAACTCAAAGAACTAGTTGACGACTGTAAAGTGTCATACTGGTTTGGGTGCAATGCGATGCAGCTAGGCGTCCAACTCTGCGCACGTTGACTCATTTAATTAAAATCGTCCAAGTGGGAGATTGTTGGACATATGGTATGTCCGATGTAATTAAAAGTCGAGGTCAACGTAACCCGACCCGGTACGATCCGAAGAGTTACACGTTGGTACACGAATAAGATAAGTTCACGCGTTGGTGAATTATCATTTATGAAATAATAATTGTTTTAGTCTTGAGGGACTTAATATTAATAAGATTAATATTAAGGAGTATTAAGATATTTAGCAAGGGGGTTTATTGCAAGTTGTTGTCTTATAAAAGAAGGGTTAAGGAGTAAACCCTAAAAACACTTTTATCAAAACAACTAATCCCTTGCCTCCCTCTTGTGATTAGCGGCTGCCACCCAAGGAAAGAAGGCCGCCGCCGCCTTCTTCTTTTTGTTCGGCCATCCACCACCACAAGTCACCACCTTCCTTCTTGCAAGTGTTGCTTCCCGGTTGGTTCGTGCACGGTGTGAACTTCCTACTAGCGATGATTCGTTGTAACCCGCGTGTTACAATTTCGGTGTAGTCGTCAAAGGTTGATCACTAAACCCCCTATGGTTGTTTTATGTTTTATTTGTTTATACGCGTTTAACTGAGATCCTGATTGGGAATATTTTATTAATCGGATTAATAAAATTAAATATATATTTATTCATATAAATCGGCTAATATTATATAATGTATATAATCGATTTTTCTAATAAATATAAACTGCTTCCGCTGTGTATACGATACCATGGTTCCCAACAAAACCGCCTTTTTCACTTCTCCGTTTGTAAAAGCTTGAATTAACTCGCTCGCCTGATGCCCTGATATTTTTGGAAAACCTTTCCCGTATATCTTTGGCCTTTTCATCAATATTTCAGAAAACTTCTTATAAAACATATCTTGAACCACGCGTCCTCCAGTAATCTTCTACTATCCACTTTAATTGGCGTCAATCTGTTTTGAGACATTCGTACTATACACGCCCATTTGTGGAAAAATGACGTATTTTCGTCTCCCAGTTTTTCCCAATATAGCCGCGCCTTCTTTTCAATCGACTCTACCACTTTGGATAAGTTCACCATTTCATTTTTTTTATTACACTTCCTGATGTTCCTCCGTTCCTTTATTTTCTCTTCTAGAGCCTTTAAATTCCAGCAACATTTTTAAAACCGCCATCCCTTTTTGTAAATTCCATTATTTCTTTTGTCACAATATCTTTGAAACCGTCTTCATCCAGCGCCACGTTTTCAAGCTTTTTACTATTAGGGTCTGTTTGGTATGGGGTAATGGAATGAAAGAGAGAATGAAATAGACGAGGTAATGGAATGGACAAGATAATGGAATGGATTATTACCATTCCATATCTTGTTTGGTTGCCATGGGGAATGAAACAAAACATTACTTTATGTTGTTGAATAGGCAGGAAGAGACGAAGGAATAAAATCGGTGGTGAGTGGCTGTGGTGGGTGGTGGTCAGTGGCGGTGACGGTGGGTGGTGATATGTGGCTGTAGCGGCGGTGGAAGATAGAGGTGGATGGCTGTGATGATGGGTGGGTGACAACGGTGAGTAGTGGCGGTGGTAGGTGGTGGTGATGGTAGGTGGTGGTGGTGTGTGGCGGTAACATGGTGGTGGGTGGCGATGGTGGTGGTGGGTGGTGGCAACGGCGATGGGTGGTGGTGGCGACGATGATGATGATGATGGTGGGTTGTGACGACGACGGTGGTGGGTGGTCGCAATGGTGACTATGGGTGGGTGGGTGACGATGGTGAGTAGTGGCAGTGGTGGGTGGAGGCGGTGGTGGGTGGTGGTCGGTTGCGGCTGTAGTGATGGATAAAGGAAATTGTGGTAGTGACAGTGGCAAGTAGTGGAGGCGGCGGTGGGTGGGTGACGGTGGTGGGGCGTTGGGTGGTGTTGGTTGTTGCGATGATGGGTAAGTGAAGTGTGACAATTGCACATTTCCTAGACTTTATTGTATTTATATTATTAGTCCTCGTACTTTGATTGTTTTGGATTTTAATGAAACGTTAAATTTGTTAATCGTACGTCTTTGTTTAACTGTACTTCGTTAATAATTGTAAACGTATATTGAATCGTAACTTAAACATGTCGTGTTGGACGTCTGAACGAATCTTATTGTTTTATATTTTATTGTGATTTTATACAAATTTTTTTAAGAATGTCCAACGTATTATAGCTTTAATGAAAAATTTTGGGAAACGTCAAGTTTTGAGTGGGAAAAGTGATTAAACATAGATAATATTATGTAGATTTTATAGAAAAGTCATAAAAAAACTAAATTTTAAAAGTTTTTGAAACTTTTTAGGTTAGTTAAGTTATTTTTGGTTAACTTTTATATAAAAAAAAAAACTAAGCAAATCTATAATAAAACAAACTACAAGGGTTGTTTGTGTCAAAAGCTGAAAGTTTAAACTCTCTCCCTCCTCTTTTCCCCTGATCGCGATTCCGGCAACCTTCACCAGCCGGAGTTTACTCTGGCGAACTCTATGCGGAGGATTTAAGGACTTTGATGACCCGTAATTAATACCAAAACGTTTCTCCCCTTAATTCACTCGTATTCCTATGATTAATCGGTCCAAAAATGTGATTTTAACGGCCATTAAATCTAGGTTTCAATGATGAAACAGTCGGCACTTCAAACGAATCAAAGCCTGCCTTTAAATCGTTCACTATATAAATCGAACATGTCATTCTGCACCTTGGAGCATCACAAACCCACAAAAAATCACATATAACGCGCACGAAATCTGCGTAATCGGGCCTTTTTCATTCGATATTTCAAGCTTTGATTTCGACCCTTATACACATTGTAAGTCCAAAAGTTTTATGTCATTTTGTTTCTTATAACTTGTTCTTCGATAGCCCTCTGAAATCGGGTTCAAACCTATGTGAATTAAAGATGTACAATTTCTAGGGTTAGGGTTTGGAACACAGGTTAAATGCTTTAAAAACCAAAAAGATTCAACATAGTGGACATGTGGTGTAGTGGTTGATATTATGGGTGTCTCTTGAATGGATCCGGGTTCGAATCCACCCATACTAATCTGTTTATGATTTTTTTTTTATTTTCGTTTTTCTATTTATTAAAATACATATAATATGTTTAAATCATTAAAAAATGATAATAAATTCATTTTTTCTTCAAAAATCATGAAATTTTAGATGTAGTTTCTTGATACCTCAGAGAAGATTTCCAAATTTTTAGTTTCTAAAAACTACCTAATTTTTATAATTATATTAATTTAAGTTATTTTAATCATAATTAATTGATTAAAAATTCGTTTTTAATGATTTTAATCTCAAAACTTTTGGGTAATTATTTCCAAACATGATGAACTGAAATAAAATTTATTTGCCTAGAAAATAATTATTTTTATTCTTTTTCTTTTCTTAATCATTTAAATATGATTTAAATTCATTAAATCAGATTTAAATGCAAATACATTGTGAAAAGTTTTGGAAAATTTATTTTCACTATTTCTCATCATAAAGTATTTTTTTCTCAAAAATATTATTTTTAGATCATAAATTGTATTTTAAGTCCTATTTATTTTTATAATAAATCATTTAATTATATAGTTTATAAAATCTGTTTTATAAATATTTTTCTTATAAAACAAAAATATTCTTGTGTTGGAAAACCATAAGTGTTAATGTTGGATTCATAAATATAATTAATATACATTTGCATAATAAACTTTAATTATTATTATTATTATTATTATTATTATTATTATTATATATTTTAGTTAATAGAATTTACTAAAATTGTGCATAGATTACTTAGAATATTTTTATTTAAAATATTCAAATAGTAATAAAGATTTCCTTAATCAGATAATTGAACTTTAATCATATTATATTTTTGAAGTACGAGTTACTATTAGGTCTGATTTAACGTACAAACTTCATCTTCTCTAACTAGCCTAGAAAACCCTAATGCCTTAGATTCTAGATGCCTTAGAATTTTTAAGTCATTTTCCCTTATTAGCATTCTTATACGTATAGGTTAACTTCTTCGGGATTCCCAGTTGTTATCTTGTTCGAGTTTTGTTTAGATTTATCACGTTTAGCAAAACTGTGAGTATACTTATCCCCTTTTTGCTTTCATACACTTTTTGGGGTGAAACATGTACACCTATGAAACTTACACTTGCACATATTCATAAACGTTTTTTTACATACAATTCATATACGTGTTATGCTTTGAATTCTTGTGCTTTATGCTTAGACATAGACGTAGTATACTTGTGATCATTACATATTCATAAACATATTCATAAACGTAAACGGAAATATATTCATATACATTTGGGAACCTAGTGGAAAGTACCTAAGCATGTGGGAAAGGTAAGTACCAATGCGAGAGGGAAGTCCTAGGTCCCGCCTAGTGGAGAGTACCTATGCATGTGGGAAGGGAAGTACCTATGTGTGTGGGAACTCCTAGGTTATTCTTAGACTTTGTCATCATTGTGGTTTAATTTTGATTTGCATTGTGTGCTTACGTATTTACCATATTGCCTTGAATGAATCATGACATTTGAATTGTCAAACATTTTTATACCTATATTATACGTATACAAACTAAGTGTAATCACCAGCATTATTGTTGACGTTTTATTTTGTACATGTTTCAGGGAACGCTTGATGATTGTCACTTAGGCTTGGACTTAGACTTAATAAACAAGCTTTATGTATCTTTTTTTTAGACTTGATGTAATGGGTTGACTTTGATGTTTGACTCTTAATCATAAATTTGATAATATTTACACTTTAGTACCATGAGCTTTTGAACAATCGTCACTACGTGACACCTCGATGTTTCTGCCATTGGTTGGGGTGTTACATGAAGGTAGTGGGTGGCGGTGGTTGCTGGCGATGACGGTGGTGGGTTGTGACGGCGGTGGTGGGTGGGCAGTGGTGTTTGGCAACGGTGGTGGATGGTGATGGTGGTGGTGGGTGCAATGGTGGTAGGTGGTGGGGGTTATGGTGAATAGGGGATGGAATGGAAAAAAAACATGGGGTGGATGGAATGGTTTTGAGAGAATGGAATGCCTTGTGGAATGTGTGCTTTGACCACCAAACACACTATCAAAGATCGTTTCATTATGAGCCTTCCATATTCTCCAGCAGGCAATGATAAGAACAACAGTACTTAATTCTTTTTTTATGTTTAGTTGTAATCCATTTACTAAACATATTTGTCACACCCCGACTGTCACACCTCGACAGCGCACAGCGGAAAGCAAGTCGTGAGGTAACGAAAGTTGTTACCACAAAGTTTAGCGGATCACATATAGTTACGTGTGGACATTT
Source organism: Ambrosia trifida (assembly GCA_028751855.1). Lineage (NCBI taxonomy): Eukaryota > Viridiplantae > Streptophyta > Magnoliopsida > Asterales > Asteraceae > Ambrosia > Ambrosia trifida. Next base: position 175,439,199 of record CM054122.1, read on the forward strand.
TGCTAACACCCTCTAGTGAAACATTGTTTTAATTTCGTGGTTGACGAAAGTTGTTAAAAATAGGAAAAACACGTTTTACCAAGATGAAGCGAAATTTAAAGTTAACATTGTATTACAAAACACAAGATAACATAGTTTTAGATAATTTATTGGGTCCTAACATCATCTCCACCGTAGTGCCCAGCCAAACTACTCTCTAATAACTTATGCATCGATACCAGAAAAACATGCTTAAAAATATCAACATTATGTTGGCGAGTTCACAGGTTTGAGTGCAATAATAAACTTTCAAGTTTAATAATAACGTATGATCAATTAATACTAAAAGAGAACCAAGCAGACTTGCGAAAATCTACTAGCATGATGTATCCTAAGGCTCCTAATCAAACCATAACTATGATCCCATGGTGACCTCTAGTCCAAGAGGGGCCTTTTGGTGTTTACATTCTCTTCCCATAGACATCGCTAATTCGCTAGTAAGGGAAAAAAAGAGGGCATCAACCCAATAGATCTACAATATAAACAACGGCTCTAGACTAAGAGTTAATGATTAAGAAGTGCTGGGAGTGTATCAACCTGTCGGGACACGGGTGTCACGTAAAGGTCCACCAGTGCACAACCTAAGGCCATCAATTGTTCTATGTTTATAGTCTAACTAATCATACAAGCATGTTAATCCCCGATTTAGAAAACGTTCAAAAACATTTTAAAAGAAAAGGGGCCGTGAACTCACCTCAATGCAACAATCTTGAGTATTTTTCCAATTCCAATTTACAATCTTTCACATATTTACATCCCATACCGTAGGGCCAATTCAAAAATCATACTAAGTCTAATTAAGTTATTCACCAAATTTATCTCGACTTAGTTAACCAATAGTGTTGAATTTTCGTTATCTATTACCCTATTAACCCATTGGTGACATGTGACGCATGGTTAAGTCTAAACATCGTATAGTTCATTTAACATTCATTTAGATATTCACATACACTTTCACGATGTCACATTATTATCATATATCATACTTTAACACTTAGCTCTAACATGCAATTCAATCCTAGACATAGATAGCATACTTGAACATATTATTATATATAACAATTCTGAACCTTCGCTACAGTAACTAACGGTAACGGCGTCATTCGCGTTTCGAAATTACGATTATGCCCCTGTTTCATCTTATTTTCAGTCTCGCAAGTCCTCCCAACAACCTTATCGAAATACATGCTGAAGCCTCTTGAAGGGATCAACAGAAGGTGATGGGTTGCGGTTTTTGGGGAGTCGTCCCGTCATCGCCATGGTTGTAACATTACACATTTACACTTGTACGTTACTATTATCATGAATAAAAACGTCAAGTTCCATTATTATTGTTCGCATTTAATTATTATTGTGGCGTTTTTGGAACCCTAATACTATATTAATTATAAATAATATACATATATAAAGTTTTAAATGTCAAAAAAAAAAAAACAATGCTTGGGTCGGGAATCGAACCCGCGCCCCAAGCCGGGTTACAAGCCACAAACAGCTTAACCAACTGATCTACCAAACATTTGTGATTATTATCCAACGCGTCTTAATCTTATAATGTAATTATATCCTCACAGTTGACTTAGAAAAGTCAACTGTGACGAACGATACCATAATTAACCATTCTTAAACGCGTTATGATGTTAATTTGGTATGATTTCGTGATTGATTGACCTGTACGCGTAAAACCCACGAACAATCATCATCAATTCGTTCCAATAATTGTCAATCAATCGCGAATACATTCAATAGCGAGTCAACTTTCCAATCGTGCAACCCAGACCCTATCACTATAAATTGGACCTCCCCAAACCTTCACAACTCGCCGAATTCCCTCTCTCAAACCTCAATTTCTGTTAATTATCCATCATTCGAAGCATACGTATTCGTGTTGACTATTTCTGTTGACTGAGCATAATCACGCAAATCGTGTTTGTAAGTATCATTTTCTTTATGGGTTTTATCCTTCGGCAATCACACAACAATAACCCCATGATTAATTGGGTTATTGTTGTGTAAATCATGTGATTGTAAAAACTAGGGCACGATAATCTTAATTTGGGGAAGAACACTTCCAAAACATATACATATATTTAAAATAAACAGAAACCAAACACAACCACTGATCTAGATCAAGTGGTTGTGTCTGGTGCCTTTGAACCGGCCCACGCGGGTTCGACCCCCAGCATCACCCAAGTTTTTTTTATAAAAAACAATCAAACCTTATATATATATATATATATATATATATATATATATATATATATATATATTTACTTATATTTCAAAATTAATTTTAAAATACTAAAACTCTTTTAAAAATTCTACAAAAATTATTTTGTGTTAATCTAGTGAAAAAGTTTAACATACAATTTTTGGTTTTCAAAAATTTATTTATTTAATATATATATAATAAATAATTCAAATTTATTCTATTTTATTTATAAAATTCTATAAAAATATAAAAACAATTTTATAAATTTCCACAAAAATTATTCTGAGTTTTCATAACAATAAACTTTTCTGAAATGATTTTTATTTCTGAAAAATCATTTATTTAATATTTTTAATCAATTTTTGTTAGTTTTAATCATAAATAAATCATAATAAATTCATTTTTCAATATTTTTGCACCAAAATTTTATATAAATTATTTCTGATTATTTGGAACAGAAATACAATTTTTAAATTAATAAATTCTGTAAATTTAATATTTTTAAATATTAAAGTTATATTTTGACAATTTGTAATAAAAAGATTTAATATCCTATTTTTAAGAAAATAATTTATTAAAAATTATTTTCATACTTAAAACTTTATATTGTGACCACCTTTAATTTAAATTTTACAAAAAAGACTTTTTCTTATTTAATTATCAAATTTCTCTTATTTATTAAAACATTTTATTATTAATCCAACAAATGTTTATCCCCAAATCGAAACCCTAGAATATACTTGTAGACTAGATAGACTTAGACTTATTTGTTACCTTATACATAGGGTAATACTTGGCAATCTTTGGGGCTACACTTATACTTTTTCTCGAGACTTAATACTATACTAATGTGAGTTTACGTAACCATGTTTATGCGATTCTTCATACTTGCAACATTATACTTAAGCAATTCTACATGCATGTCTAGTTGTAAACTTTAATGCCTCATGATTTAGACAACAACAACAGTTTCAACGAGTTTCAACATTACATAATCATTAGCTATGGCCAAGCCGGCGATACTCAATAATAGATCTATTGGATTGACAATCCCACCCGGATACGTGTACCTCCTACATAGGTAGCGTGGGTGATTGTTATCGTTCCAACATATTATTGTGGGTGTTATCTATGTAATTTGTCAAGGTGTTGTGGATGGTGGTGGTTATTTGGGAGTCGTAGGTGGTTGAAACTTGAAAGAGAGAGAACTATCTTTTTAGAGAGATAAATAAAGAGTGTTTGAAATTAGGTTTAAGATAGTGGTTTTCCAGGTGGTGAAAGGTTTTCTTAATCTGTGGGTAGGTCACTAAAATTGATTTTTCTATTATTTTACTTATAAACTTTATCAACATATTGTTAATGGACAATGATAGATACGAAGAATAAAAATTAAGATAACAATAGTACTACTTTTATAGCCTTTTATAGTACAAGGAAAAAGTCAAAAAACTTTTGTGACGAGTTTTAATTAGGTAGTTAATAATTAAGCATATTTCTCCGACACCGCTTGCATGACGTTTAACCGTCGAATATAATACATTTTTATTTGACGAAAATTCGATCGTCTTAATGTTTCCGCGCCGCGCATAGCGCGACGAGTAATATACTAGTTTACACATATTTCACATCAAACGCTCACCAATATTTCATATCAACTTATGATTCTCTTATAGATTCTATTTAGGTCATAAAACATGTATATAATTCATGTAACAAAACTATTTTTGCTGCTCTAATCTTGCTACAACATGTTAATAGTTTATGTCTTATAATCACGTTTCGGGCCACTTTCAGGGCATAGTTTTGCACTGTAAGCGTACTTGATCAAGGTAAACATCTAATGTACCTTTATAATTAGTGATTTTTATACAACATTTTGCACTTATATATTTATTTTACATCAGATCTACATGCATGCATTTTAAGTGTACAAATTCATCAAAATCATGCATTTTAACGCGTCTTTTGCAATTATTCTCAAGCTTTTGTCTTAGGTCTTTCATGTTAACTTTATTACACCTTATTTATTACCAAAATAAGTTATAAAAACCTGTTTTACATCAGTTTTAGAAAATTATCTCCCAAAGCTTAGTTTTTGGCGTTTTAAGCCGAAAAACGGGTTCCGATCGTACATGCAAGGTTTCCCAAGCGTGTAGATCCTAACAAAACTTGTTTTACACTATTTTAGGTTTATGAAACCCATCAAAATATTATTATGATCAGACCTGAGTTTAAGCCCAAAATCATTGCAAACTCATTAATGAATAATACTCAATTCAAGTCTAGACACATTAACAAGTCATATTTCACATATATTATTAAAAATCCCCTTTTTATAAATTTTGAATAACATCATTATATGATAAATTTTCAGATTTATGTTACTTATGAAAACCTTCTTGCACGTAGTTAAAAACCAAGGATCTTAAACATTCAAGCATTAAAACCAACAAACAAACATTCCTAGACTCATACACACACATACGTATACAAACACACATATACATATATACACACCCACGCATACATACATGCATCCATTTATTCAATCTCCTTTCATTTCCCCATTAGTTTTAGTTTAGAAAACCTTTGTTTATTTGGTGAATACTTGTATAAAAACTAGAAATAATGAAATAGTTTAGTTTAGTACTCACCTTTATAAAGATTTGTGGGTTTTTGCCTATAAAACTTGTAGTTCTTGAACCTTTAAAACCTTCTAATCACCCAAGAGGTTAAAACCGTCAATCATTCTTGCTCATTTTGATAATAATGGAATCAAAACAAGGAAAAATGGTGGGAAAGAGGGGGTTTTTGGGAAGGGAGGGGAGAGGAAGATGGATGGTTGTGTAGAGTGTAAGAGAGAGAGAGAGAGAGAGAGAGAGAGAGAGAGAGAGAGAGAGAGAAAGAGAGAGAGAGAGAGATGGAGTGTAGTGTAAGAATGAGGAAGTCTTGGGATGATACATCCTTTTATAACAAATGATTATTATCATAAATAATAATAATAATAATAATAAAAATATTATTATTATTATTATTATTATTATTATTATTATTATTATTATTATTATTATTATATGGGGGAGGGGGAGGAGGACCGAAGGGGAGGGGGGTCGGGTATATATTTTTTTTTATAAAAACTTTAACATAATATACACAAACTAACACTTTATAAAACCTTAAAATATTAAATACATAAGGTTTTCTCCCTTTAGTCAATAATAACATTCCCAATAATAACATTCCCCAATAAAAATTATTCATTTTGGACTAACTAATTCATATCGGAGATTTCCCCATTGTACCGGGTCTCAGTTTCGCGTCATAGCTTTGAAACGCGCAACTACTAGACTTGGACAATTTAGAAATCACCGTTTAATCCCTTAAACAATTATAATAATCATGTTCACCCATGAAATATCATGTTATGTCAATTCACGCATTACGGGATAATTAGACTTTCTACCGCTAGTCGGATCATCACCAAGGTTTAATATGGTAATTTATCACTATGTGACATGGGACAACTAAAATTCCCAATAAATTTCCAACAATATTCATTCCCAATAGTATCTCTTTAATTATTGCCAAATTAAATTTAACACATAATATGTAATCATATTTACAGTTATTATACTTGTATAGATAGTACCTGGATTTATTCCGGTTGTCACACCGACCAGGAGGGGCTGGACGAAATAACAGATTGATAACAAACTTGCACAACGGAAGCAATGATGACTAATATTTATTGTTTAAGATAAATTCTAATCCAAAAATATAAATAAACGACTTAAATAAATAAATTAATAACTATGCAGGACGAATCGCGGTGGTCGTCGAAGCAACTGGTGGGTGATGGGTTGGTAAAAGTTCGAGAGTTAACAAAGCTAAATTGATTGATTAATGTATAAATGATTATGGAATACCACTACTTTGATGTGTCTTATGATTTTCAGGTACTAACACAAAAGGAGTGCAAATCTTGAGCTTTTGGAACATCTTGGAAACACAAGGAGGGATAAACCAAACAAGAAAAGCTGAAACAGGTGTTCCGGGACAAGCTGGCGTCGCCTACGCCACTTCTGGCATGGCCGACGCCACTGACGTAGGAGAATGGTGCCAAGATGCTGTAGGACAGAGCAATTTCTCTCGTAGCCAAAGAAGACCCGGCGTCGCCGACGCCAGAAGTTGGCATCCCCGACACGACAACCAGTCAAGATGCCCTTTTAATGTTTTTTTTAATGAGTATCAAGAGGGGAGTTTTTTATTTTTTGGTTTTTAAACACCTTGAAGGCTTAGGATTGAGCATCTCCTTCTCTACAACTCCATCCTATCATTCCTAATCAATTCCTTCAATTCAAGAACACCAAATCATCCTATTATTCAAGATTTCAAGATCCAAGACCCGATTTATTGAAGAATCAAGCTCCATGGCCATGAGTGGCTAATCTCTTTGTATCACACTTGGGAGTAAACAATTGAAGTTCTAGGGTTGAACATTTGGGTATTTCTTAAACTTTTAATTGTGTAATTGTGTGTTTGAACTATTGTGTTAGATCGTGATTAATCTTATGTTAAAGCCTTGGTTTAAAAAGGCGAACCTGGGGCGCGCTTTAAGCGTTTGAGGCGCGAGGCTCCAAGAAAAACGTTTTTTTTTTGCCAAAAAGTGCTGAACTACATGAAGCGACGCCTCGAGCGCTTGAGGCACGCGCTACAGTAGTGCAACAGTAGCGCCTCAGCCCAAAAACCCATTTTAAACTCCTTTATTTGGCCCGCTATAGTAGTGCCTCGTCGTTTTAATGTTTTGAATATGCTTTTTAAGTGTTCAAGGGTGTTTTATAATCATGTTTTTGTGCTTATGATTGATTAACATGTAGAAAATGTCATGTTGACATATATAAATATTTTTTATAATTTTTTTAATACTATACGTGAAGCTCTCGCCTCGCGCTTTAAACCCCGCGCTTCAGATTTTGGACCCAAAACGCCTCGGAGCGCCTCACGCTTTTTTAAACCAAGGTTAAAGCCATTTTAGCTAATTGATCTTGTGCCAATTTCTAATGTCATGAACATGGTTTCTTGCTTTAATACAAACATAGGGTTGTATGTTCTAGTGTAATAAAGTATATTATTGTCCATCTTTGAATGTTGATGATTCTTGATACCTAAACTTATTGAACAATCAATCTGTTAACACCAATTGCATCATAATTATTTGATCCATTTGTGATAACTTTAGACTTCATTTGTTGAAACCCAGGTGTGGTCTTTTTAATTAATTACTTACAATCTAATTTGTTTTCTACTATTTCTATTACATTTCTATTTCAAATTTTATAAATCAAAACTCCTTTCAACTGAATTTCTTAATGAACAAAGTGCAATCTTCATAAGTCACATAACATCTTCATAAGCAATATTTTCCAATCAACTAAACAACATTCACTAACCACACGCTCCTTGGATTCGATACCCTATTTACCCTAACTACATAGGTTATTTAGGTTTTGCATGACCCGTGACGACCGGCTCATCAAATCAAAATTTGATCGGATGTCGCGGTCCGGTCAAAAATAATATTTATAGAGTTACCTTATCACCTTTAACTATGTAGTTAGTGGTAATAGGGTGTCGAACCACGAAAAGTTTGTGGTTGGTGCTAGTGTTTAAAATTGATTAGTTTTTTGTTATTAAGTTGTCTAGTAAATTATGAAGTTGCTACAAAGTTTATTTAAGAAATTTAGATATGTGGCGATTAATGGTTTACTTGCAAAAATGATTAAAATTGAAATAAGATTAGTAACTTCAAAATTGTAATTGAAGTTTGTAAAATTGTGAACAATTGTAAAAAAGAAAAGGTTACACCCGACTTCACAAGAAAGACACGGGTCCTATCACAATTGGGTAGCAATTAAAGTTGTACAAATCATTAGCGGGGTTATTGTTACAAGACTTAGGTGCCAATAATCGTCAAACACTAAACAATGGACAATTACACACTTCATCACTCAAGAACATTCAAACCCTAAATCATAATCGAGCATATAAACGAATTCATTTCATGATGTTATTAGTGTAAGAGGAAATTAACAATCATGAATTCAAAACAAGATTAAAGCATAAAATTAAATTGTTCAAATGATTGCATACAAATTAAAATAGAAAAATACCCAATTGATCAAGAGCCCTAATTTTTACAAGTTTACATATGTAAAATTGATATGTCATATTAGATTTCTCAACCGCGAGACGTTCCCGGGGTATAATCTAGTATAATATAATTAAAAAAAGAAACTTTTGGAGGGAAATTAAGAGGTGTGAGGCCTCATATAGTGCCATGTGGCATACCTCTATTCTTTATATAGGGTCAAAAAACACAATAGATCATGAAATATGACACAATGAGCCACAAAATATATCACAGTGCCAAAAAATATAACACAATACTGAAGAAAAAAGACACAATGAACTGAAAAAATGACACAATGATGAAAATAAGAAAAAGACACAATGGTACATAAAAGACACAATGATATAACGCATATTCTAAAAACATCAAGCTAAAACCCTAAAAAACGAAGATCTAAAAACTAACGTTGTAGGATTCGATAAGACGATTCCAATGCCGCTTGAATGAGTTCAATCGGACTCCGTTTGATACACTTCCTATGACTTCCTATTTTTCTTTTACTGTGTAATTGATCCTCACCCTCTTTATATATATACACACAAGTAAATAAACTATTTTGGCGTCCGTTAAAAGATTTATAAAATAATTATACATAGATACAATTAGTGAATTTCTTTGTAAGAGCAAATTCCTGTAGCTAATTGTCACATCAAGCAGTAGGCATTGTAGTATTATGTGTTTGGAGGGGTCTTTTTGGCACTCACCATATATTTGTTTGTGATGAGAGATTAGTGTTAAAGCTAAGAGATTAGTGTTAAAGCTACAGTGTGTTGATTGCATCTCCGTCTGTCCTATATGGAGCATTATTGCACCTCCATTTGTTTATTGCATTTCCCTGCTCTCTTCTTTTCAAAACATAAGGGTTTGCTTTTTTGCTTTTAATATTTTTCTACGTTTACTTCTTATGTTTTTTTCCCTTCTCAACCAGTGGCGAAGCTTGGTTCGCCAATCGGCGGGGGCCAGACTCAATTTTTTTCGATCGGTAGTGGCAAATCGGAGGGGGCCGGACTCAACCCGGACTAAATTTACCTACGGAAATCGCAAATTTCCACTACTGCGCCAAAAAACAGGGGGGGCCAGGGCCACCCCTGGCCCTCACATATGCTTCGCCCCTGTTCTCAACTACGACGTTGTTCTTGACTTGCTAAGCCGATTGATTTCATCATCATCAGGTAATTTTGCTTTAAATTATCAACTGCATGTTTTTTGGCTTAATTATTTGGTTTTATTTCGGAATAAATTTTCTTGTGGTATATTACAATAAATTACGTATAAATACTGCTACAATTTAACAACTTATAATTGCATAGACAGTAACAAAGTCACACACTAATCTCATAATCGTAGATCGTGTAACATAACCTCAAACGCTAGCCTATCATAGCAACGCGTGACACGCGTAAAATCCTTGTTCTTTATACATTATACATATTTTAATATGAATATAATGTATTCATGTGGATTTTCTAACTAGTATTTTGCCTGCCCCGCGTTGCGGGCGACAGGTCAAACTGTTCAAAAGCACAAGTAAAACACAATGCTTTTAACTTAGTTCGGAACAAAACTTAAAAAAAAAAAAAAACACAATGCACAAGTAAAGTTGTCATACTGTTCACGTCACATCCATTAAAAAAAACAAAAAGATATCATTGTATATTAACATCCACACACCTATGTATGATTAAAGTAAAAGATGTTGATTTACTCTAGTTTGCTTTAATAAAAGCACTAGATTATTTTCGAGAAACAAATCTAATATGAAGTGATAAAATCGTAAAAGGAATAGATCGTTTTTTCAGAAATTTTCCTTTTTAAAGGACTAACACTTGATAACTTATAAAACCTACTTCTAATTCTACTTGTGCACATCTTGCTTGAGTGAAGTTCCTGTACAACATTGTCACATCCTCAAGACATTCTAAAGATGTGATGTGAACCTGAGACAAAAAACAACCAAATTGGTATCAATTAGTATGTCATGATGATGATTGGTTTAAGAGGCATGTATAGTGGGGTGATTAATTATCACTTATCAGCTAAAGATTTACCCGGTGTCTAAAATTCATAAGCTACATCTAACCAACTTAGCAATCATTGTAATAAATGTTCCTAAAAACACCAATCAAAATATAAAAAAACTAGATTCTTACAAAAAAAATGACTATATCTGTGAGTATATATATAGTTAGCGGATTTTTATATATAATGACAAGTTTAAAAGCATATATACTATCATACCATGATTAATGACTTGCCTAGACATGATTAATGAATTATTTAAACACTTTGTATTTTTTTCTGCATTAAAATAACCCAACTAAATTATTTTCTTATAGCACTATGATGCTTATTGGAAAGATAATAAAACACTCGTTAATTTGGTGTAATTTTTTTTATAAAAAATGTCGTATATAAAAATTACTAACGTTTAAAAACCGTGAGTGAAAAATAAGGAAAAGGATAAATATAAAAATATTAGTTAACATATTTAAAATTTTAAAATAATAGTTAATAGTTATCTTTATTTAAAATATAATTAAAAAATTTTTTGGAGGGAAATCAAGGGGTGTGAAGGTCTTACATAGTGCCATGTGTAGGGCCGTTCAAAACGCTCGACGCTCACCAATCGCTCGTCGTTCGTTCAGAATTTGCTCGGAAATTGCTCGCTCGATTTTCCGCTCGGTTGTACACGAGCCGATCGGCTCGGTTCGGCTCGATTTAATTTTTATTAATTTATTATATATATAATTATATATATAATATATATATACATTAATTACATTTATATTTATAGTTTTATACATGCCACTATATTGGGTTTGGCTCAATATATGCATATATAGAATTATATTTATAGTTATTGGCCCAGTCAATCCAATGATAACTTAACACTAAGTTTAATTGTAAAATCCTAAGTCGTGGAAAAACATGTTTGACTTCATATTCCCATTAGTTGTCCACCATCAATCATCTCCAACTATCAACCTACGCCACAACGCGACAATTGTTATCTGCAGTATGCTCATCACCTCACTAGCCTCAACTAAAGCCTCATTCTCGAACGGTCGAACCTCAGTCTTCACTAGGCAGCGAGAATATTAAAGGAAACATCCCAAATTTGGGGTTGCCCGAAAACACTCGCCGCTCGCTCAAAAAAATGTGCACTCAAACAATGCTCGCTCGGTTTCCGGATCGATTGTAAACGAGCCAATCGGCTATGTTCGGTTTGTAAATGAGCCAAGCACGAACAAAGGTCCGCTCGGTTCGGCTCAACTCGTGAACAGCCCTAGCCATGTGACACACCCTTTTTATTATATATATATATATATAGAGATATATATATATATATATATATATATAGAACCACAGCGACAATGACGCACCTCTAATTAGTATACATATTAATTCTTATCGGACGGCGGAACAGTACCTCATTTGTTTTTTCCTTTTTTGTCTTCTTCTACTAGTTGGTATTTAAGTAATAACTAGCCTTAAGTGGGTTTTAGAAGAAAAAACTCAGCAGATTGTAACAGGTTTTAGAACTTAAGTATACATATTAATTCTTATCGGACGGCGAAACAGTACCTCATTTGTTTTTTCCTTTTTTGTCTTCTTCTACTAGTTGGTATTTAAGTAATAACTAGCCTTAAGTGGGTTTTAGAAGAAAAAACACAGCAGATTGTAACAGGTTTTAGAACTTAGTTGATAATCGTCTTTAAAATATGATCATGTTCTTATCATTATTTACATTTTGCAGTGTAGATCAAGATGAAGGTGATGGTAAGAGAATCTACGATGGTGAAGCCAAGGGACGAGACACCAACAAGAAAGCTATTGATCTCTAGCCTCGATCTCAAAACTCCGAATACTCACACACAAACGGTCTACTTTTACCGGCCCAACGGTGCTGCCAACTTCTTTGATGCAAAAGTGATGAAGGACGCTTTGAGTAGGGCGCTAGTTACGTTTTATCCACTGGCAGCGCGATTTAAACTAGGCGAAGATGGCCGAGTTGAGATCGATTGTCAAGGACAAGGGGCGTTGCTTTTGGAAGCTGAGTCAGATGGCGTTATCGATGATTTGGGTGACTTTTCACCCTCATCGGAGACCTTGAAACTCATTCCGATGGTCGATTACTCGCTAGGAATTGACTCATATCCTCTTCTAATCTCTCAGGTATTGTGATCTCAAAATTGTCATGTATGAGTCGAAGTGTCGAACTAGAATATATCCCGGGAGCTTTCCGGGATAGACAATTCAAATATGAAGTGACAAAATATGTATTACGATATAACATAGAAATTAATGAATTATAATATGAGAAAACAATAATTTAATCATGTGAATAATAAATAAACATTATAGGGAGAATGTATGTTTAAATGAGCAACAGAGCCAGAAGCAATCATTGACTCATTGTAGAGCGCAATTAAGGTAGTGGTTTTTAAGGTGTATCTTTTTTAGAAACGGTTGATTTTAACCTATTCTGTCCTAAATGAAAACGAAACTCGTATTTACAGTTCATTCATTTAGTTGTGCATCACATGGGTTATAAATTCTTTTTGTTTTATTTATTATTTAGAAAATTTAGTATTACATGAGGTATAATCAACAAAATATTAAATGGTTTTTAATAAGCGGAAATATAAAACGGATTAGCTAAAAAAATAAATATTATATAAATAAGAGATAAACGTGAAATTATGATTTAATAATACTATTTCATATAAGAGATAATTGAGATAATCATAAGATTTTATTTTTTATATAGTAAAGCTATAATAAAGATAAAGATTAAAATTATAAATCAATAAATACTGGTTTAATTTGGGTTATTCTGTAGTGTATGAACAAAACCCACTAAAAACATTTTTTTTGCGTTTTTTGTATAACATTATGGTACTCGTTAGAAAGATAATAAAACGCTCATTAATTTGGTGTAATTTTTTTATATATCATATACAAAAGTTATTAACGTTTAAAAATTGTGGAAGATGTGGGAACATGAGAGAGATAAAGACTTTTATAGGGATTTAAGGGGGAGAAAGGCCACACCAAGTGTCATGTGTCACTCAATGGGTTTGAGAGTCTAATCTAATGTCATGTGTCACACCATACTTTCGTTTATTATATATAGATATTACTAGATACATTTGTTTGGTGGTTTGTTTTTTCTCTCCAGATAACGTACTTCAAATGCGGTGGGGTTTCACTAGGAGCTGGTTTACACCATCATGTTGTGGATGGGTGGTCTTCGTTGCACTTCATAAACACATGGTCCAATATGGCTCGCGGTCTAGACATCACTCTCCCACCCGCTATAGACCGAACCCTACTCCGTGCACGTGACCCACCACAACCCACTTTTGAGCACATTGAATACCACCCAAATCCAACACTGAAGTCGCCACTGCAAGTCCCATTAGATGGAAATAAAACCATCAACTTAATTTTCAAGTTAACACTAGACCAACTCAATATGCTTAAAGCAAAATCAAAGGAAGATGGTAACACGATCAGCTATAGCTCTTTTGAAATTCTCTCGGCCCATATTTGGAAGTGCGTGTGTAAAGCCCGCGGGCTGTCAGACGATCAGGACACCAAGATCATAATCCCCACCGATGGACGGTCCCGCTTTCAACCAACACTTCCACATAATTATTTTGGAAACGCTGTCTTTAGAGCCGCTGCCATACTAACAGCTGGCGAAATTCGGTCAAAACCTATCTGGCACACTGCAAGTAAAATTCATGATGTGTTAGCGATGATGAATATCGATTATCTAAAATCAACACTCGATTATATGGAAAAACACCAACGCCTTGATCATAAACATGAGGCCCCTTCTTATAATTACACAATGCTCGTGGTTGTAAGTTGGGTTAGGCTCCCAATTTACGATGCTGACTTCGGATGGGGCCGACCCATCTTCCTTGGGCCTGCACGGATCCCATTAGAAGGCTTGTGTTTTGTGTTACCAAGCCCAGTAAACGACGGGAGCTTATCGATCTTCATTAGGCTAGATGTTGAACAAATGAAGCTTTTTAGCAACTCATTTTATGCGATCTGAAATCAGTGCTGGATAAGCTTTTTAGCAACTTGCAACAATATTTTATCGTATTATAAATAATTTGATTATAAGCGTCATAAGTAAGTTTGTATTATGTAGGCCTATGTAGGTTAATTACAATATTTATAGTAATGTTATGTATAAGAATACTTGATCCTTTTTATTGTGTGGGATGTTTCGTTATTTCTGTTTGGATCACTTAACTCTAGCTTATTTTCACCTTTTTTACATGACTGGGTGAGGGACGTTTTGTGGGATATCCTGAGAAGAGCTGGGATCTCTGCCAAAAAGGAGGCCCCTGTAAACTTCCTCACGGACCCTACAGAAGGGAGATCCACCCTGCGACCCGCAGATCTGCTTGTCTTTGGATGGGAGAGGGGGAAACATGCCTGCGTGGACCTCACCGGGGTATCTCCTTTGGTTGGGTTAAGGGAAACAGGGTTTGTAGCTGGGCAAGCATCAAGAAAGGCGGAATCAAAGAAAGTAGATAAGCACGCTAAAGCTTGTGCAGATAACCAACATGTCTTTATCCCTCTGGCTTTTGATACCTTTGGCTCCCTGGCGCCAGAAGCTATTCGTTTCTTAACCAGGGTCCAACGGGTCGTCCACAACAATAGTTCATCTCCAGGGGGCAAGGATTTGTCTTCAGTAGACTAGGGTTTGCAATTCAGAAAGGGGTGGCGGCGCAGCTTGTTGCCCGTCTACCTTCTATTATGATGTAACTTTCATATTTTATTATATGTTACATAAATTAGTTTCAAACCAACATAATAATTTTTCAATTAAATCAAATAAACCACCCTTAAAGTGGTTATTATTATTGGACGGTTGATGATGATTGTAATTAAAATATATTCTTAAAAATAATAGAATTTTACTTTTGGTTCTAAATTGTATGACTTTAACCAATTCGTTTTCCATTGTTGAAGTTGTTTAGGTAAGAGCGTAGGGTTTAGCTATACCTCAAAAAATGGATCTAGGTCAAGCCTAGTTAGTTACAATTAGGGCTGTAAACAAACCAAACGTTCAGCAAACAGTTCGTGAAATGTTTGGCGGGAAGTTCGTTTGTGTTCGTTCGTTTAATAAATGAACAAACATGAACAGAGGTCACGTTGGTTCATTTATGTTCGTGAACGTGTTCGTTTATGTTTGTTTGTGTTTGATAGTTCATTTATGTTTTTAACTTTTTTATTTTTAATTTAAGTATTTCAGATTTCCCAATGGTAGATTATTTAATATATACTAGTGGGGTGCCCGCGCATTACTGCGGGGTGACATATATTGAAGCACATAATGTCGGAAAGCTACGAGATGGAGCGGTGACGATAATGTAGTACCCGATACTCATTTTGTGCTAGTTTACAACCCTCTCATGGTATATTGTATTGGATTTATGTTGGTAATCTAAATCAGGAGGTGTGTACATTAAAAATATAATTTGATACTGACAACCCGGTTATCAAACCCATTTACACGTAACAGTATATACATAAAACTGAACTTTTTCCTTTGAGTGATTCTACACGAAACCAAACCATCTAAAACAACAAGAGAACCCGATCCACTAAGTCATTAACAACATTTTAAGCTATTTGCACCAACTCACAATAATAATACCCAGAATTTCAATTGAAATACAATGGCTAACAAATTATTATAATCACTAAACAAACTTAGTTTTCAAAATTCCTAGTTTAAACAAAGTCACAATGATGTGTCGGTTTAGTTGTTTATTAATTTAATAGTCTTTTCATTTATGAATTTATTAATTTAATTGTATTAACAACACTTCATTTCTTTTACACTTTCATATTTACCCCTAGATTATTAGAAAGCTTACAAAACAAACCTTCTATATTGATGATCACTTTAATATTTAAGTTGAAAGACAATTTTGCCCTCTAGCTAACTTCATTTAAAATTGTACTATATGCATAAAAGGTTGTGATTACTTAAATTTAACCGTCATCCCTCTTAGATGCTTTATATATAGTATAGATATAGATATAGATATAGATATAGATATAGATATAGATATAGATGTGTCGGTTTAGTTTATTAATTTAATTGTCTTTTCATTTATGACTTTATTAATTTAATTGTATTAACAACACTTCATTGCTTTTACACTTTCATATTTACCCCTAGATTATTAGAAAACTTACAAAACAAACCTTCTATATTGATCATCACATTAATATTAAAGTTGAAAGACAATTTTGCCCTCTAACTGACTTCATTTAAAATTGTACTATATGCATAAAAGGTTGTGATTATTTAAATTTGACCGTCATCCCTCATAGATGCTTTATATATAGTATAGATATAGATATAGATATAGATTAATATGTCATCAAAAACAATTTGGAAATATAAGCAGATTTGAAAAAGAAATACAACAAACCTGTAAAGAAGGCCATACGGTGATTTAGAAGTCACTGGGTTTGATATAACACAGTTGAAAAAGAGAATCATCGTCGGGGACCAAGAAGACCACCACCGCTTTGGCGGAAACCAAACAGACGACCACTTTAACCATTGTAATCGGCGACAACACGTACAGTCGTTCCATCTCTAATAGCCGAAATAACTTCATAAATCAAAATTTTTCTCCAACGAAGAAGACGCTGAAGAGGTGATGTAGAACAGTGAAGCGTACCATCTCAATTACAAGTTCGTCATATAGAAGGTTGGACCGATCAAGGGTTTTTAAGAGTTAGGGAATATGAGGTGATCTAAATTATAAGTGAAATAAATTATTTTCAGTAAGGTATTAAACTCTCAATTGATATTGACTTGATGATTCTTAAAAGTTGCATTGATGAATCGATATGGAAGAATGGCAGAGGATCATTAGGTTGGTTTGTGAGAAGGCATGGATGGAAGAAGTGGGTAGTATTGTAAAAGTGTTTTAATATTGTAAAGGAGGAGGTGGATGAAATGTCTAGACTACCCTCCTAAGTGTCTTAATTGTCACAACTATGTCCATAATATCCTTAAATTTAATGCTTAAATATGTTGTACATGGTGTTTATTAAGTTGTACGGAAATACAAATGACTATATTGTACATCACTCCTCCTTTATAATGTACTAGTAGAAAGCCCGCGCGTTGCCGCGGGAGCGATAATACACATTGTGATTCTTTGTATTTAGTTTGTCAATCATGTTGTGCAGTGGTGTTGTGGATCCCTATCCGAGCCTTGAAAAATACGTCTTTAAGCCTTATAAACGGGTATTGGTCTTATAAATATTATGGTGCCATATGGGTTAACAATTTTGAAGTTTTAATTGGATTATTATTAGGCTCAACTTTTAAGTGTTAAATGAGTTTTCTATTTAAAAAAAGACGTACACACGTATAGGAATTTTACAACAAAAAAATTTGTGTCCTTGATGAAATGCGCCCGAGCCGTGTATACTCCCCGACTTCGTTAAAAATGAATTTGAATATATAGAAACAACATTTTTATAATAGAAAAAATGGAAACAAACTTTTGTTTATTGAGTTACCCAATGAAACTTGTAACAGATAAAACTCTATGGTGGAGGCTCTTAAACAACATTTATTGATTAAAAATAAAACCAATAGCTCAAAGATTTTGTACCACTTGTTGCTTGAATACTCACGAAAATCATCAAAGAAGTTGTGAACTTTAATAACTACATATCTGATGTGAAGATCAAGGGGAAAACTGAAACGCTACACATTCTATTATCTAACCCGAGCGCAATGACCTCATAGTATTGAGTATGTGTTACATTTATAAGGATACGACCAGTAACCAAATCCAGCTTGCTTTAGCTTTGTATCATTAAATCCAAATCTAAGTGGCTGAAGGACAAAAAACTATTGAGTCAATAAAAGGTTAAATAAGTTATAAGAGAAGCTTAGAAAAACATATGAAGCAGTGGGTACTGCGTAGATACCTCAACCAAGCGCACCCCAACAGCTTAGGGACAATCAAGGTAATACTGCAAATATCATCATCAATATTATTTAGTAAAATAAACCCTATAATTGCAAATATCATCATCATTATTATTTGGATGACATAATGGTAATACTGCATTATCACAGACAAATTATGTACCTGCAAATGATTTCCAAGGCGTCCAACCAAGGCCAACAAATGAGTCATCTTTCTAGAGCTTGGAGGACCAAGAAGCAATGTCATTCTGCATATACAACATAACCCATCAGTAATTAACTAAATAAATAATTAACATTGACTTCCACATCAATATTTTGATTTAAAGGTCTAATATCCTTGGCTTTTTTTGCAATGAAATGCAGAAAATTTAAACACCGTCCAACAAACAGTAAACTAAAACACCCATGATTGAGATAACGGCACAATTAGATAAATTCTATGGAACTGCAGATGTACGTGAAGTTCAGGTACCGGAAAAACAATCTGACGATGAACTTTTGTGATGGTTTGCTGACAACACCGGCGACAATTGGTGGAAGATGGGGTAATCAAGCCAGCATAACTGAGTTAAGAGTTTATAAAGCAACGCTATCTTTTCCACAAATCCATCATGTCTGGCATGGTACTGGTCCTGTACACAAGATTACCATCTCGTTAAAAAAAATAAAAAGAAAAAAATAAAGGTTATTATTAGTAACATGTGTACAATTAACATGAGGAAAGACTTACACTGAACATCATTATGGAAGCAGGGGAAGAACACTCTGAAACAGAAGTTGAAAACTCCCTAATGTCTTCTACAAATTTGATAACCATGCTAGCTTTTGGATCCTGATACACGAATACAGAAGCTTAAACATTATTGTAGGTTATGCAATATCACAAGAAACTGTTATTAACTTATTATTGGTAATTGTTCCTCTCGGTTACGATATTCAAACTTTACTGATGATTGGTTTGTTGTTGTTGCCTTAGTATTTGCAGCGGAAAGGAAAAAACCTGGTAACATCAAAATCTACACTCGTGCCTTTTTAGCGGTCTAACGTCTTAGACTAATTTCATGGCTTAGGTAGTTGTGTTTTGAGTTTTGACCAGTTCCAATTCCTTATTTAATTAATTTTTAAATTTATTAAGTATCCGAGCACCATAGTGTGTATATCTTTCATGTTTATTTTAGTTAAAAGGAAATCTCAAAATCTGCTTCGTTAGTGTTATCTACTTTCAACATCATAGTAAGTTAGATAGAATGAGTGAAAGTTTAGCATACCTTTGCTCTGGGTCAAGAATGTTGGTATCTATTAAAAAATCTAGATTATTATTCCAATTGGGGTCATAGCATCATCTTCATTAATGAGCTATGCAATATCTATTTTATATGTGTTTTATGCATTACTGGCTCTTGCCAATCATTTAGCTTACCAACATTCTAATATTTCAGTTAGTTTTAGTGGTCTTTATGTTATCCTAAATTTGAATAAGAAGTAATAACCTGTAGTAATTATTGGTAACAACTGTTAGTAATAATTATATAGTTTAGACAATGTGACACCCGGCATGTTTGGCTTAAACATATTAGTAACATCTAAGTCTACCTTAGCGAGAAACGTTTATAAACAGACTTAACTGGGTTAGTCGAGTCGGGTCAAGTTAGGATTGTCCAGGGTACAATGATCTGGAGGATCATTGGGAGTCATTTTGGTAATACACTAGTACCGGGTTCCGTTGTTGGTGACATTACATGAACTAATTAAGTATATGTGTAGATTATGGGTCGCGTGGTGGATTATATGCATAGATGTGTTTAAATGATGTGTAAATGATTATCTATGCTTAAATATGTTAAATATAGACTAAGGATGCATGCCTATGTGTTAAGATGTGTTAGGATGCGTTAAACATGACAAACTGGAAAACTAGTCAAAAAGGAATCCTGGTTCGACCACTTCGAGTGGTCGAAGGAGAGAAATTGTCTGGTTCGACCGTTTGTAGATGGGCGAACCAGGGAAGTGGAATTGAAGGAATTCCCTTCGACCAGAACAGGGCTCATTCGACCCTGTGAAAGGGTCGAAGGAGACCACCTTCGACCATTGAAATGGTGCGAAGGAGGATTAGTATAAATACCAACCTTTGTCATTTTTCATCATTTCACAAACCCTAACCGTCTCAAAACGCTCTCAAACGATCTAAAACACTAAGGAAGGAGTTTTTGCTCTTCCTTTTCATAATCTAACCTATCTACAACATCTAAACAAGAATCCAAGGTGTGTTCATAATCCTAAACCTTTTTAAAAGCATTTTAATTCGTTTTCATCTAACCCTAATTGTCCGGATCTGTTCTAAGGGTGTTTTTATGATTAAAAACCTTTTAAACATCTTTCTAAATCAAAACATTATCATTTAACATAGGTTTCATGATGAATAACATATGTAAATTGTATATTATGTGGTGTTGTGTGTTGTTCAATGATTTGCTGCTATATCTATGATAGAAACATGATATAGGATTGTTATTGATGTTGGAATGTTGTTGTTTAGGGTTAGGATTGGATATGATGATATTATGGGTATTTGGGGGTTTATCGGATTTAAACTTGATGCATGATATTTATGATCAATAGAATTGATAAGAAAAGATCGGATAATCGACAAACTGAGTATTTTAAGTTAAGCATGAATCGATTTCAAAAGTTTCCAAATTGGGTAAATTATTCATGCATGAAAGTGATGTTTCCATAATCTTTACCATTTTGGGAAAGGGCTGAAACGGGCGTATTATCGGGGAAATCGGTGGGGTTTTGTAGGAATAAGTTATCCATGCTTGACTGCTGTGTTTGATGATGTTTCGAGTCGTTTTGAATGTATTTGAAGCGTTTTTAGGAAAAATTGAACAACAGGGGCGAACCTGGCCTCCTTCGACCGATCGAAGGTGCGAAGGAGGAAAACCAGGGTCGAACCTGGGTTTTGTTGGGCGAATGGGGTAAAACGGGCGAAGGAGGCATCAAACGGTCGAACGAAGTGTAAAACGGGCGAAGGAGACTGAAAAGGTGCGAAGGAGACTTAAAACTGACTGGTTCGACCGTTCTGATGCAGAAATGAGATTTTTGATACAAACTAAGTGTTTTTATGCTTGAACATTGTGTGTAATCTATGTGTACTTGATTAGTTAGGGTAATGGGTCACCAATGGGATGTCGGGTCGGTCTAGTGTGTCGGTTAAACATTTAAACACGTTTTAAAACATACTTGGTTACGATCTGGACAATCGGGGACTAGATAACCTTATGGTTATTAGTCGGAGCACTTATGTGAACATTTTGATAGATCTCCGGTAGAGGGATTATCAAGGGCTAATCATCTTTACTTGTAATTGAAGAACGCTATCTAAGGTGAGTTCACGGCCCCACTTTTACTGCTTTAACTTTTGGGGGAGAAAACATGCGCTAAACTGTTTTGGTAACATATGTCATACTATGGTTTTTAACTTTATATTGCTATACGATCTTTGGAAAGTCCCGGGGGAAACCATGAATGTGCGGGGATGCACAACGGGGGAAATGTGGATAGATCTATTGGGCGTGACCTGCCCCACTCGTCGGCTTGGAGGGCCGGGCGGGTGCATATTGTCTCGAACAGGAACATCATCATGCTGAACATACGGGCTGCTTAAACATGCTAAACATTGCTAAACGTGTCTAGTAATGGTTTCCAATCGTAGTAGTAATAAAACATACGCCTAGCTAGCGTACTTGGTAACATTGATATAGTATGGACATGGTAACATTTTGGTAACGTATTGAACAAACCTGTGAACTCACCAGCATTATATGTTGACATCTTTTTGGCATGTTTTTCTCAGGTCGCTAAGGTAGCAACAAATGGAACTAGGCGCACGGGTCTGCATTGGCGTCTAGGCATAGTTGCACGTTTTGTAATAAAAGTATTTTGAATAACTTTTGAGATGATAGCATAGTTGATTAAATGCTACTTAAACGCTTCCGCTTATAAAATTATTGGTTATGTCTCTTTACGCTTTCCATATAGAGTTGTTTATTGTGATCGTTGACTTGGATCCTGGTTTGTCATGCGCCTCGCGGTAAAACCCCGCAAGTGGTAATTTGAGGGTGTGACAGATTGGTATCAGAGCCAATGGTTATAGTGAACTAGGACTGCATGTAGAGTCTGGTCTATAGCCGAGTCGCACACACTAGACGGTCACATACTTTGGGTCTATTAGTGGGATACGTTCTAACGTTGTCGGGGTGTCCTTACATCATCATCATGCTTCTCCGTTACATCATCCGCTTTTATTTGGGTTCTTACCTACTCTTGTCTTCTTCTTCTGGATTGAAGAAGGAGGGGTTGATTTGTTGGTTCTAGCACACACATGCCTTCTTACACTTGCACCTATTGTTACACGTTATTAGGCGACAATGTTCGGTGACTGGGGTCTAGATTAGGGGTACATCTGGAGGACCATGTAGAGCAGTTTATCATTTCGGGTGCACACGAAATAATAAACTGGAATGCATGAAAATCCCGATGGATTTCGAGTTTGGATGTATAGTCCTGGATTTGTCCCTAGGTTAACTCTTGTAAAATTCTAGTGGTTGACACTGGAAGTGAATCTGAATCCCTCGATTTCTTGATTTGTTAGATCATGTCTGGTGCTTGCGGTGGTGGACGTCGTGGTGGCGGCGGTGGCCGTGCTGGTGGTGGTGGTCGTGCTGGAGGCGGTGGTCGTGGAAACATCAATATGACCCAAGCTGAATTGAACAACTTGCTACAGCAGCAAGTGAACATGGCTATGGCTAATTTCTAGGCTGGGATTAATGCCATGGGTGGTGAGTTGATTTCTGTCGACCTTACCTCATTTTTGGGTTTCGTGTCCTTTCGTTTGTGTTTTACTCGTGTACCGTGTTTCAGGTGTTGGTGCTAATCCGCCCCCACCTCAGTGCTCTTATAAGAAGTTTCGGGACTGTCAGCCCCATAACTTCGCTGGAACTGAGGGAGCGGTGGGACTGCTCCGATGGCTGGAGAAGGTGGAATCTGTGTTTGTTATGTGTAACTGTCCTGCTGGGGACCGGGTAAAGTATGCTACTGCGACATTTGAGGGGCCTGCACTGTCGTGGTGGAATGCTACTACACAGAACATGGGATTGGGGGAGGCTATTGCTATGCCTTGGGCGGAGTTCGTGCAGCTGTTGAGAGGAGAATACTGTCCGAGAGAGGAGATACAGAAGTTGGAGCATGAAGTCTGGAGCTACAAGATGGTTGGGTCTGAGATTGAGGAATACACTGTGAGGAGGAATGAGCTGGCAGTGTTGTGTCCCGATTTACACACACCCGAATACAGGAGGATCGAGCACTATGTGTCTGGATTAGTGCCCGAGATTGCTGGGTTGGTGGCTGCTGGGAATCTTCGCACTATTGCTGAAGTTGTCCGATCTGCTCATCGGATGACTAACCTGAAGGTGGCAGAAGGCGTTTTGCCACCCAAGGGTGCTGCTGTGAAGATTGCTGAGGGGAACAAGAGGAAGTGGGATAGTGTGGGGAAGAGTGTGGTGCCAGCTCAGCCGGCAAAGAAGTTTGAGTCATCTGGGTCTTCTTCTGGGCAGAAGACGAGTGGGTATGTTGGGAAGCATCCCAAGTGTAACAAGTGTGGTTTTCATCATTCTGGGGGTTGTGATAGGGCTCGTTGTCATCGGTGCCATCAGTTGGGGCACCATGCTAAGGAATGCAAGGTGGCACTCACCCCAACTCAGACTCCTGCGGCTACTCCTGCTCCTGCTGCTCCTGCTGCTCAGGGGACTCAGGGGAGGCAGGGGTGTTATAACTGTGGTGACACGGGACATTTCAAGCGTGACTGTCCCAAACTGAAGCAGGGCGATAATGGTAGGGGCGGGAACGGTAACGGGAACAACGGCGGCGGAGGCAGGACTGCACATGCTTTTGTCATTGGATCTGCGGAGGCTAGGCAGGATCCAGACACAGTTACCGGTACGTTCCTTCTTAATGATCGCTATGTTTCTGTCTTGTTTGATTCTGGTGCCGATAAGAGTTTCGTATCTTTGGATGTTAGTCGATTGCTAGATATAGTACCCACACCTTTAGAGGCTAAGTACTTAATAGAATTGGCTGATGGTAAGAAAATCGAAGCGACACACACCCTTAGGGAATGTCGCTTGGAACTGTCGGGTTTGTCTTTCCCCATTGACCTTATGCCGGTACCTCTGGGTAGTTTTGATGTCGTGGTTGGCATGGATTGGTTATCGTTGTATCGCGCGGAGATCGTTTGTTTTGACAAGGTTATTCGGATCCCTCTCCCTGATGGAGAGATTCTTTCGGTTCGTGGCGAGAAAAGCGGTGCTCCACTGAGTATCATTTCTAGCATGAAAGCCCGCAAGCATCTTCGGAAGGGCTGTTCGGCCATTCTGGCACTTGTTAACGTTTCTGCTGATGATGAGAAGAAGATCGAGGATATTCCGGTGGTTCGTGACTTTTCTGATGTATTTCCTGATGATTTACCTGGTCTTCCTCCCCATCGTCAGGTTGAGTTTGGTATTGATCTCACTCCGGGCGCAGCTCCTATTGCCCGAGCTCCATATCGTCTTGCACCTCCCGAGATGCAAGAGTTGTCCAGCCAGTCACAGGAACTCTTGGAAAAGGGTTTCATCCGACCGAGTTCTTCCCCGTGGGGAGCTCCTATTTTGTTTGTGAAGAAGAAGGACGGAAGTCTTCGCATATGTATCGATTATCGTGAGCTGAACAAAGTGACCATCAAGAATCGTTATCCTCTTCCTCGCATTGATGATCTCTTTGACCAGCTTCAGGGCTCCAGTTACTATTCGAAGATTGATTTGCGGTCCGGTTATCACCAGTTGCGCGTCAGGGAAGCTGACATTCAGAAGACTGCTTTTCGCACTCGTTATGGCCATTTTGAGTTCTTGGTCATGCCTTTTGGCCTCACTAACGCACCGGCGGTGTTCATGGATTTAATGAACCGCGTTTGTAAACCCTACCTTGATAAGTTCGTCATCGTGTTCATTGACGACATTCTGATTTATTCCAAGAACAAGGCGGATCATGAGGAACATCTGCGGTTGGTTTTGGAACTTTTGAGACAGGAGCAGTTGTATGCTAAGTTCTCGAAGTGTGATTTTTGGTTACGTGAAGTTCAATTCCTAGGACATGTGGTGAATGAACTGGGAATTCATGTTGATCCGGCTAAGATCGAAGCTATTAAAGACTGGGAAGCACCAAAGACGCCATCTGAGGTGCGGCAATTCCTAGGTCTTGCGGGTTACTATAGTCGCTTCATTGAGGGATTTTCGAAGATCGCTCAACCCCTCACTGCTCTTACCCAGAAGGACCGAAAGTTCGACTAGGATGAACCACAAGAATCAGCATTTCAGATGCTGAAGCTTAAACTTTGTTCTGCACCTATCTTATCCCTGCCAGAGGGTACGGATGACTTTGTTGTATACTGTGACGCTTCTATTCGTGGTCTCGGTTGCGTGTTGATGCAGCGCGGGAAGGTTATTTCTTATGCTTCTCGTCAACTCAAAGTCCATGAGAAGAACTACACTACTCATGACTTGGAACTGGGTGCGGTAGTCTTTGCGTTGAAAATCTGGAGACATTACTTGTACGGTACCAAGTGTGAAGTATATACCGATCACAAGAGTCTTCAGCATATTTTCGACCAGAAGGTGTTGAACATGCGGCAGCGTCGCTGGGTTGAACTCCTGAACGATTATGACTGTGCCATCAAATACCATCCTGGCAAGGCGAACGTTGTGGCGGACGCCTTGAGTAGGAAGGAGTCTGCAAATCCTCGTCGTGTTCGAGCCTTACAGCTCACCATTCATTCGTCGTTGCCTAACCGAATCCGTTCTGCACAGTTGGAAGCCTTAAAGGAGGAAAACCTTAAGGCTGAAACTATGCACAGTGCTGACAAGCATCTTGAGCTCAGGACCGATGGTTTACACTATTTTGCGGGACGTGTTTGGGTCCCATTGTTCGGGGGATTGCGCGAGCTTGTGTTGGATGAAGCTCACAAATCCCGGTATTCTATTCACCCTGGCTCCGATAAGATGTATCAGGATTTGAAGATACTTTACTGGTGGCCGAACATGAAAGCTGATATAGCTTCTTACGTCAGCAAATGTTTGACTTGTGCTAAAGTCAAGGTGGAGTATCAGAGGCCGTCTGGTCTCCTGCAACAACCAGAGGTTCCGGAATGGAAGTGGGAACGAATCATGATGGATTTTGTCACCAAGCTGCCAAGGTCACCTAGTGGTTACGATATGATCTGGGTGATTGTTGACCGGCTGACAAAATCGGCACGTTTTATACCTATTTAGGAAACCGATGGACTCGAGCGGTTGGCTCGACTTTACCTTAAGGAGGTGGTTGCTCGGCACGGGGTGCCTGTTTCTATTATCTCTGATCGTGATTCTCGTTTCTCTTCGCGTTTCTGGAAGGCTCTGCACAAGGCTTTGGGTACTCAGTTGGATATGAGTACGACTTATCATCCGCAAACTGATGGACAGAGTGATCGGACGATTCAAACCTTAGAAGACATGCTTCGGGCATGTGTTATCGATTTTGGCAAAAGTTGGGAGATCCACCTGCCGTTAGTGGAGTTCTCCTACAACAACAGTTATCACTCTAGCATCAAGGCAGCTTCGTTCGAGGCTCTTTACGGACGGAAATGTCGATCACCACTTTGTTGGGCCGAGGTGGGCGAGAGCCAACTCACTGGTCCGGAACTCGTGTACGAAACTTCGGAGAAAATCGTACAGATCCGTCAACGTTTGGCTGCTGCACGGGATCGTCAGAAGAGCTATGCCGATCGCCGGCGAAAACCTTTAGAGTTCCAGGTTGGGGACAAGGTACTTCTGAAAGTTTCACCATGGAAGGGCGTCATACGCTTTGGAAAGCGTGGCAAGCTTAACCCTCGTTAGGTCGGACCATTCGCAATCCTGGATCGGATTGGACCGGTGGCATACAGACTCGACTTACCGGCGGAGCTCGGTAGTGTGCACAACGTCTTCCATGTGTCTAACTTGAAGAAGTGTTTGGCTGATGAATCTCTCATTGTACCACTGGAAGAGATCAAGGTTGATGATCGTCTTCGCATTGTGGAGGAACCTGTCGAGATTCTCGACTACAAGATTCGTAGCCTTCGTCAGAGTAAAATCCGCATCGTTAAAGTCCGTTGGAACTCGAACCGTGGACTGGAGTTCACATGGGAACGGGAGGATCAGATGAAAGCTAAGTATCCTCATCTCTTTCCGAAGCGCGCGTTTGAATCGAGGCATGTTACTGCTGAAGCGGAATGAATCTCGGGTCGAGATTCCTTTCAACGTGGGGATGGTGTGACATCCGGTAATTTCCTTTTCGTTCTGTTCTTTTCGTCTCTTTCTTTTGGGGCTTTGCGCAATTTTCGGGACGAAAATTCTTTCAACGTGGGGATGATGTGACACCCGACATGTTTGGCTTAAACATATTAGTAACATCTAAGTCTACCTTAGCGAGAAACGTTTATAAACAGACTTAATTGGGTTAGTCGAGTCGGGTCAAGTTAGGATTGTCTAGGGTACAATGATCTGGAGGATCATTGGGAGTCATTTTGGTAATACACTAGTACCGGGTTCCGTTGTTGGTGACATTACATGAACTAATTAAGTATATGTGTAGATTATGGGTCGCGTGGTGGATTATATACATAGATGTGTTTAAATGATGTGTAAATGATTATCTATGCTTAAATATGTTAAATATAGACTAAGGATGCATGCTTATGTGTTAAGATGTGTTAGGATGCGTTAAACACGACAAACTGGAAAACTAGTCAAAAAGGAATCCTGGTTCGACCACTTCGAGTGGTCGAAGGAGAGAAATTGTCTGGTTCGACCCTTTGTAGATGGGCGAACCAGGGAAGTGGAATTGAAGGAATTCCCTTCGACCAGAACAGGGCTCATTCGACCCTGTGAAAGGGTCGAAGGAGACCACCTTCGACCATTGAAATGGTGCGAAGGAGGATTAGTATAAATACCAACCTTTGTCATTTTTCATCATTTCACAAACCCTAACCGTCTCAAAACGCTCTCAAACGATCTAAACCACTAAGGAAGGAGTTTTTGCTCTTCCTTTTCATAATCTAACCTATCTACAACATCTAAACAAGAATCCAAGGTGTGTTCATAATCCTAAACCTTTTTAAAAGCATTTTAATTCGTTTTCATCTAACCCTAATTGTCCGGATCTGTTCTAAGGGTGTTTTTATGATTAAAAACCTTTTAAACATCTTTCTAAATCAAAACATTATCATTTAACATAGGTTTCATGATGAATAACATATGTAAATTGTATATTATGTGGTGTTGTGTGTTGTTCAATGATTTGCTGCTATATCTATGATAGAAACATGATATAGGATTGTTATTGATGTTGGAATGTTGTTGTTTAGGGTTAGGATTGGATATGATGATATTATGGGTATTTGGGGGTTTATCGGATTTAAACTTGATGCATGATATTTATGATCAATAGAATTGATAAGAAAAGATCGGATAATCGACAAACTGAGTATTTTAAGTTAAGCATGAATCGATTTCAAAAGTTTCCAAATTGGGTAAATTATTCATGCATGAAAGTGATGTTTCCATAATCTTTACCATTTTGGGAAAGGGCTGAAACGGGCGTATTATCGGGGAAATCGGTGGGGTTTTGTAGGAATAAGTTATCCATGCTTGACTGCTGTGTTTGATGATGTTTCGAGTCGTTTTGAATGTATTTGAAGCGTTTTTAGGAAAAATTGAACAACAGGGGCGAACCTGGCCTCCTTCGACCGATCGAAGGTGCGAAGGAGGAAAACCAGGGTCGAACCTGGGTTTTGTTGGGCGAATGGGGTAAAACGGGCGAAGGAGGCATCAAACGGTCGAACGAAGTGTAAAACGGGCGAAGGAGACTGAAAAGGTGCGAAGGAGACTTAAAACTGACTGGTTCGACCGTTCTGATGCAGAAATGAGATTTTTGATACAAACTAAATGTTTTTATGCTTGAACCTTGTGTGTAATCTATGTGTACTTGAT
The DNA here is from genome assembly GCA_028751855.1 of Ambrosia trifida. Classification (NCBI taxonomy): domain Eukaryota; kingdom Viridiplantae; phylum Streptophyta; class Magnoliopsida; order Asterales; family Asteraceae; genus Ambrosia; species Ambrosia trifida. Next base: position 175,468,739 of record CM054122.1, read on the forward strand.
TAGTTAGGGTAATGGGTCACCAACGGGATGTCGGGTCGGTCTAGTGTGTCGGTTAAACATTTAAACACGTTTTAAAACATACTTGGTTACGATCTGGACAATCGGGGACTAGATAACCTTATGGTTATTAGTCGGAGCACTTATGTGAACATTTTGATAGATCTCCGGTACAGGGATTATCAAGGGCTAATCATCTTTACTTGTAATTGAAGAATGCTATCTAAGGTGAGTTCACGGCCCCACTTTTACTGCTTTAACTTTTGGGGGAGAAAACATGCGCTAAACTGTTTTGGTAACATATGTCATACTATGGTTTTTAACTTTATATTGCTATACGATCTTTGGAAAGTCCCGGGGGAAACCATGAATGTGCGGGGATGCACAACGGGGGAAATGTGGATAGATCTATTGGGCGTGACCTGCCCCACTCGTCGGCATGGAGGGCCGGGCGGGTGCATATTGTCTCGAACAGGAACATCATCATGCTGAACATACAGGCTGCTTAAACATGCTAAACATTGCTAAACGTGTCTAGTAATGGTTTCCAATCGTAGTAGTAATAAAACATACGCCTAGCTAGCGTACTTGGTAACATTGATATAGTATGGACATGGTAACATTTTGGTAACGTATTGAACAAACCTGTGAACTCACCAGCATTATATGTTGACATCTTTTTGGCATGTTTTTCTCAGGTCGCTAAGGTAGCAACAAATGGAACTAGGCGCACGGGTCTGCATTGGCGTCTAGGCATAGTTGCACGTTTTGTAATAAAAGTATTTTGAATAACTTTTGAGATGATAGCATAGTTGATTAAATGCTACTTAAACGTTTCCGCTTATAAAATTATTGGTTATGTCTCTTTACGCTTTCCATATAGAGTTGTTTATTGTGATCGTTGACTTGGATCCTGGTTTGTCATGCGCCTCGCGGTAAAACCCCGCAAGTAGTAATTTGAGGGTGTGACAGACAATCATATTCCAGATTGGTTCACAGTTACCCAAAGTTAATAGTTAATGGCTTAATGCATCCAGTCTCCTAAGTCATTTGTACTTGAGGATACAGAGTATTATTGAAGTAATTTTGTTTTAAAAATCACAAATAAAAGAGTCAGTTTTACAAAAAAAATGTTCAAAGATGGATCAGTGTTTGTGCCACTATGAATAGTTTGAACATTAAAGAATGAAGTGTGTGCCCGAACCCCTTTTGACCCATTAGCCAAACCGCATGACCCACCCACTTTATCTATATTGTAAATCTTGAAAACTCAATAAAGCACCAATTTTTCTTACTTCAAGATCCTTGATGGTGCAATGATGGATGCACGGTGAGCTATAGGTGTGGTACTTATACGTGACATATGTTCCGACTGCATGTTTTTTGAGCTCCGTATTCTCAGCCCAGTATGTTACTTCACTTGAACCAGGTGCATTGGGTGTTACCCAAGAAATAATCACTCCTCTCCCTTCCTGGTCCCCTTGTGTTATGTGAACCTTCATTTAAAACAATTCATCCCAAGTTATAATTTTAAATTTTCAAATAAGATTCCGTTCCGTTCAGAAAACTGCAGATAATGTGAGTTTTAAATATCCCTATACTTCAAATCAAATGTTAGATTAATGTCACACTTATGCTAAGCATCATAGTATTAGTAACATCTCGACTTAAATCGTTATATCCCAAACTAATGTTCATAAAAATCCTCAATTCAATACAATTCAAACCTAAACAATGTTGGGAAAGATCATCAAAAGTCATACTTAACCAGAGTTAAGAAGCAGAGGCGAAGAAAGTTGAGAAGCATGCTAGAGCTTGTGAGGAGAACCAACACGTTTTCGTACCCCTGGCATTTGATACCTTTGGCTCTTTGGCACCGGAAGCTATCCGTTTCTTGACCAGAGTCCAACGGGTTATCCATAGCAGTGTCTCAACTCCGGGGGGCAGGGTTTCGTTTTTAGTAGGCTAGGCTTTGCCGTCCAGAAAGGGGTGGCGGCGCAGCTTGTTGCCCGCCTACCCGCTATCTTGATGTAATTTTTCGCGATTGACATATGAATATGAATTTACTACTTATACAAAAAAAAAAAATTAAATCAGGAAAAATTTGTTGGATCCCTTTTGCTCGCATACCACAAAATCCAATTCGTCGTCATATTTCATCGTTTGTGTTCTCAATTGTATGTGTGTTGATGTGGTGAGTTTATATCTCCCCTGAGCTGCGAAACCACAAAAAGGAAAGAAATCGTAAACACAAATACAATGAAAAATTGAACAGAAAAGAAAAAACACTTACTGTTTAATGATTATTGTTTGAGCGAATACCAATTTGATTAGGTTAAAAGAGTTACAACAAATATAAATGTGGGAGAAGATGAGAAATCGTACTGTAATAAACACAATTGAAGGGCAATTGAATGGATAATGCAGGAAGGCAATAGACCATGGTGGGGGTAGAATTGAAAAAAGAGGGTAGTATTGTAAAAGTGTGTTAAAATCGTAAAGAATGAGGTGGGTGAAATGTCTATATTACCCTTCTAAGTGTCTTAATTGTCACAAGTATCCCCATAATGCCCTTAACTTTCTTGCTTAAATCACTTGTGCATGTTGCTTCTTAGGTTGTACGGAAATGAAAATGACTATCTTAGCCGTCACTCTTCCTTAATAAGATAAAATATAGATAGATTATAGATTATAGATTAACATGTCATCAAAAATAATTTGGAAATATAAGCAGATTTGAAAAAGAAATACAACAAACCTATAAAGAAGGCCATACAGTGATTTAGAAGTCACTGGATTTGATATAACACAGCTGAAAAAGAGAATCATCGTCGGCGACCAAGAAGACCACCACCGCTTTGGCGGCAACCAAAAAGACGACCACTTTAACCATTGTAATCGGTGACAACACCTACAATCGTTCCATCTCTAATAGCCGAAATAACTTCATAAATCAAAATTTTTCTCCGACGAAGAAGACGCTGAAGAGGTGATGTAGAACAATGAAGAGTACCATCTCAATTACAAGTTCATCATATAGAAGGTTGGACCGATCAAGGGTTTTTAAGAGTTAGGGAATATGAGGTGATCTAGATTTTAAGTGAAATAAATTATTTTCATTAAAGTATTAAACTCTCAATTGATGCTGACTTGATGATTCTTAAAAGTTGCATTGATGAATCGATATGGAAGAATGGCAAAGGACCATTAGGTTGGTTTGTAAGAAGGCATGGATGGAAGAAGGGGGTAGTATTGTAAAAGTGTTTTAATACTGTAAAGGAGGAGGTGGATGAAATGTCTAGACTACCCTCCTAAGTGTCTTAATTGTCACATCTATGCCCATAATACCCTTAAATTTAATGCTTAAATATGTTGTACATGGTGCTTATTAAGTTGTACGGAAATACAAATTATTGTATTGTATTTCACTCCTCCTTTATAATGTACTAGTAGGGAAGCCCGCGCTTCGCAGCGGGTGTAAAATACGACCACATTACTCCTTCATAGCTCCAAAAGGTGAGAACTGTTGTTAGGTACCACGAGGGTAGACAATTTATAAATGTTATTTTTTTAGCTATCAAATTGTTAGAATTATATATTTTCTAAAAAGCAGTGGGTTTATGTTTTAGTTTGGAACATGGAAGAGCAGTTTTAGTTTTGATGGCAATATAAGTACATAATAAGTAATTATTATATAATTTTGTCCGTTGGTGTTTCAAATGACAGCACCTTGTCAACTTGGTTCCCCGCGTCTGAGGCGTGAGGCGCATCAAGACTCACGGCATGTCGCCTTTCGCTCATTGTCTAAAGAAATTCCAAAAAGTGCCAAAAAGGAGCGCTTTTTGGTGTGTTAATTTGGAGGAAGTGGGTGGTAAAGGCACCCCACACTTAAAAGTTTTTTGTAGTGTTAATTTGGCTTTTTTTTTTCTATTTTAGGAGGGGATGGGGAGTGTAAATAATTTACAAAACCCCTTCTCTTTGGCCTTGGCCTAGTTCTGAATTTATAGTCCAAACAAATTGACCCTCTATCGGGCATCCAAAATCATGTACCCATTATACCATTATTAGTCTATTATGCGCTTATTAATTAGAAATATTGTTGATGCGTTTTGCGACTAATGATTGGATAAACATAAATAACATATGTTTAGTTTTTGTTAGAAAGGGGCGAAGGTAGATGGATAGTGGGCGAAGGTAGAATGATAACGGGCGAAGGTAGACTGGAAGCTGACAAGATGTACATTCGACCATTGGAAGTGGGCGAATGTGGAAAACTTCCACATTCGACCAGTGCAAAGGGGCGAACGTGCAGTATCTATAAATAGGTTTTGTGATTTTGAGTATGTAATAGAGTTGTCAGTTGTGTATGTGTTCAGGTCAGGTTCCAGGTCATTTTGTGAAAGTCTGTAATTGATCTAGATTAACGTGTGATTGATTGTAATTGAATATTTGAGAAAGTTAATCTATGAAAAAGCTTTGAAAATGATCTTGATTGTGTTTTGATTAGAGTTTTATCATTTTGTTCAGAACTAGGGTTTCCGCACCTGGTTTTGTGACTTGTATGATCATATTATCCTGTTTTAGCTAAAATCTTTCGCTTACAAAGTGGTATCAGAGCCATACAGATCATACAACAACAAATTTGATAAACTCAGAGCTGATTTGGACATGTTTTTAATCAAAATACATCTGTTTTTACATAAACATGGTTTTTGAGTGTTTTTGATTGATTTAGAGTTGAATTTGTGGTTAAAATCAAGTTTTCAAAGAATTAAAGTTGCTCCAAATCAATTCCGAAGCATAACCTGATTAAGATCATTCAAATCCATAAACTTTTGAAAATCTGAGATCAAAATAACCGTTTTTCAAAGTGTAACCGTTTTTCAAAGTGAAATCTGGACAAAATGGGCGAACCTGGAACCTGAGTGGTCGAACCTGAGTATTAGTTTGGACGAACCTGAAATTTCTTGTTGAAATTCTCACTTTCGGGTACAAAATTCCACCTTCGACCGGTTTGTTTTGGGCGAAAGTGGAAAGTGTGTAAGTCTGTGTTTACATTCTGGTGATTTCTACGTTCGGGTGGTACTGTTTGGTCGAACCTAGAATCAGAAGGGACGAAAGTGTTATATTTTGGGCGAACCTAGTTCATTTTGGGCGAATCTAGGTTAAATCGGACGAACCTAGGATTTATTTTGGAAAATTTTCTAAGTGTTGAGATTTTCTAAGTTCGTGAACATGTGGAATTTTTCGACTACACCAAGACCAGCAACGGCACAACCACAACAGCAAGTCATGGACCCATGGACAGTGGCAGCACAAAAGACGAGCACACAGTCTTCGCAACCGATAAACTACATGGCGATGACGAGCTCGATGCCTCAAAGTGTAGCACCTCCAGCACCACAACATGACTACTGGGGAGTAGCAGCGGCGGTGGTAAATACTCAAACTACTAATGCTATTTCTACTTTGATTAACGATTTGTCTTCAGGTAGCGGGAATAGGCCACCGAAGCTCATGGACATATCAGAATACAATCAGTGGCAGAACAAATTCAAGATTCACTTGGAGGGCATGGGAGTGGAAGGAGCAGAGGCATGGAGCATGATTGCTAAAGGATACACAGCACCGATTTTGGAGAATACAGGAGAAATGATTCCTTTGGAAAGCTTAACTGAGGACGAGAAGAAGAAATATGTGGTGGAAAAGAAAGCCTTTTCCCAATTGACTCAGGCAATCACGAATGATTTGCTACATCAATTTGGAACTTGTACGACCTCTAAGCAATTGTGGGATGTGCTTAAGAGGAGGCATGATGGGAACGAGAAAACGAGAAGTTTGAGGATGGATGAACTGAGAAAGGAGTTTGAGAATTTTTCTTATATTGGGAATGAAACATTAAAAGAATTAACTCCTAGATATAGTCATTTGCTAACCGAATTGTCTAGTTATGGTATACAGATTCCCATGAAGAATTTGGTGGACAAGTTTGCAGATGCTCTACCACCGTACTGGGATCAGCATGTGGAAGTTCTCAGGGAGAAGGATGCATATCAGTACTGGACTATTCAAGAGTTCATACAGAAGCTGGAAAACAAGGAAATGGAAGAGAAGAGGAAAGCTAGGAGAGCACAGGTTCCTCAGAATCCGAGTTTATATTTTGGAGGTACTTCAGTTCCTGTGAGTAACTCAAGTTCAGGAGGGGTAGTGGCACCACATGTTGCTTGCATTTCCAATGTTATGGAACCACCAAAACCAACCATCAACTACATGGCACAAACTTCATCTTACTCACAACCATCATACACACAACCACCACCACAACAACAATACAACAATTCCTATATTTCACCATTCTCCCCAATGCAACAAGCAGGTTTCTATACTGCTAGTCAATCTCAACAACCAATGAACCAAGTTACTCAACCTAATCAACAACAAGTGGTTTTGGAGACTTCTAACTTGGGCAACGTGACAGTGGAAATTGCTCAACAACATATTGCACTAGTCTCAGCAATGGTTTCATCCTACAATGGACTTGTTGCTAGTCAAATTGGGAATAACAATTTAACCAATGAGGACTATGCACAGATAGACAAGGAAGAGATGGAACTAATTGATATCCAATGGGCTTTTGCAAGCATCATGAGAAGAGCAACAGACTTTATTGAAAAGACAGGTCGAACAGATTTGGGAACTTCTCCTAACACAACCTACGGGTTCAACAAGGAGAAAGTTACGTGTTTTAATTGTGGAGAAAGAGGTCACTTTAAACGTGAATGCACCCAGCCACCAAAACAAGGTAATAGAAACCCATTCAATGCAACCTATCAGAATCGTCAACAACAAAACCAAAACCGAGTTTCTTACCAAAACAACAACTACCAAAACCGTCAAAACAACTCTAACAACAACCAAAACAGACAACCTAACACATCAAACCAGATTCAAAACCAATCCCCTAACAATTCTAACCGAACAGTTATACCAATCACTACACCAAATGAGACACAACAGAACACGAGTCAGAATCAAGCACTGATGACTCAACAAGATGAAAGGTTTGATTGGTCGGGATTGCAGATAGGAGTTGAGGAAATCACTAATGGTGGAAATGTGGCTTGCGTTGCTTGCAAGGTTGATATTGAAAAGTCAGTGATGGAGGAAGAAAAGAAAGAAACTGAGGAGTGTGATAGTGATGATTCTGAGACTGAGATGATTGTGGAGAATGAACCTGTTGAGGTTAAAGTTGAAGAAACTCATTCTGGAATGGTGATGGATACAGTTTCTGATGTTCCTGAGGAATGTAGATCAGTTTATTCAGACTCGGATAGTGAATCGGACACAGAGGCAAGTGTTGATTCTTTAGATGATGACATTGATCAGCTGTTAGCAGAAGCTGATTTTCTAATGACGAGGAAGTCGTGCATTACTGATGATGCTTTCACCAAGATTGACTATTCCAAGTTTTTCACTGGAAAGGAAGCTCATTTCGCGTTAATGGCCATGACTGAACCGCCAAAACCTGTAAGTTCTGAATCTAGCACTGATGTTATGAGTGATAAATATTGTGGAACATGTGATAGATTGACTGAGGAGAATAAACAACTCCGAATTTCACGTGATAGTGCTATCATAAACAGTCAATCTACTCGCAAAGAGTTGAATGCTTTCAACAAAGTATTAGATGGCTATAAAAAGGACATTTCCGACTTGAAAAATACTTTATCATTGAAACAATTGGCAATTAACAACTATATCAATGAAATTGAAAACACCAAGTTGGAAATAGCAGCCATAAAATGCTTTGCTGAGAAAGTAAACAAAAAGTTGGAAAGTTATAAGCATATTGCTTATGTGGTAGACCATATCATTGATGATAACACCACCAATTACAAGTCTGTACCATCTCCGGTTCTTTTTGAAAATCATAACTATCACCAAGTTATACCGGAGAGTTCGGTAAAATCAGACTCATCATCGGAAATGGAATCTAATACCTCGAGTATTGGTGATCCTCATTCCGATGTGAGACCGATTTTAGGCTTGAATGATGAGGGTGTTTATGCTGAAAGTGTGGATTCAGAATCAGAGAATGATGATACTGGTAATGACCAAACTGTTAATGTATGTGAGATTCCAAAAGAAAATCACATCATTACTACTGAACCAGTGTCACCATCTCAACATGTGCATCCGATGGCAACTGTTCATCGTGAGAAAAAGTCTGAAAAGAATGAGATTAGAAAGGATCTTGAGAATGAACCAAGTGACAAACCTGTCAGGGTGTTTTATCGGATGGAAGGATCCGATAAAATCATCTCTGATGAGGAATTTCCAATCAAAAATGCTAACTATGCTAAAATTGAAAAGATATGGCAAGAAAGCACTATTTGGTTTCCAAAACATGAGAGAACAAACGAAATTCCACCAGAAATCTTACAGAAATTGTTTTCGAATGTTCCTCAAGAACCAAAGGTCCATGTCACTGAGTTCATTCGACCAAATGACAAAGCAAATGGTTTTCATGAGCCCACTTACTCGAAAGGACCACTTCCTGAGAGTTTGAGGAATCAACAGTATAATGATCAATATCCTGTTAGATCATTTGCTCCACCAAATGCTCATTATGTTTTTGAAGAGTATCGAAAATGCTTTAAATGTGGAGAACGTGGGCATTTACTTGCTCAATGTCCATATGTAAGGCATAAAAGACATGAAGTTGAAGTTAGAAATTCCATGAGAAAACCGATTGATCATTATGTTCCACCACATAGACGAGTTGTTCCTCAACAACAACAGTTTTATAATCAAAACAATTTTCAAATGAGGAACAATCGTCCAATCCAATATGATCAAAGAAATCGGATAGCTATGGAACAATCATGGAGAAAGCCTGTGATGAACGCAACAATTGATAGGCAAAAGGTTCCACAAAAACCAATTGTCAAATCAAATGTTGGACCTAAGTCTGTTAACTCAGATAAGGTTGCCAAGAAAGTTACTTTTGTTAACAATGTTCAGAAACCAATTGAAAAACCAAAATCTCAAATTCGCATTCTTAAACGGTCTGAACAATCTTGGTCACACAATGGTACTCCAGGAGCTTCTACTTCAAAGGTAAGTGAGAAAAAGGAAAATGTTTTGAACAATCACAAAAAGATTGATCCAAAACAAAAAGTTGTTGAAAAAGTTAATGAGGATGTTTCTTTGAAATCTGATATTCAAAGGCCCAAGACTCAGGCTTGGGTCCCCCAAAAGAACTAAATGATTTACTTTTTGTGTGCAGGGAGCTTCAGTTGGCCCTATTAGCAGTCTCTGGATTGTTGATAGTGGAGCTTCAGGCCACATGACGGGGGATCTCGCATTGCTGTTCGACGTGAAAAACATCAATGGAGGGTATGTCGCTTTCGCGGGTAATAAAGGAGGTTATATCACAATGGAAGGAAGTGTGAGTAATGGGATTGTGACTTTCGAGCGGATTTCTTATGTCAAGCAGATAGATTATAATCTGCTGAGCGTCAGTCAAATATGTGATAAACAATTTTCTGTGCATTTCGATGACAAATCCTGTTATATTCTCAAACCGGGCTTCAAAATATTAAAGGAGTGGGTAATGTTGATGGCACCTCGAGTCAACAATCTCTATATTCTTGACATGTCCAAGGCAATGACATCACAGGGGCAAATAACATGCTTTCTATCCAAGGCGACCGAGAAAGAATCAATAATGTGGCACCGCAGAATGGGGCACATTCATCTGAGAAAAATGAATCAACTGGTGAGAAATGGACTTGTCGATGGAGTAAACGTGAAACATTTTCATCTGAACGACAAGTGTGTAAGTTGTATGAAGGGGAAGCAACACAAACAGTCCCATAAAGTGAAGAAAGTTAACTCTGTTGAGATGCCGCTTGAGCGATTGCACATGGACCTATTCGGACCAGTCAAGCGCAAAAGTCATCTTGGAGAGCTTTATTGTTTAGTTGTCATTGATGACTATTCAAGATTCTCATGGGTGATGTGTTTGAAGAACAAAAGCGACACCTTTACCAACCTACAAGTTTTGTTCACTCGATTGGAGAATATCTACAATTTGAAGATAAAAAGAATCAGGAGTGACAACGGGACGGAGTTCAAAAACGCCAAGATGGATGAACTTTCTGAAAGCAAAGGGATACATCATGAATATTCGGCTCCGTATACCCCACAGCAGAACGGTGTTGCTGAACGAAAGAATAGGACTCTAATTGAGGCGGCTAGAACAATGCTCGCTGATTCAAATCTTCCGGTAATGTTCTGGAATGAGGCGATTTATGCAGCAAATTATACATTAAATCGGGTTCTAACAGTAAAGAAGTTTGGAAAAACATCTTATGAACTGTTACACCGACGAAAGCCCAACTTAGAGTATCTAGAACCTTTCGGGGCGCCATGCACGATGTTGAATCCAGGTGAGAAGTTTAGTCCTAAAGCTGAGGAGGGATATTTTGTTGGATATGCAACCCCGCTCAAACGGGTATTCAACAAGCGAACTCGTCAAGTGGAGGATTGGGCTAACGTGGAAGTTCAACGATACACTCAAAATTTGCAAGGCACGGGTCCTGATTGGATGTTTGATTACAAAGATTTCTTTGAATCATTCAACCTAGATAGCCTGGTTGAAGAAGCTGTTATCAGATTACTTTACGAGTGTGAAAACGCGGCGACTTCACCGTTGATGCGTCCAATCACTGTGAACCCCCTACCAGCTTCTAATGATACCAGTGCTCCTATACAAGAGGAAGAGATGTTTCAAGAGGCTTCAACTTCATTAGACACTTCAGAATCTGAAGATGAACAATTTGAAGAAGCCGTTCTTGAACATGCAGAAGAATTAGAAGTGCAACCTGTGAACCCAACTCCAAATCCAGATGTTGCTTCATCATCAAACACGGGTCATGATCAGGATGCTGTAGAAAACTTGACTGCTCAGACGGGAGTTATTGTACCTGTTTATCCGGAATCTCGGATTCATCGAATTCACCCGCTGGAGCAAGTTATCGGTGATCCTGGAAGTGGTGTTATGACCAGAGGGCAGTTGAAAAGCGTTAACTCGCCAGAGAGTTTTGGTGCTTTAGCATTATATGCCAAAATTCAAAAATCTGGTAGTCAAAATTATTGGTCGTTTGCATGTTATGTGTCGCAGGTAGAGCCAAGGACATACAAAGATGCTTTGAATGAAGATGCCTGGGTTGAGGCAATGCAGGAGGAGTTATTGCAATTCCAGAAATTGGGAGTCTGGACGCTCACAGATTTGCCGCCGGGAAGGAAGAAAATAGGCACTAAATGGGTGTTTAAGTGCAAAAAGGATGATCGTGGGGTTATTGTTCGCAACAAAGCCAGATTGGTCGTGCAGGGTTTCCATCAAATCGAAGGGATTGATTACAACGAAATCTATGCACCAGTAGCACGAATTGAAGCTATTCGGATGTTCCTTGCGTTTGCTTCATACAAGAAATTCAAAGTCTATCAAATGGATGTCAAGAGCGCATTTTTGTACGGGAAAGTCAAGGAGGAGGTTTATGTCGGGCAGCCACCAGGCTTTGAGGACCCAATCCACCGGGATAAGGTCTACGTGCTGAACAAAGCTTTATATGGTTTACACCAGGCTCCAAGACAGTGGTACGAGGAGCTAAGTACATACCTCATCTCCAAAGGATTCAAGCGCGGCCTCGTCGATTGCACCCTCTTCACGAAAAAGACGGGAGATGATTTGCTTCTCGTACAGATTTACGTTGATGATATTATATTTGGTTCAACTAACGAACTTTTATGCAGGGAATTCGAAACTGTCATGCAGGAAAAGTTCGAAATGAGCGCAATGGGGGAGATGCAGTTTTTCCTCGGCTTACAGGTGGACCAAAGACCCGACGGGATCTTCATTCACCAGACGAAATATGTATCCGACATCTTGAGCCGATTCCAGATGGAGGATTCTAAGCCGATGGATACCCCGATTCAACCCAATCACGGGATTGGTGTCGACGCTAAGGGGGAGCTGACAGACCCATTTACATACAGAGCAATCATCGGATCTCTGATGTATTTGACAGCGTCTCGACCAGATATTATGTATGCAACGTGTCTCTGTGCTCGCTATCAATCGAAGCCGAAACAAAGTCATCTGACGGCGGTCAAGCGTATCCTTCGATATCTGAAGGGTTGTCCATCAAAAGGACTTTGGTACCCTAATGATGATGATTTTGATTTTATTGCTTTTAGTGATGCAGATTGGGGCGGCTGTGACAAAGACAGCAAATCAACTACAGCCGGTTGCCAGTTTTTAGGGAGCAGGTTAATTACCTGGCAATGCAAGAAACAGACTTCCGTGGCACTGTCTACCTGTGAAGCCGAGTACATTTCAGCCTCGAGTTGCTGTTCGCAAGTACTCTGGATCCAACAACAGATGGTGGATTACGGTTTGCAGTTTCTTAAAACCCCTATACACTGTGACAACGAAGCCGCAATTGCATTAACTAAAAATACTGAAAATCATTCTAAAGCGAAACATATCCGGATTAAATATCATTTTATCCGTGATTGTTACGCTAAGGAATTGATAGATATGGTCAAAATCCATACTGACTACCAACGTGCAGATTTGTTTACAAAAGCTTTTGACAGATTCCGCTTTGAATATCTTTTAAAAGTAAACAATATAAAGGAAAAACAGGACTAATCGGCACCTCGGTTTATCGTTTTTTAGTTTTTAGTTTTAGTTTTAAATTTTTGCTAATTGGGAATTTCTCTTTGCTAATTGGGAATTTCTCTTTACTATCATAATCCTCAAAGAAGTTGATGCTTTCGAGGGGGTTGTTTAATCCTCAAAGAAGTTGATGCTTTCAAGTGGATTGTTTCTTTCAAATATTTTTTTGTTTTTGTTTTTTTCAGAAAAATTAAAAACCCAAAAATATGTTCTTTATTTTAGGGGGAGTTATTTTATCAGAAAAACCAAAAACATTGAAAAATTTTCAAAAAGACCTAAAAATTAGAAAAACCAAAATGATTTCCTGGATAAAAAGAGGAAATGATAGTACATCAGTGGGGATCTGACACAGGCTAAAGAATTGTATAGTATAATGAGACGTATGTTGATTACGTGTGATATGCTGATAGGCTTCGTAGACTAAATATTGCGTGCATTAGTGATACAAACATAACAAACTACGCATTTGTGGCTGAACACCTCATGGACATATGGTCTTAGTACCGTAATTTCGTTTGATAGGGTATTTGTACAAAACTCGGAGGTTTAGGGTCGTGATGTTATTAGTTGTCTGGGGATAGCCTCTCTGATCTTCTGCTGTAAGTCATTACGGACCTAGATCAGACAGGGTGTCTTTATAAAAGAGCTATATGCCAAATCCTAAAGTTACCGAATTGAGGAACTTTTCATGTTATATGATGATCAAAGATTATCTATTACATCATATTGATCATTGATGCAAATCATGATTAATATCAGTCCTCAACCTGGTATAGTGCATATGTTACTTTGCTGCATTAATTTGCTGACCTGTATACCTCTATGCATTATATCTTGTACAATTACAGACGACGAAAGCATAATCACGCTTTACAATGAGTCTTTGTGCATTTACTTCTTGATACGTGAGTACGTCGTGTGTGTGGGAACCACAATGTGTTAGTCTAATACATCTAATTCGTATCATTTTAAAGCATTGCGTAATTGTCTGCATGTGAGCTTACGTGGATCACAATATCAGCAATTGCCGTGTCACATATTGTTTCTAATGATAATATTAAAACAGATCAACGCTGTGCTCAGATTTCTCAGTAAACTGATATGATCCTCTTACCGGATATCACAAAATGTTTACTGCTTTCATTTACTTTGATGCATTTTACTTTGTTGCATTTTACTTTTATTGTCAAAAAGATACAAAATCCAAAAAGATTTTAGGTGTGTTTTGATAAAATTTCAGAAAATCCAAAAAGATTTGCATTTCTGCTTTATTTTTGATAACCGGGGATGCTTGATGGTCAATTTCTGAGATTTGATAACACCATCTGGGCTTTGTATCATTCAAAATGTGAAAATTTGAGTTTTGGAAGTTTAACAGATTGAAAAATGTTGAACGGGATTCGAATTCGTGATTTGGCGAAATTTTCAGATTTTTCCATTTCACATTCGCCCCTTAATTGTGTCGAATGTGGAAAAATCCTCACTTTCGACCATTTTCAATTTGGACGAATGTGGAATAATTTCACCCTTGGGTATCATTTTCACCTTCAGGTATTATTTCCACCTTCGGGTAAAACATTTTACATTCGTGTCATTAACTTGGGGCGAATGTGGAATTACCCCACATTCGTCCATACCAAACGGGCGAAAGTGGCCATTATATATAAACCATTTCAGGTTCGAACCCTTCATTCAAAAATTTTTCCAAATTTCTTCGATAACCAGACCTTGTTGCTGAGATTTCTTTTGATTGTGATTCTCATTCCCTATACATTTCTGATTATTTCTACACTAATTTCACAGGTATTGGAGCTTTTATTAGATCAGAATCGAAGTTTTTATAGTCGGACCTAGGGTTTTAAAATTTAGGGTCTTAGCGTCTGTTTTGATACTTGAGTTTGATTCAAATTCAATCTTCATCAGTTTTAGGGGGAGATAGTATAAGGAATTAGGATAATAACAACTTTTAGTTGATTGTTTGATCGATTGAAACTTATAAAACCTAATTCCACTTTAAAACTGATGAAAATTGAATAATCAGGAAAATTGATGGTACACGAGTGTTGATCGGTCTATATAGGACACATTTGGATCAAAATGAGATGTTAAAAACAAGTTTGGCAAAATTTTGAATTTTGGGGATAATCTGTTTTCACCTTCGGTTCTTAAAACGGGCGAATGTGAAACTGATTGGGCGAAGGTAATAATAAAACGGACGAATGTGATATTTGTTCAAAATTTTTAGACATTCGACCTGAAAATGTCACCTTCGACCAGAATTTCACACATTCGTCCAGTCCAAAAGGGGCGAATGTAGAATTCTTAAAACCTTAAAATTGTTAACTTTTTGTCGTTTTTGCATTCTGACGTATTTTTCTGTTTTTGATGTACAGATGGCTGATCAATCTGAGAATGTTGAAGCACCAGTAGAAAATGTGGAAACTCCAGCAAAGAATATTGTTCCAGATCCGGTGCAACAGGCTGAAGCATCTGTTCCAAGCAGTTGGCCGTTTGAGCGATCTCACAATTGCTGTGCTTACCTTGGTGACGTAGAGAAGAACACTGAATTCACCGGGATCATAGAGTTTTTGAGAAGGAGCAGAATTGTGCATGCATTAGCTACACCGACGATCATATACAGAGACATTATTGAAGATTTCTACCATAATGCGAAGTATGACTTCTGGGATAATCAGACGATTATCAAGAGCAAGATTCAAGATATGGAGATGTTTTTGACAGAGTCTGATATACGGGAAGCACTGCAGATCAAGTTTGAAGTCAGTGAAGATCCCAGAGAGTTATCATGGACTGAGCAGAAAGCTTGTTTCTTACGGATGAAGTACAAAGGTCCGATTACAGATGGATCTATGTATAAAGGGAAGCTGGGCGTGCAGTTCAAGTACTTTGCACACGTTATTATCCACGTATTTGGATGTGTGAGCGGTGGATATGATGTTATGAGAAGAAGTTTGAGTTCGTTAATGGTTGCGTTGACTCTCAACAAACCATTTAACGTTTCTGGTATGATTCTAGACCATATGCTGGAGATGCTGAAAGGTATGAAGCACAAGAAGTTCATGCTATATCCAAGATTTCTGATGATGATCTTTGACCACAAGTATCCAGAGTTGAAGAAGGATCCGACTATGATCCTTGGTCAAGATCACATGAACATTCGTACTCTAGTGAGGATGAAGGGATACAAAGGTGTGTCAGATAGTGAAAAGCCACCTAATAGGAGACTCTTTGGTGCTTTGGCTCGTCAGGATTACACTGATCCTGGCAAGAACAAAGCAAGGCACGATGATAGTGATTCGGATAATGATGATCCCTTAGTGTACGCTGATTCAAGCACTAAGAGGAAGAGACAAGTAGTCAATCCTGGAGCCAAAGGGAAGGGCAAGGGAAAGATTGATCAGGGAAGTTCAAAGCAACAGACGGTTAGACATAAATCAACGGCAAAGAAAGGTTCAAGTTTGGTGGATGAAGAATCAGTTGATTCAGAGGAGACTGAGATAGACGAGCAGTGGGATTCTGATGCTGAAAATGTTAGGACCACCAAACGTAAGGCCACTATGGTTGGTGAGTCTGAATCTTTGAACAAGTCGATTGAAGAAGCTGAGAGAAGGAAGAAATCTGTTGAAGATGAGAGTCTAGGTGTTGACTTGGCAGAGCTGAGTGTTGGAGAGACTGTGATGGTTAATTTGCCTAGGACGAAAAAGCAAAAGACCATGGCGAAGAAGTCTAGTACGAAAGAGTTGAGAGAGAAAGAGTTAGCTCAACTGTTGAAAGGTAAAAGAGTGCCCGATGCTGGTACATCATCTAAGCTATCTTCACCTGTTACCAAGAAGCAAAAGAAAACCAAAGAGGCAAAACCAATATCAGCTGATCAACTTAATGTTGCACTGGAAAATGTACTTGACATGTTCAGAAAGCCTCAAAAAGAAAAAGAAGTTGAGTCATCCAAATCCAAATCCAAGAGAGTTACTGTGGATGATGATGTGATGAAGCAGGTGAACAGGAAGATGGATGACATGATGAAAATGATTGTAGCTCAACAAGCTGAGATTGCCAAATTCAAGCAGAATGAGGAGAAAATGCTTCAGATTGTAGTTGCGTCTAAGTCTAATCAAGATGAGATCAATGAGAAGGTTAAGTTGCTTGAAGCTAAGAATGAAAAGCTTGAAAGAAAGTGTGCAAGAAACAAGAGCAAGATTAAGCTGATTAAGGCAGACAACAAGGAACTAAGGGCTGAGAACAAACGCCTTAGTGACTTGATTGATGATTTGTATAACACTGCACCAAAGTTGAAGGAGGGTGAAGAAGATGAAGAAGAAGAAGAAGAGAAAGTTGATTATGAAGATTCTGAATCTGAGAAAGAACAAGATGATGATGAGGATGATGATGAATCGGAGAAAAGTGATGATGATGATGACAAAAATGATGATGATGATGATGCAGAAGGTGCTGGGAGACAGAAAGGAGATGAGTTTAGCAGTGGTAGTGATCATGATGGAGGAGATGATACTTCCAGATTTACTTATGAGAAGAGAACACCAAAGAAGAAAGATACTGGAGAATCAAGTTCTAAGAAGAAAGGTGAGAACGTTGATTCAGATGAAAGTATTTTCTGGAATGAGAAGGTGAAATCTCTATCTGATGATGCTAAACAGTTGTATAAAGATATGTTGGAAAAGAGAGAGTGGACCATTGAGTTCACAGGATGCTTCGCTGAGATATTCCAAACTGATGACTTAAGATATGAATTGGAATATGAAGATCCTGATCTTGAAGAAGGGGAATTACCTGCATCTGTGGCAAAGGAAATACTAGATGGTCTTGCACAGAGGGTAGGGAAAACTTTTGAGGAGTTTATGATGGATGAATCGATTCCAGATATTCCTGAAAAGGATATTGGAAGTCATTCAGATGATATGCAGACTCCTGAGAACAATGAAGTGGAGATGGAAGATATAACTCATGAAGAGTTCCCTCAGTACTTCAGACAAACAGATGAAAATGAAGTATTTCCTGATTTCACTGAGGTACCAAATAAGTCAGCAAAGCAGAAAGCTCAGAAAAGGAGTGAAGAGTTTGTGGAAAAGGTATTTGGTGTTGATAAACAAGGACCTTCAAATCAGTCTGATGATTTGAAGAGTTATTTGAGAAAATTGAGGGAAATGGATGAGAACCGACCAAAGCCTGAAGCTCAAGGTAACTTTTATAGATTTCACAATGCCAAGTTCAAAGGCAGAGCTCTCGGGTGGACATACTTAGGCAGGCTGAAGTGCATAGCTGCGAAATGGGAAACAGGAATCTTGTACTTCAATAGATTCTGTGATTTGCTTACTCTACCGTACTGGGCGGTTAGAGATTTATGTAGATTCCCAATGTCAGGTGCAGAAGTGAATGGTTCGCATGTTGGTTGGTGCGCAGATAAATTGGTTTGGGAAAGTCGAACAAGATGGAATAGGTTCAAGCCTCAATATCCCCGAAGAAAAGTTCATAGGGATATTGATCCTCAAACCAATATGAAGCGAGTAACTTTGATCTACAAAGCACCTGCAGTGATGAGAAAGATACCTTTGATGCCTATGCCACAGCATTTCAGTGCTGATTTTATCTTCTGGTATTATGATTGGAGAAAGGCTGAAGCGGTGATCGTGTTGAGAGATGGAAAGGATAAATACAAGCATGTTCATGTATTTGATCCTATGTGGTTGATTAATTGCACGTTTGAAGACATCATCATGCTTTTCTACAATCCGATCTACTATGAACCAAAAGACTTTGATCAAGCAAGAAAATACACTCAAGTGGTTGGAGTTTGTTTTGCCTATGACATCAATGCAGGAAGCAACTTGGAGGGTAAGCTTG
Source organism: Ambrosia trifida (assembly GCA_028751855.1). NCBI lineage: Eukaryota > Viridiplantae > Streptophyta > Magnoliopsida > Asterales > Asteraceae > Ambrosia > Ambrosia trifida. Next base: position 175,487,364 of record CM054122.1, read on the forward strand.
GTAAGACAGTGAAGATAGCGAATGTGTCAAAACCAGTGAAGAGAACATATGAGCCTCCAATGACTACTGAGCAAAAGAAACAGCTCAGAATCAAGTTGATGAACAAAACAATGGATCAACAGAGAAAACTATCCAATCAATAGTCGAGGGGGAGTTTGTTGATGCGTTTTGCGACTAATGATTGGATAAACATAAATAACATATGTTTAGTTTTTGTTAGAAAGGGGCGAAGGTAGATGGATAGTGGGCGAAGGTAGAATGATAACGGGCGAAGGTAGACTGGAAGCTGACAAGATGTACATTCGACCATTGGAAGTGGGCGAATGTGGAAAACTTCCACATTCGACCAGTGCAAAGGGGCGAACGTGCAGTATCTATAAATAGGTTTTGTGATTTTGAGTATGTAATAGAGTTGTCAGTTGTGTATGTGTTCAGGTCAGGTTCCAGGTCATTTTGTGAAAGTCTGTAATTGATCTAGATTAACGTGTGATTGATTGTAATTGAATATTTGAGAAAGTTAATCTATGAAAAAGCTTTGAAAATGATCTTGATTGTGTTTTGATTAGAGTTTTATCATTTTGTTCAGAACTAGGGTTTCCGCACCTGGTTTTGTGACTTGTATGATCATATTATCCTGTTTTAGCTAAAATCTTTCGCTTACAAATATGCTATCTGTCAATGTAAATTTGCAAGTCCCTTAAGGTTTCAACTTCCATTCATTAGCATACAACCATTACATCAACTTCAATTCAAACGTTAGACCTTTGAAGATTGTTTATTAACATATTACTTGCATAAAACCATTCCAAGTGTGAAAATCTCCTCTGACTGGTTAATGAATAAATAAATAAATAAATAAATAAATAAATAAATAAAATGACATATAGGTTGTGTAGAAATCAAATCAGATTTAGTTATAACAATGCACACCTCAAGAATGAAGTCTGTTGGTAACTTCCGACGCCCGACAAGCTCGGGTACACAATGTTTCTCTTGAACCACAAGAACCTGCACCCGACGTCTTTTTGTTAAAAAAAATTTTACGCAAATACATGATTCCTATGTCAAATTAAATGAAAACATACCTCATTCTTGTCGTTCATAACGAAACCCCTAACTCCTACTTGATGAGAAGCACTGGCGGGAAGTATACATGGCTCATTAGGAATCCAATATGTCATCATAACATATCCTCTTTCCGCGTGATGATACTGAAACCCTTCCTATAGAAAATATATCGCTCGTTGAATGGAGATTTTCTTCGCATCAGTAATGTGGTGCATTCAGGTAAACCGGTTCAATTTAAAAAGATTAAAAAAAGTAAAAATAATAATTCCAATCTAAGAACATCAAAGCATCAAGATTAATAACAAAGCCCAAAAATAACATATTCTTTGTCATTACAAAGGCAGATGCTTTACCCCTACTGCTATAGGAACAAGATCACATTTTTCTACAGGCAACTTAAGCCAAATTCCTTTATTACCTTGCAATTAGAATCAAGAAACATATAATAATTTCCTAGCACAAAAGGGTACATTGGGAATAAGTTCCATAAGCATAAGTAACATAAACAAACTTCACATGTCCTCCAAACCAAAACAGACGACCGAAGGACACTCGCAAAGACATTAGTCTCAAACGGTAGCTTCTCCGGATTTACAACAACACCACCATACTCACCATCAAATGCATCAAGCACTCGCCTTTCCGTAAACAAACTCGGGTTCGTACTTGACCCATCATATCTATATGAACAATCTCCCACCTCATATGCATCCTTCCCAACAAAACTAACACCACTTTGAGCATTACCTATCATAAGATTTTATCAAACCTTAACAAATTTATTAACAATATGTTCAAATATTAACATTGTAGCAAAATAATAATACCTATCACTAATTTTTTTACCGATACAAACCGCCAACGTCTGTGCTACCGTTCGAATCGTCCGCAGTGGTGCTTCCCTGAAAATGACTACATAGAATGAATCATGGCTGTCATTAGAAAATCGATTGGAATGAGAATATGGAGGCCTATTATGGGGATCTTCGTCGGGAGCCACTCGCGGGAAAGGTGGTCATGTTTCTTGAGGGGACATCAGGAGTTTTGAATGGAAATTGAAAGAGGAGATGGCTATAAAGTCATCTAGTGAGCACTTATGTAAGACTCTTTTTTTTTTTTAAACATAAGGATAATATAAAAACATCCATCATATATACATACCAAAAACGTCTTGTCCAACGACATACCAACAACCTTGGCGACACTAGTTAAGTTTACAAAAGACAATGCCCAAGTTGGCTACCATGTGAATCTTTGACCCATGTTCAAAACCATGTACAAAACATTAACAACTTGTTTAAATGACTCAAAGATCCTAATACTACCATGGTACCCAACCCAAAAGAAACGTGAGCGTGCATAACCCATCCTTGCTTGAGACTTGATCTTCATTCATGTGCTTTACCTATTACAAATCAACAAGGCAAACATTTAGTATGCTATAAACAATATCATCATCTTATCCAATGAACCCAAGGAGTCCATGGAACCATGATGGAATCCTTACTTCTACCATTTTGACCCGTTAAGGGTATTCCTACCATTTTGACCCGTTAAGGGTGTTTCTACTATTTTGACCCGTTAAGGGTACTTCCACCATATTGACCCGTCAAGGGTGTTCCTACTATTTTGACCCGTTAAGGGTGCTTCCACCATATTAAACCATTCTACCAATTTGCACCCTTGTGTAGCTACAAGGGTACTTCATACTACTTCCATTCTACCAAATTCAACCACAACAATGCATACATAACAATTATAACTAATATACTCATTGAACTATTTAGTTGGTAGTAACCAACTTACCTTTGTCGTGCACACCTTGCTCCTTGTAACCGCTTGTACCTTCCACCTTCACACCTACATAGTGAAGGAATTCATACTTTAGCTTTTCGTACTTTACCCTTTACCATTCTTGGTTCAAGGTAGATAAACTAGCATAAGCACATAGCTACAACATCTACCATCATATTTATCATGTATTTTTCCACAATTTCACCTATTCTAAGATACTAGGCATTTCATCATACAATTGGTGTGCATATCCATACATTCAAGTGGTTATACCATTCCATGACACATCATTCCCAATTCTATACTTATACTTACAATCTTCATGAATTTCTAACAATAAGCATAATCAATTGAGCTCTCATGAGATTAAGGTCATGTTTGACTTTTAAAAAGTCAACAGAAACCTTCATTCCAACACCCACTTAACAATTCTCAATTCAGCCCTAACACATCCAATTTAACATGAAATCTCATCAATTTACACTATCATACATACAAATCATGCTTTCCTAAGCCACAAGAGTAATTATCACAACAAAATCATGAAATCCCACCAAACTACTTCCAAACTCTACCAAAATAAATCATACAACTTACCAATGAGATTAGCACCACAAGAGGGTTAATAATCCAAGAACATGCAGGGGATTAGAGGTGTTTTTCTCACTTAATTTTAGCTATAGAGGGCTGTTATGAAGAACCCTCTTTGTCACCCCTTTCTCCCTCCCTTCTCTGCGTTTCTATTCTTTTCTTTTCTTTTTTTTTAATCCCTCCTATTATTGCCACTTCTAATCTTCCCAAACCACCCCCCTCAAGTTGAGTGTTATTCGATACTAAACCCCTCCCTCTTTATTAAATAAGCTTCCACCAATTTACCCAAGTAACTAACTTGGTAATTTTTATGTTTGCTAAATGTACAACTACCAATGCACTACTTACAACTAGGGGTACAAACATATACATACATGTATATACACGCATACATACATACTCATACTTATACACCTATACACATAGATATATATAATTTCCACCATACTATTATTAGTTAACATTTTTGGGGTGTTACAAGTCTACCCCCCTTAAAAGAGGTTTCGACCCCGAAACCTAGATACGTACCGAATAGAGCATGATAGTGTTTCCGCATTTCTTCTTCGGATTCCCATGTAAGATCCGAACCCTTCCGATGTTGCCATTGAACCAGAACTTGGTTTATGGTCTTATTTCGCAACCGCTTCACCTTGGAATCTCTTATAGCCACCGGTTTTTCCACATAATTCAATTTGTCGTCTACCTCTATGTCTTCAAGAGGCACATACGCGGTTTCATCCGCGAGACACTTCCGTAACTGGGACACATGAAAGGTGTCGTGGATCCCACTTAAGGACGACGGTAGCTCCAACCGGTAAGCCACTTGCCCGAAACGCGCCAAAATTTTGAATGGCCCAATATAACGCAGGCCCAACTTCCATCGTTTACGAAATCTAATGATGCCCTTCCAAGGGGAGACTTTTAATAACACAAAATCTCCCACTTGAAATTCGATCGGGCGTCTTCTACGATCCGCATACGCCTTCTGTCGGTCTTGGGCGGCTTGAATTCTAGCCCGTATCTGGCTAATTTTCTCATTAGTGAGGGCCACTAGATCATTTGGAGCCAATTCTCGCTGACCCACTTCCCCCCAACACACCGGGGTTCTACATTTTCTCGCATATAGCATCTCAAATGGTGCCATCTGGATGCTACTGTGATAACTGTTATTATAAGAGAATTCTACTAATGGTAAGTGTTCATCCCAACTCCCCCCAAAGTCTAGTACACATGCCCTCAACATATCTATGAGGGTCTGGATGGTCCTCTCGGTTTGCCCGTCAGTTTGAGGGTGGTAGGCGGTACTAACTAACAACTTTGTACCCAATTCTTCTTGGAACCTCCTCCAATACCGGGATGTGAATCGAGTGTCCCGGTCCGACACAATAGACACGGGTACACCATGCCGGGATACAATCTCATTCACATAAATTTTCGCCATCCGTTCGGAGGTGTAGGCCTCCCGGATAGCCAAAAAGTGTGCGCTTTTAGTGAGCCGGTCCACCACTACCCAAATTGCATCATAACCCTTCCTTGTCTTTGGTAATTTTGTCACGAGATCCATAGTGATCTCCTCCCACTTCCACACCGGGACCTCAAGTGATTGTAACTTCCCATAAGGCTTTTGGTGTTCGGCTTGGAATTGAGAACAGGTCAAACACTTCTCCACATACTTAGCGATGTCGCGCTTCATTCCCGGCCACCAATAGTCTTTCTTTAGATCCCGATACATCTTGGTCGCCCCCGGGTGGATTGAGAACCGGGACTTGTGGGCTTTGTCAAGTAGTGAAGCCTTGACTTCACATGTCCAAGGAACCCATACCCGCCCATATCGGGTCTTCATCCCATCCGCATTTTCTTCCAACTTGTCTATCATCCCTTTCATTCCTATCTTCTTTGGGTCATTGGCTTGCAAAGCCTCGACTTGGGCCTTTCGTATCTCACCCAAAAGGGTAGGTGTAATTACAACACCCAAGGCCTTAACTTGAATCGGGGGTGGGTATTCCTTCCGACTTAGAGCATCGGCCACCACATTAGCCTTGCCCGGGTGGTACATGATGTCACAATCATAATCCTTGATCAACTCTAGCCATCTCCGTTGCCTTATGTTGAGATCTTTCTGTTCGAAGAAATACTTGAGGCTTTTGTGATCGGAATATATGGTACACTTTGTCCCATACAGGTAATGCCTCCAGATTTTCAACGCAAATACTACGGCCCCTAACTCCCAATCGTGGGTTGGGTAATTACATTCATGGGGTTTGAGTTGTCTTGATGCGTAGGCGATGACTTTCCCCCGTTGCATCAAAACACACCCCAACCCTTGATGCGAGGCATCCGTATAGACTACAAAATCATCTGACCCTTCAGGCAAGGTCAGAACAGGCGAACTAGTCAACTTCTCTTTTAGCACTCGAAAGGCTCTTTCTTGGTCTTCGCCCCAAACGAACTTTTCATTCTTCTTTGTCATCCGGGTCAAAGGTAGTGCCACCCTTGAAAAATCTTGGATGAATCTTCTATAATAACCGGCTAGGCCCAGAAAACTTCGAATTTCACTCAGGTTCTTGGGAGAAATCCATTCCACCACCGCCTTCACTTTCGAAGGGTCTACAGAAATGCCCTTCTCATTCACTACGTGTCCCAAAAACTGGACTTCCCTCAACCAAAAGGCACACTTAGAAAATTTAGCATAAAGCTTTTCCTTTCTAAGCGTCTCGAGGACTTCCCGTAAGTGATCCGCGTGATCCGATTCACTTCGGGAGTAAATCAAAATGTCGTCTATAAACACTATCAGGAAACGATCCAACATCGAACGACATACCCGATTCATTAAATCCATGAATGCGGCCGGAGCATTTGTCAACCCGAAGGACATTACTAGGAACTCGTAATGCCCATACCGAGTCCTAAACGCCGTTTTGGCCACATCTTCTTCCCTTACCTATAATTGATGGTACCCGGAGCGAAGGTCAATCTTTGAGAACCAACTCGCCCCTTGAAGTTGATCGAATAGATCATCAATACGGAGTAAGGGGTAGCGGTTCTTTATTGTTAATTTATTCAACTCCCGGTAGTCTATGCACATTCGCATAGACCCATCCTTCTTTTTTCACAAACAATATAGGGGCTCCCCACGGGGACACACTCGGGCGAATGAAGCCCTTATCGAGTAACTCTTGAAGTTGTGTCATCAACCCTCGGAGTTCGGTGGGTGCCAACCTATATGGTGTTTTTGCAACGGGTTGAGCCCCGGGCACCAATTCAATTTTAAACTCTACTTCGCGTTCGGGAGGAAGCCCCGGAAGGTCGTCCGGAAATACATCCCGAAATTCCCTGACAATCGGTACTTCTTCAATCTTGGGGGTGGTGATAGTGGTATCAACTACGTAGGCCATGAATGCCTTTCCCCCATTACGCACATGCTTCATGGTCTCCACCAAGGTACACAACTTGGCTTCGACCTTTCTATCCCCTATAAAACTTACCCGCCGCCCACTAGGTGAGGTAACGTATATGGTTTTATTCTTACATTGGAATTCCGTGTGGTGTTTGGCCAACCAATCCATGCCTATCACCACTTGGAATTCCCCTATAGGCATAGGTACCAAGTCTACCCTAAAATCCTCCCCTTCTACTGTGAGAGTACAATCTCTACATATGTTGTGTAATAAATAGTTCTTACTATCCGCAATTTCTACTTCTAATGGGCTTGACAACGTTTCTATGATAAAGGAGGGGTGGTAAATCACTTTGGTAGACACAAAAGACCTACTTGCCCCTGTATCAAACAACGCATACATAGGAGTATTGTTGACTAGTAACATACCCGACACCACCTCGGGGTGGTTCTTTGCTTCTTCGGCGGTGATTTGGAACATTCTTCCACGAGCCTTCGAAGCTTAATTCTTCTTTCCTTCTTTTGGTGCCTCCTTCTTGAGTTTGGGACAATCCGCCTTGAAGTGCCCGGGTTCATAACAATGATAACACAACTGAACCGGACTAGGGCATTTATAAAACGGATGTCCCGCCTTCCCACAAATGTAGCATGTCTTTTGCCCCAAGCGGCATTCCCCCGTATGCGGTTTCCCACACGTTTTACAACTCGGTATTTCACCCTTCTTAGGATCCTTCTTGCCCTGTTCGTGCCCCTTAGCCTTCTTTGGCGACTCCCAAGTCCTTTCAGCCTTCCTCTTCTCACCCCGTTGTTCTTGGCGTTTTAATTCCGTTTCTCGTTCACGAGCCCAATCGATGAGTTCACCCAATGTGTTGCATTTCGATGCAGTGATAAACTCCCGGTATTCTGCCCTTAACATGGCATGATACCTGTTAATCTTCATCCGTTCCGTTCCCACCAATTCTGGACAAAACTTCATTTTGTCGAGAAATATGTTTATGATCTCATCAATGGTTTCATTCTTCTGGCGGAGGTGTAGAAACTCTTCCTGAATGCGATCGATTGCAATTTGAGGACAATGATGCTTCAGGAAGGGCTCTTTAAACTCAGCCCATGTCATGGTTCTTACTCGTTCTTACCCCACTTCCTTACTATAACTATCCCACCAATCCTTCGCGCGGAGTCGCAATTGACCCGTGGCAAACATTACCCCATCTTCGCCTTCACAATGACTTCGTGCAAACACCCCTTCCATATCCGAGATCCACCTTAGACATTCGAGTGGATCTATTTCTCCCTTAAACACGGTGGGGTTGCACGACATAAAGTTTCGGTATGTACATCTCTTAACATTCTTGGAGCCGGACGACCCCTCTTCAATCAATTTCTTTACTTCATCAAATCTACTCGTCATCATACCTTCCACTATCCCCATAATGTTACTTTCCACCTCCTCTATTATCTTGGGGAGGTTTACTTTTATAGCCTCCCCCACTTCCCTTGCTACCATTTCCTTCACTTCATCATGTTGGGTACGTTCCCCCGCCAAGTTATCACCTTCATCCGCCATGTTTCTGAGACATTAACAACCATTTAAAACATATACCATATCACAGTATTTCAATCATCATTCATTCTTTCTACGAAAGTAAATTTTTTTCTACTCCCAATATTTGGGCTACCACATTCTCTACTACATGTATACACGGATTCGCAATCCCATGTGTATAAATGCGTCTATAAACAAGTTTTGGAGTTGCTCGGGCAGGGTACGGAAGCATAACAAGCTGAAAAATCAACATCCAAGGCTGAAATGGGGTTTGGCGTAGGGTACGCCAAAAGTGGCGTAGCCTACGCCACTGGCGTAGGCAAGGAGGGGCAAGGTGGCGTAGGACAGGAGGACTTGGCGTAGGCAAGCTGGGTCTAGCGTAGCCTACGCCAAAACTGGCGTAGGGTACGCCAAGAGCAGCTTTTGCTCTACGCCTTCCTTTTTCCCACGCAATACCTTCCCTGCCATTCTTACCCACAATTTCCGACATTGTAGCCGCTCATTTACTAACTCTCCCACCCATTATTCCACACATACCTTGATCAAGTCTCGGATCGAATGCACGCCCCTACGAGCTTTCGGTTTGAGTTCAAGTACCTAATATACTTGATTCGCTCAAACCTTGGCTCTGATACCAACTTGTAAGACTCGTTTTTTTAAACATAAGGATAATATAAAAACATCCATCATATATACATACCAAAAACGTCTTGTCCAACGACATACCAACAACCTTGGTGTAACGACCCTGGCTGATGTGGCCGGGTTGTCGGGTCGGGTTATCGGAGTTACACAGCGGAATCCAGGGTAATAACAGTTTTGTAGTCTTCCAGGATCCACGTCATCTTTTCTGTTGGGTTACCTGAACACATGTCAAAAATAGTTTCTGTCAACATAAAGTTGGTGAGGTCTCGTATTTTATAAAGTGAATGGCCAGTTCGTTTATTGATAATTCCTTTATAACAATCTTTTATAAATATGCTTTACAATTCTATATTCTGGAGGGGAACTAGATATTCTATTAATTCGATTATATTTCTATTATTTCGATTATATTCTATAAGTTGCCATTCCTTTCTATGGTATCACTCTGCTTGTGATAATATATGATTATTTTACCCTCTACTCGGTTAAACTGGTTCTTGTCCTCTAGTTAGACAAGAAAGGAGATGGCGATACCGTCCAGTACTGTCCTCGTTGTTTCTATTGCCCCTTTATATAACTTCTATTATTAATGATTCTTTTGTGTAAAGCATTATGTTTTCTTATAAGTGACATGTATTTCCCCTAAAACACTTAATAAAACTGTAAAAGAGGGGAGTTCACGATACTCACTTGTTTGCGTTATATCTTCTAGCTAATCTTCTTATTACAATTATAATTCATATATATATTGATACGTTTAACGCGTGGGACTTGTTAGATTGTAATACTTAGGATATATATTATATATACAATATATATATGGAATCCGGTATATATTAGATAGTCCTAAACTCGGGGTTTGGGCAATCTAGGCGAAAAGAAACAAAGCTGGCCTTTACAGCTTGGCACGCGAACCTAAAAGAACTCTAGACATTCTTACCCGAGCTTAGTATATCGTTTTATATATCGAATCTTATATATAAACGTATATATTCTATATATAATTATTAGTCTCTTATTATTATTATCAAGTCCGTACGTTATTCGTATTATATATATATTCGTATAATTCTAATAATATTCCTCGTCTAGTTATCGGAACCGGGTTCTATTCCGGGTGTTGACCGAGTCACTGAGTCGACTCGGCGACGACTCGTATCCTTCCAAATCAATAATCGGTACCTCGCAATCAATATAATCTGTGTTAATAAATAGATTACAAGATCGTGACCAATCAACCGATAGGAAATAGTGACCGAATCTTACCGAACTGTTATCGAAACATAGTCAGGAGTTGATCGGGATTTAACCGGGTGTTGGACCCGTTCTCCGTATTTGATCCCTATAACAATAATAACACGATTGATTAATAACCGAATAATCCATTGATAAATATACCACTTATATATGGATTAAACTTATAACCGGACTATAGTCGAATTATAATCGGGATAACAACTATCAACCGGACCCTTGCCGGACTGATTATAACCAACTGATAGGCTATCAACCGGCTGAATCAAAGAATTATCAAGACTCAATATCACCCATGTCTAAACTTACAAGACACCCGAAGCTTTATAAAAGGGTATCAAGGTTCACGACAGTCACCACAACTTGGTGACTGTCCGGCTAACACAGAGGTTTCCGGTTATGACTCGAGGTCAGTTCAGCGGTGATAGACCCCGACTGAAGATGGTTTACGGGTTATAAGTCTGGATAATTTACCGGTTCATCAAAGGATAACGAAGGGTTTAATATTTGGGGGTTCAACCGTTCGGGATTCAGAAACAGAAGGACACAGGGTCTGATTCGGGGTTAATATTAGAACCAAGGTGAAAAGGGTTGTTGTTTGGTGAAGTTTAGCGAAGAAGGTGGGTTTAACCAGACTGAAACAGAGGAGAAGATATGTGTGCTTACCGTGGGAAGAAGATAGGCGGCGGCCGGTGATAGTAGCTGGAACAGCAACGGAGAGGTTGACCGGAGGTTGGCCGGAAGCAGCGGAGGCGGCAAGAGCCGGCCATGGCTGTCCGGTTGCTCCTTGGTCAGAGCCTTCACTTTATATGTGTGTATATGTATCGAGTAGAGAGAGAGTAGCGAGAATGAGAGAGAGCAGAGATAAGAAAGAGGGGTGGTTTATATAGATAGATTAAATACGAGGGTGTTTGGCTATGGGGATAAATACTGAGACTCGCGATAACTGGTAATAATTATAACGATCAAACAAAAGACGTTGGACAACGGGTTATTAGCAGATTAGGAGCGTTTAACCGTGATAATAATAATTCAATAATTATTATTTATATATTCGGTTAAAACGGTTTGTCGAGAGATTCGAACTTGAGTAATTAATTTGGATAACCGGGTGGTCAGGTCCGACCCGACCCGTTTAAGAGACACGTAAGGTGACGTAATCACTTTGAGCCTTTGGGGTGTTACAATCTCCCCCCCTTAGGAAATTTCGTCCCCGAAATTTGAATGATGTTGTCCTTTATATTCTTTAATCTATAAGGACGTTATAATTAGAACAACAATACTTGTCATTGAGACATGATTGGTTCTTATAGTTTGCGAGGAAATCGATTTTGTATCAATCCAATATTAGAAATGTCAATCTGTATGACTACATCTTGATCATATTTCTAATTACGTTTTAACCTTTCTTGCTATAGTCATATTAATTCAGATACATGGATTATCTTTATTATTTCGATATGGCTATTAAAGGTTCTCGTATTGATACTATATCTTCCATCGTTTGATATTCGGATTCGTTTACAATGATGGATTCTAGATAGTTCTCAAGAGATAGATACGGAAGTCCCTTCGTTATCACGATTTGAACGGAATCCGAGCTACTACCTCTTTTATTCGAACTTTAGAATTTACCATCATTGTAATTCCGATTCTTAAAGAGTAGGGATAACCTTGGTAACTATCAGATTATTTCTTATGAATTCTATCCTTCGAATTCCATCTATATGGTTGATCTCTAGGTTACCTCTATTCGTGAATATACTTAGGAGGTTTCTCATATCATTAGACGTATCCTTTCTGAATTCTTAAAGGTACCGGAAAAGACTAATTCATTGATGATTGAGATTTCTCTCAAATCATCTCTAATAGTCTTACTGACTATTTCATTGATGATTAACTGCATTGTATCTAATACATATTAATTGACTTTTCTCAGTGTATTATTGTGAACGAGGTCTTTCACAATTCTACAGTCAATATATGTAATTTTCTCTCATAGTCTCGGAATCTACCGGTAACAATCGTCGTTACGATTCTTTTGACTTTAAAATTCTAAGAACAATGCATCATTTAGTCTTTCTCAAAATCATGATTATCATTCCGGATTACTATACTTATCGCATTAACTATTTCTGTAAAATTCTTTCTTAATTCTAATTCGGGATTCGATACACTCTCGGTAAAATATTTCTAGTCGTTTTCGTACGACTTATATTCTTATTTGATAATTTCTATTAATGTTTATATTCTTATTCTGATAATTATATTTCTCGGCATATCGGATGCCTTTCTATCTTTCAGACATATCGGATGTCTTTTCGATTGATAATTCTTTTTATTTCTCGATTTATATTCTTTTATTTATTCATTTATATTCTTTTATATCCAAGCAAATACTGATAATATCTATAGCACTCACTATAAATTCAGTATTTCTATAATATATGTTTGCTTGGAATAATTCCTTTCTTATATATATATTCGATCAAAGTCTATACTATTGGTGTCTGAAAACACATTCCGATAGACTTATATTTAGGCAATATATCATATCTTCTTAACCCAACTTATCATAAGCAAGGCTTATTTCGTTGAGATATTCGTATAGATAGTTCTTGCCAGAATAGTGATTTCTTATAATAACTCTCATAAGCCGTTATTCGGAATAGGAAATCCATCCTTCTTTGGCCAGAGAGTTTCACTGGAAAAATGAGCATAACTCTATTCATTTTTCGTTTTAACTTCGATCATACCTTGCGAATCTCCACGCGATTTCGCTTGGTATTAATTATATTTCGATATATTCGTTGGATTCTACCATTTCTGGTTTCCGAATCCATATATTTTTATCTGTTATATTCTTTGGAATTTTAACAATTCTTTTATCACTTCTTAAATTTCAAACTTGGTAACACTTGACCGTTTTACCAATTTGATTGTACTATAACTCACGTGAGTTTTTATATGAAGTGACTACGAAGATTTGTTCATAGTGGTATATATCCTCATAAGAATCCTGTGACTTAGTGGCAAATGTCCGGATATACCTTCTATAAGGGTCCGGATATCCTTTGCCGCAGGGATTACACAGAGGACATATAACTAGCTTTGGTTGGCAATCAAAATCAATAAACTGATTTATTTGATTCGTAGAATTTAGCCAATCGATGGTTTCTATTCTGCGAATATATTCTTAGTTGTATTCACGAAGGAATTTCAACAATATTGCCAGTTTTGTGGTCGTATTCTCCACATACAATATGCTGATATTTCGGATTTATATTTCTTTTCTTATTATTTCTCTTAATATGTTCGTGACCCTAACATACTGTGATCTTAATAAACTCCTACTCGAATGTCCCTGTGCCTGTGGTGTTTATAATTATGTCGCGATCATAATTACTATTCCACCTCACCTAACATTCCAGTATTTGTTTATTTTAATCACAATAGGTATGTGTCCCTTACATATTATTTCGATATTCTGTTCTTTATTTTCTCTTGAGTTTGAAATTATATATATTCTGGAAAGAAACATATTGATATAAGTCTAACGAAGTAGACAATCATTCAAGAATTTGTTCGTGTCAGAAGATATTCAATATAACAATCCAATCTTCTTAATGTCCCTGACTTGTTCGAGTCGTAGGATAAAGATGATAGTTATATTTTCGTATAATCGAGCGAGTGCGAATTCGGCTTCGTCCAACAGATACCAACGTATGTTGATTACGGAATTTCGAGAATAATATTTTCGTCCAAATATTATTTAATTCTGGAAGGAATCGAGGAGGACCTCTAACCGAGATTTGTATATAATTACAGAGATGGGTTTAGATTATAAAACGGAATATATATAATATGTATCGTTTATATTGAAATAATATCGAGAAATTATACAATCGAACATAGATATATATATATATAAAATTATACTGAAAAGGATCTTGATATTTATATACTAATATGGATTCGAGAATAACATTAAATATGGTTAAAAAAAATATGTTTCGGTAAAATAATACGGTCGTAGTTCTTTTGTATAAAAATTCTTGGAAATAATTTATAGGAACAATACGAATTCGAGTTTTATAATAATATTTGTTTTCAAAAATAAAATTTACGATTCAAAAGAGTCGTGGTAAAAATTTTCTTAATATCTGAATTCTTATATTTTTAATAAACAAAAATTCTTTTATTATATAACAGAAAATAAGATAAAATAGATTTTCTAAAAATGTTGACGTCAAACTTTTATTGTCAAATAAATTACACTGAATTATCTGAAAACGTACGATTAGAATAGATTCGGGGGATATATATTTTTACCAAAATCAAAATACTGGTTTAGTATAAAAATAACAATGACTAAAAATAAAGTTAATAAATTTCCGAAATCATACTAAAAAGATTTTAAAACCTTTTTAAATAATCGCAAAATATATTTAATCTTTAATTAAATAATTGAAATAAATTCTTTAGAAACACCATATTTATATATCAGATTTATAAAAATTTCGGAAATTACGATAAAATAATACTTCTGGATACTCGAGCATAGGAATGTTCAAGTTGGAGCGTATATTTGTATTTTCTTTATATATATATCGGGATGACCGTGAGATTAACGATCTAAATAATTATTAAGACGGAAATTTCGGAGAGATGCAACGAGTAATTATAATCAACGAGTTTTTCTAGAGAATGAAATACGATTTCAAACTCTCGTACAAGTCGATTAAAATATCGAAGAATAATTTTTGTAATTCTATATCTATTTATATATATACTTCTAAAATTTCTGTCATTTCTTATTTATATCGAGATTTATTTTCTGATTTCTTTTAATATATCTGGTTTCTGTTCTATATTCGTTCTTATTTCATATGGCCTTAATATCCTGTAAGATTTCCCAGAAATTAATGTGCATATAAATTCACAACTGTGTACAGAATTGTCAATTTATCCCACATAATCATTCTAGTAATATCCTGTGGTGGATTTGTTTTAAATTCTAATATACGGTTATGGTTCTCACCAACTTTATACTGATTTGACATTTAGGTACCCAAAAATTTACTCGACTGATATTTTTCTTTTCTAATCCTGATATCCTAAATATTTCTAATTTATTTTTCTAAGCAACATTTCTTTTTAGAAAAACATTCTGGTAGATCCCGGATGACTACAGACTTCAAACTGTTATAAGTGCCGCTCTGATACCAACTGTAACGACCCTGGCTGATGTGGCCGGGTTGTCGGGTCGGGTTATCGGAGTTACACAGCGGAATCCAGGGTAATAACAGTTTTGTAGTCTTCCAGGATCCACGTCATCTTTTCTGTTGGGTTACCTGAACACATGTCAAAAATAGTTTCTGTCAACATAAAGTTGGTGAGGTCTCGTATTTTATAAAGTGAATGGCCAGTTCGTTTATTGATAATTCCTTTATAACAATCTTTTATAAATATGCTTTACAATTCTATATTCTGGAGGGGAACTAGATATTCTATTAATTCGATTATATTTCTATTATTTCGATTATATTCTATAAGTTGCCATTCCTTTCTA
Source organism: Ambrosia trifida (assembly GCA_028751855.1). Lineage (NCBI taxonomy): Eukaryota > Viridiplantae > Streptophyta > Magnoliopsida > Asterales > Asteraceae > Ambrosia > Ambrosia trifida. The sequence goes on from CM054122.1 coordinate 175,503,231, forward strand.
TGGTATCACTCTGCTTGTGATAATATATGATTATTTTACCCTCTACTCGGTTAAACTGGTTCTTGTCCTCTAGTTAGACAAGAAAGGAGATGGCGATACCGTCCAGTACTGTCCTCGTTGTTTCTATTGCCCCTTTATATAACTTCTATTATTAATGATTCTTTTGTGTAAAGCATTATGTTTTCTTATAAGTGACATGTATTTCCCCTAAAACACTTAATAAAACTGTAAAAGAGGGGAGTTCACGATACTCACTTGTTTGCGTTATATCTTCTAGCTAATCTTCTTATTACAATTATAATTCATATATATATTGATACGTTTAACGCGTGGGACTTGTTAGATTGTAATACTTAGGATATATATTATATATACAATATATATATGGAATCCGGTATATATTAGATAGTCCTAAACTCGGGGTTTGGGCAATCTAGGCGAAAAGAAACAAAGCTGGCCTTTACAGCTTGGCACGCGAACCTAAAAGAACTCTAGACATTCTTACCCGAGCTTAGTATATCGTTTTATATATCGAATCTTATATATAAACGTATATATTCTATATATAATTATTAGTCTCTTATTATTATTATCAAGTCCGTACGTTATTCGTATTATATATATATTCGTATAATTCTAATAATATTCCTCGTCTAGTTATCGGAACCGGGTTCTATTCCGGGTGTTGACCGAGTCACTGAGTCGACTCGGCGACGACTCGTATCCTTCCAAATCAATAATCGGTACCTCGCAATCAATATAATCTGTGTTAATAAATAGATTACAAGATCGTGACCAATCAACCGATAGGAAATAGTGACCGAATCTTACCGAACTGTTATCGAAACATAGTCAGGAGTTGATCGGGATTTAACCGGGTGTTGGACCCGTTCTCCGTATTTGATCCCTATAACAATAATAACACGATTGATTAATAACCGAATAATCCATTGATAAATATACCACTTATATATGGATTAAACTTATAACCGGACTATAGTCGAATTATAATCGGGATAACAACTATCAACCGGACCCTTGCCGGACTGATTATAACCAACTGATAGGCTATCAACCGGCTGAATCAAAGAATTATCAAGACTCAATATCACCCATGTCTAAACTTACAAGACACCCGAAGCTTTATAAAAGGGTATCAAGGTTCACGACAGTCACCACAACTTGGTGACTGTCCGGCTAACACAGAGGTTTCCGGTTATGACTCGAGGTCAGTTCAGCGGTGATAGACCCCGACTGAAGATGGTTTACGGGTTATAAGTCTGGATAATTTACCGGTTCATCAAAGGATAACGAAGGGTTTAATATTTGGGGGTTCAACCGTTCGGGATTCAGAAACAGAAGGACACAGGGTCTGATTCGGGGTTAATATTAGAACCAAGGTGAAAAGGGTTGTTGTTTGGTGAAGTTTAGCGAAGAAGGTGGGTTTAACCAGACTGAAACAGAGGAGAAGATATGTGTGCTTACCGTGGGAAGAAGATAGGCGGCGGCCGGTGATAGTAGCTGGAACAGCAACGGAGAGGTTGACCGGAGGTTGGCCGGAAGCAGCGGAGGCGGCAAGAGCCGGCCATGGCTGTCCGGTTGCTCCTTGGTCAGAGCCTTCACTTTATATGTGTGTATATGTATCGAGTAGAGAGAGAGTAGCGAGAATGAGAGAGAGCAGAGATAAGAAAGAGGGGTGGTTTATATAGATAGATTAAATACGAGGGTGTTTGGCTATGGGGATAAATACTGAGACTCGCGATAACTGGTAATAATTATAACGATCAAACAAAAGACGTTGGACAACGGGTTATTAGCAGATTAGGAGCGTTTAACCGTGATAATAATAATTCAATAATTATTATTTATATATTCGGTTAAAACGGTTTGTCGAGAGATTCGAACTTGAGTAATTAATTTGGATAACCGGGTGGTCAGGTCCGACCCGACCCGTTTAAGAGACACGTAAGGTGACGTAATCACTTTGAGCCTTTGGGGTGTTACAATCTCCCCCCCTTAGGAAATTTCGTCCCCGAAATTTGAATGATGTTGTCCTTTATATTCTTTAATCTATAAGGACGTTATAATTAGAACAACAATACTTGTCATTGAGACATGATTGGTTCTTATAGTTTGTGAGGAAATCGATTTTGTATCAATCCAATATTAGAAATGTCAATCTGTATGACTACATCTTGATCATATTTCTAATTACGTTTTAACCTTTCTTGCTATAGTCATATTAATTCAGATACATGGATTATCTTTATTATTTCGATATGGCTATTAAAGGTTCTCGTATTGATACTATATCTTCCATCGTTTGATATTCGGATTCGTTTACAATGATGGATTCTAGATAGTTCTCAAGAGATAGATACGGAAGTCCCTTCGTTATCACGATTTGAACGGAATCCGAGCTACTACCTCTTTTATTCGAACTTTAGAATTTACCATCATTGTAATTCCGATTCTTAAAGAGTAGGGATAACCTTGGTAACTATCAGATTATTTCTTATGAATTCTATCCTTCGAATTCCATCTATATGGTTGATCTCTAGGTTACCTCTATTCGTGAATATACTTAGGAGGTTTCTCATATCATTAGACGTATCCTTTCTGAATTCTTAAAGGTACCGGAAAAGACTAATTCATTGATGATTGAGATTTCTCTCAAATCATCTCTAATAGTCTTACTGACTATTTCATTGATGATTAACTGCATTGTATCTAATACATATTAATTGACTTTTCTCAGTGTATTATTGTGAACGAGGTCTTTCACAATTCTACAGTCAATATATGTAATTTTCTCTCATAGTCTCGGAATCTACCGGTAACAATCGTCGTTACGATTCTTTTGACTTTAAAATTCTAAGAACAATGCATCATTTAGTCTTTCTCAAAATCATGATTATCATTCCGGATTACTATACTTATCGCATTAACTATTTCTGTAAAATTCTTTCTTAATTCTAATTCGGGATTCGATACACTCTCGGTAAAATATTTCTAGTCGTTTTCGTACGACTTATATTCTTATTTGATAATTTCTATTAATGTTTATATTCTTATTCTGATAATTATATTTCTCGGCATATCGGATGCCTTTCTATCTTTCAGACATATCGGATGTCTTTTCGATTGATAATTCTTTTTATTTCTCGATTTATATTCTTTTATTTATTCATTTATATTCTTTTATATCCAAGCAAATACTGATAATATCTATAGCACTCACTATAAATTCAGTATTTCTATAATATATGTTTGCTTGGAATAATTCCTTTCTTATATATATATTCGATCAAAGTCTATACTATTGGTGTCTGAAAACACATTCCGATAGACTTATATTTAGGCAATATATCATATCTTCTTAACCCAACTTATCATAAGCAAGGCTTATTTCATTGAGATATTCGTATAGATAGTTCTTGCCAGAATAGTGATTTCTTATAATAACTCTCATAAGCCGTTATTCGGAATAGGAAATCCATCCTTCTTTGGCCAGAGAGTTTCACTGGAAAAATGAGCATAACTCTATTCATTTTTCGTTTTAACTTCGATCATACCTTGCGAATCTCCACGCGATTTCGCTTGGTATTAATTATATTTCGATATATTCGTTGGATTCTACCATTTCTGGTTTCCGAATCCATATATTTTTATCTGTTATATTCTTTGGAATTTTAACAATTCTTTTATCACTTCTTAAATTTCAAACTTGGTAACACTTGACCGTTTTACCAATTTGATTGTACTATAACTCACGTGAGTTTTTATATGAAGTGACTACGAAGATTTGTTCATAGTGGTATATATCCTCATAAGAATCCTGTGACTTAGTGGCAAATGTCCGGATATACCTTCTATAAGGGTCCGGATATCCTTTGCCGCAGGGATTACACAGAGGACATATAACTAGCTTTGGTTGGCAATCAAAATCAATAAACTGATTTCTTTGATTCGTAGAATTTAGCCAATCGATGGTTTCTATTCTGCGAATATATTCTTAGTTGTATTCACGAAGGAATTTCAACAATATTGCCAGTTTTGTGGTCGTATTCTCCACATACAATATGCTGATATTTCGGATTTATATTTCTTTTCTTATTATTTCTCTTAATATGTTCGTGACCCTAACATACTGTGATCTTAATAAACTCCTACTCGAATGTCCCTGTGCCTGTGGTGTTTATAATTATGTCGCGATCATAATTACTATTCCACCTCACCTAACATTCCAGTATTTGTTTATTTTAATCACAATAGGTATGTGTCCCTTACATATTATTTCGATATTCTGTTCTTTATTTTCTCTTGAGTTTGAAATTATATATATTCTGGAAAGAAACATATTGATATAAGTCTAACGAAGTAGACAATCATTCAAGAATTTGTTCGTGTCAGAAGATATTCAATATAACAATCCAATCTTCTTAATGTCCCTGACTTGTTCGAGTCGTAGGATAAAGATGATAGTTATATTTTCGTATAATCGAGCGAGTGCGAATTCGGCTTCGTCCAACAGATACCAGCGTATGTTGATTACGGAATTTCGAGAATAATATTTTCGTCCAAATATTATTTAATTCTGGAAGGAATCGAGGAGGACCTCTAACCGAGATTTGTATATAATTACAGAGATGGGTTTAGATTATAAAACGGAATATATATAATATGTATCGTTTATATTGAAATAATATCGAGAAATTATACAATCGAACATAGATATATATATATATATATAAAATTATACTGAAAAGGATCTTGATATTTATATACTAATATGGATTCGAGAATAACATTAAATATGGTTAAAAAAAATATGTTTCGGTAAAATAATACGGTCGTAGTTCTTTTGTATAAAAATTCTTGGAAATAATTTATAGGAACAATACGAATTCGAGTTTTATAATAATATTTGTTTTCAAAAATAAAATTTACGATTCAAAAGAGTCGTGGTAAAAATTTTCTTAATATCTGAATTCTTATATTTTTAATAAACAAAAATTCTTTTATTATATAACAGAAAATAAGATAAAATAGATTTTCTAAAAATGTTGACGTCAAACTTTTATTGTCAAATAAATTACACTGAATTATCTGAAAACGTACGATTAGAATAGATTCGGGGGATATATATTTTTACCAAAATCGAAATACTGGTTTAGTATAAAAATAACAATGACTAAAAATAAAGTTAATAAATTTCCGAAATCATACTAAAAAGATTTTAAAACCTTTTTAAATAATCGCAAAATATATTTAATCTTTAATTAAATAATTGAAATAAATTCTTTAGAAACACCATATTTATATATCAGATTTATAAAAATTTCGGAAATTACGATAAAATAATACTTCTGGATACTCGAGCATAGGAATGTTCAAGTTGGAGCGTATATTTGTATTTTCTTTATATATATATCGGGATGACCGTGAGATTAACGATCTAAATAATTATTAAGACGGAAATTTCGGAGAGATGCAACGAGTAATTATAATCAACGAGTTTTTCTAGAGAATGAAATACGATTTCAAACTCTCGTACAAGTCGATTAAAATATCGAAGAATAATTTTTGTAATTCTATATCTATTTATATATATACTTCTAAAATTTCTGTCATTTCTTATTTATATCGAGATTTATTTTCTGATTTCTTTTAATATATCTGGTTTCTGTTCTATATTCGTTCTTATTTCATATGGCCTTAATATCCTGTAAGATTTCCCAGAAATTAATGTGCATATAAATTCACAACTGTGTACAGAATTGTCAATTTATCCCACATAATCATTCTAGTAATATCCTGTGGTGGATTTGTTTTAAATTCTAATATACGGTTATGGTTCTCACCAACTTTATACTGATTTGACATTTAGGTACCCAAAAATTTACTCGACTGATATTTTTCTTTTCTAATCCTGATATCCTAAATATTTCTAATTTATTTTTCTAAGCAACATTTCTTTTTAGAAAAACATTCTGGTAGATCCCGGATGACTACAGACTTCAAACTGTTATAAGTGCCGCTCTGATACCAACTGTAACGACCCTGGCTGATGTGGCCGGGTTGTCGGGTCGGGTTATCGGAGTTACACAGCGGAATCCAGGGTAATAACAGTTTTGTAGTCTTCCAGGATCCACGTCATCTTTTCTGTTGGGTTACCTGAACACATGTCAAAAATAGTTTCTGTCAACATAAAGTTGGTGAGGTCTCGTATTTTATAAAGTGAATGGCCAGTTCGTTTATTGATAATTCCTTTATAACAATCTTTTATAAATATGCTTTACAATTCTATATTCTGGAGGGGAACTAGATATTCTATTAATTCGATTATATTTCTATTATTTCGATTATATTCTATAAGTTGCCATTCCTTTCTATGGTATCACTCTGCTTGTGATAATATATGATTATTTTACCCTCTACTCGGTTAAACTGGTTCTTGTCCTCTAGTTAGACAAGAAAGGAAATGGCGATACCGTCCAGTACTGTCCTCGTTGTTTCTATTGCCCCTTTATATAACTTCTATTATTAATGATTCTTTTGTGTAAAGCATTATGTTTTCTTATAAGTGACATGTATTTCCCCTAAAACACTTAATAAAACTGTAAAAGAGGGGAGTTCACGATACTCACTTGTTTGCGTTATATCTTCTAGCTAATCTTCTTATTACAATTATAATTCATATATATATTGATACGTTTAACGCGTGGGACTTGTTAGATTGTAATACTTAGGATATATATTATATATACAATATATATATGGAATCCGGTATATATTAGATAGTCCTAAACTCGGGGTTTGGGCAATCTAGGCGAAAAGAAACAAAGCTGGCCTTTACAGCTTGGCACGCGAACCTAAAAGAACTCTAGACATTCTTACCCGAGCTTAGTATATCGTTTTATATATCGAATCTTATATATAAACGTATATATTCTATATATAATTATTAGTCTCTTATTATTATTATCAAGTCCGTACGTTATTCGTATTATATATATATTCGTATAATTCTAATAATATTCCTCGTCTAGTTATCGGAACCGGGTTCTATTCCGGGTGTTGACCGAGTCACTGAGTCGACTCGGCGACGACTCGTATCCTTCCAAATCAATAATCGGTACCTCGCAATCAATATAATCTGTGTTAATAAATAGATTACAAGATCGTGACCAATCAACCGATAGGAAATAGTGACCTAATCTTACCGAACTGTTATCGAAACATAGTCAGGAGTTGATCGGGATTTAACCGGGTGTTGGACCCGTTCTCCGTATTTGATCCCTATAACAATAATAACACGATTGATTAATAACCGAATAATCCATTGATAAATATACCACTTATATATGGATTAAACTTATAACCGGACTATAGTCGGATTATAATCGGGATAACAACTATCAACCGGACCCTTGCCGGACTGATTATAACCAACTGATAGGCTATCAACCGGCTGAATCAAAGAATTATCAAGACTCAATATCACCCATGTCTAAACTTACAAGACACCCGAAGCTTTATAAAAGGGTATCAAGGTTCACGACAGTCACCACAACTTGGTGACTGTCCGGCTAACACAGAGGTTTCCGGTTATGACTCGAGGTCAGTTCAGCGGTGATAGACCCCGACTGAAGATGGTTTACGGGTTATAAGTCTGGATAATTTACCGGTTCATCAAAGGATAACGAAGGGTTTAATATTTGGGGGTTCAACCGTTCGGGATTCAGAAACAGAAGGACACAGGGTCTGATTCGGGGTTAATATTAGAACCAAGGTGAAAAGGGTTGTTGTTTGGTGAAGTTTAGCGAAGAAGGTGGGTTTAACCAGACTGAAACAGAGGAGAAGATGTGTGCTTACCGTGGGAAGAAGATAGGCGGCGGCCGGTGATAGTAGCTGGAACAGCAACGGAGAGGTTGACCGGAGGTTGGCCGGAAGCAGCGGAGGCGGCAAGAGCCGACCATGGCTGTCCGGTTGCTCCTTGGTCAGAGCCTTCACTTTATATGTGTGTATATGTATCGAGTAGAGAGAGAGTAGCGAGAATGAGAGAGAGCAGAGATAAGAAAGAGGGGTGGTTTATATAGATAGATTAAATACGAGGGTGTTTGGCTATGGGGATAAATACTGAGACTCGCGATAACTGGTAATAATTATAACGATCAAACAAAAGACGTTGGACAACGGGTTATTAGCAGATTAGGAGCGTTTAACCGTGATAATAATAATTCAATAATTATTATTTATATATTCGGTTAAAACGGTTTGTCGAGAGATTCGAACTTGAGTAATTAATTTGGATAACCGGGTGGTCAGGTCCGACCCGACCCGTTTAAGAGACACGTAAGGTGACGTAATCACTTTGAGCCTTTGGGGTGTTACACTTGGCGACACTAGTTAAGTTTACAAAAGACGATGCCCAAGTTGGCTACCATGTGAATCTTTGACCCATGTTCAAAACCATGTACAAAACATTAACAACTTGTTTAAATGACTCAAAGATCCTAATACTACCATGGTACCCAACCCAAAAGAAACGTGAGCGTGCATAACCCATCCTTGCTTGAGACTTGATCTTCATTCATGTGCTTTACCTATTACAAATCAACAAGGCAAACATTTAGTATGCTATAAACAATATCATCATCTTATCCAATGAACCCAAGGAGTCCATGGAACCATGATGGAATCCTTACTTCTACCATTTTGACCCGTTAAGGGTATTCCTACCATTTTGACCAGTTAAGGGTGTTTCTACTATTTTGACCCGTTAAGGGTACTTCCACCATATTGACCCGTCAAGGGTTTTCCTACTATTTTGACCCGTTAAGGGTGCTTCCACCATATTAAACCATTTTACCAATTTGCACCCTTGTGTAGCTACAAGGGTACTTCATACTACTTCCATTCTACCAAATTCAACCACAACAATGCATACATAACAATTATAACTAATATACTCATTGAACTATTTAGTTGGTAGTAACCAACTTACCTTTGTCGTGCACACCTTGCTCCTTGTAACCGCTTGTACCTTCCACCTTCACACCTACATAGTGAAGGAATTCATACTTTAGCTTTTCGTACTTTACCCTTTACCATTCTTGGTTCAAGGTAGATAAACTAGCATAAGCACATAGCTACAACATCTACCATCATATTTATCATGTATTTTTCCACAATTTCACCTATTCTAAGATACTAGGCATTTCATCATACAATTGGTGTGCATATCCATACATTCAAGTGGTTATACCATTCCATGACACATCATTCCCAATTCTATACTTATACTTACAATCTTCATGAATTTCTAACAATAAGCATAATCAATTGAGCTCTCATGAGATTAAGGTCATGTTTGACTTTTAAAAAGTCAACAGAAACTTTCATTCCAACACCCACTTAACAATTCTCAATTCAGCCCTAACACATCCAATTTAACATGAAATCTCATCAATTTACACTATCATACATACAAATCATGCTTTCCTAAGCCACAAGAGTAATTATCACAACAAAATCATGAAATCCCACCAAACTACTTCCAAACTCTACCAAAATAAATCATACAACTTACCAATGAGATTAGCACCACAAGAGGGTTAATAATCCAAGAACATGCAGGGGATTAGAGGTGTTTTTCTCACTTAATTTCAGCTATAGAGGGCTGTTATGAAGAACCCTCTTTGTCACCCCTTTCTCCCTCCCTTCTCTGCGTTTCTATTCTTTTCTTTTCTTTTTTTTAATCCCTCCTATTATTGCCACTTCTAATCTTCCCAAACCACCCCCCTAAAGTTGAGTGTTATTCCATACTAAACCCCTCCCTCTTTATTAATTAAGCTTCCACCAATTTACCCAAGTAACTAACTTGGTAATTTTTATGTTTGCTAAATGTACAACTACCAATGCACTACTTACAACTAGGGGTACAAACATATACATACATGTATATACACGCATACATACATACTCATACTTATACACCTATACACACACATATATATATATATATATAATTTCCACCATACTATTATTAGTTAACATTTTTGGGGTGTTACAACTTATACTATCATTTTAGAGTTTCAAGGGAGAAGGCCAATGGCCATCGAAATTGAATTTGGGATTCAATGAATTGTCGATTGAATGATACCATTGTAACTTTCAGTACATTAACTTTAATGTTGACATTAAATTAAATTAAATTGGTTTGGGGTTAGGAAGTTAAATGATTGAAGTAGAATTAGTAGAATAGTGGATTATAGGGGCATTAAGGGAAACATTTTTTTACTTTTATCTAAAATGTCATTACAAATTTACTATTATACCCTTCTAAGTGTCTTAATGTTCCACAAAGTTTCAATTATACCCTCATTATGTAAGCATAAATCACTTGTGCATGTTGCTTCTTAAGTTGTACGGAATTGAAATTACTATCCTAGCCGTCACTCTTCCTTTATAATGTACTAGTAGGAATGCCCGCGCGTTGCGGCGGGTGCATCGGTTTTGCCCCCCGTGCATCATGTTTGTTGGTTATTCGTTATGATGAAGTAGAAAACAACGATGTATAAAATATATGTTACTAAAAACTGAAACTCATAATTATATCTTCTGAAAATTTTAAATGGGTACATAACAATAGGCCATACTATTCCTTGTAACACCCTTAAATTGGCCCACGTCCTTTGGTGGGACCCTTTTATGTATCTCGAAGGCTATTAAGTATGCCATCGTAGAGCGGTGCTTAGCGTAGTGAAGTGGCATTGTATCTCTTAATGACCATAAGATTGTAGTGGAAGTGATGTAATTACTAAAATGCAGTTTGTAGTGTCCAACATATTTCTATTATTTTAGGGCACCCGCGAGATGCAGCGGAGTCAATGATTTTCATAGATACTCTCGTTTTATGTTAGTTTGACAAGCGCCGTAACAAATATAATTGACCAAACAAATTAGTAATCAATATAGTTAAAACTACCAAATCGACTGATAAGAACTTGTCTTCTTTTGGATATGTAAACAATTGGTGACTTCGTGAGATCAGAAACTTAAATTCTATTCCTAGAAGCTTATAGTAGTAGAAAAAACAAAAAACCATCGAGGAAGATGATGACGTTGCTCATAAAGTATTTATACCATATTTGCTTGTATAAACGTCAAGCCTACATATATCGCTCACTTTAATGGGTTGAAACGTGTCATGGGTTAGGTGTGTTGGCAAACTTCAAGCCTACATATTCATTTGTGTGCAAAAGTGTCACATCATACCATCCTGCAACCACATAAATTTAAAAAGAATATATAAATACATAATATATGATATAATTTATTTACTATAAACATTGAAAGATATGTAAGTTATGTATGTGAATAGTCACCACATTATTTATATATCAAATACATGACCACTATTTATAAGACTATAACATTGTCACAAACATAATAAAGACATAGAGGTTATGAATGTAAAGAGTCACCACATTATTGTTAATTTCCTCATCAATTTTATAATTATGTTTAAATTAATTTCTTCAACAATTTAATATTTAAGTAGAAAGACAATTTTACCCCCTAAATGACTTCAATAAGCATTGTACTATAAGCAATAAAAGTTGTATTTACTTAAATTTTGCAGGTATCCTTCACTGATGCTTTATAATATAGTATAGAAGATAAAAATTTGGGTTGATTCATTAGCGTGAGCATGAATTTATAGCTTTTTGATTTCTTATTTCTTAACACAAATAACATAAGTAATTAACACATAGTTAAGTCATCCCTTTCTTCCAGTGTTTTCCAAATCAGATCTTCCTTGGCTTTCTTCTGAGCTGCCACTAAACTCTTCTCTAGAAGTTCTGCTGATTGAGAGATTGGAGAAGGGTTTAGTACAGTCATTGTGGTAACTGTTGTAATAGGCCTAGGAGGAACAGGAGTTGGTTGAATAGGTGCAGTTGATCTGGAAGGCTCTTGTTCAGCAGTTTGAGTTTTGGAAGTGTTAACATCTGATGGGTTGACAACAACTGAAGGTTTGTCAACTACTAAAGGATTGTCTTCAGTACTTTCTAATTCTTCATCAGAAGTTTGTCTATCAGAGGTTTCTTCATTGTGCCCTTGGGATTCATCAGTCTTTTCAGCATCTTCTACTTCTTGAATAGAGATACCAAATTGTTGGGCCAGTTTTTCTTTTCTGGCTTGATCTCTTTGATCTCTTTCTAGGATAGCTGTTGGATCAGTATTGCTCTTTTGTATGAACTTGCTAGTGAACACTTAGGTGTTTAGCAAGTTCTTGATCAGTGATAGCACAGCGGAATGTTATGAGTTTAAAGCTACACTTATCAACATGAGTTATTACTCCCCCTGGATTCAAGAACTAATAAATGATAAGTATTTATTGAGAATCTAAGTATTGAATGAGAATGAAACACTTAGTCAGATTCTCAATAAATATGAAATGGAAATAACAATAAGAGTAAATTGCCAAAATGGCCCCTCAGGTTTGGCCCAAAATGCTTGTTTGGTCAGTTATCTTTTTTTTGTGCCAAAAGCACCCCTCACAGATCGAAAATTGCCAAAATGACCCATATTTAACAGAGTTTTTAACTGAGTATGGAAAGTCAGTTAAGTCTCAGGGGCAATTTTGTCATTTCATCTGTAACCACCCACCAATATTCCGGTTACAACTAGCCTAACACCCGGTCACCACTACCTGACCTGTAATCCCACAACCCGACTGTCACTCGAGACCGTCACCATAACTATCAACCATCTCCATCCTCAACCCAACATCTGACCTAGCCCAACCACCATCGGTCACCATCGTCGTCCCCTTCGTAACCCATTAAACATCCAATTGATATTATTCAAGAGAAATAACAAGGATTAATAATCTTACAATGCTAGTCGGTCCCCTAAGCCACCGTTTGATTCCAACATCACCAGCAAGCCTATGACTAGCCATCGCCTTCCATCGTTAAGTGATACCCTTGGAACCCATATCGGAATCCAGACCACCGTGTCATATGAGCCATGTGCCCCATGGCATATTATAATTGTGACACACTAATTTGGTTATATATGAAGACAGCCACACATCTGCCTTCATAAAACAAACACAAATACATTATCTAGAGAGAAAGATAGACGAGAGGAAGAGAGGACCGGGGAGGGGTTCCGACCACCGTTCGCGGCGGCGACACCCATCTCCAAGTAACACAGCCACCACCATCACCACCCCTCAAGGGTTTAAGAGAGAGAGAGAGAGAGAGAGAGAGAGAGAGAGAGAGAGAAGAGAGAGCGACGGGGATTAGGAACTGCCGGTCACGATCCCTAACCCGCTGGACCTGTTTTGACGGTTAAAAGACGACAGCGACGGCGGCAGTTTGGGTCCCGACTAGGGTAGTTAGCGGTTGTTGTTGTCAATGGAGTTATGCTAGTAGGTGAAGGGTTGGACGTCATCAACAGACGAGTGTTGTCAATGGAGTTATGTTAGGGATTATGATGATGAATGATGACAGAGAAGGTTACCTCTCTCTCTCTCTCTCTCTCTCTCTCTCTCTAGTTAGGTGTGTGTGTTTGGGCAGACAATGGTTTTTGGAGGTGGTGGCAAAGCAAATAATAGGTTTGGGGGTTTTTATATGGAGAAGATGAAGTACATATGAAAGGACAAAATTGCCCCTCAGACTTAACTGACTTTTCATACTCGGTTAAAAACTCTGTTAAATATGGGCCATTTTGGCAATTTTCGATCTGTGAGGGGTGCTTTTGGCACAAAAAAAAAGATTACTGACCAAACAAGCATTTTGGGCCAAACCTGAGGGGCCATTTTGGCAATTTACTCTAACAATAATATGTGTTGAAGGATTTCTGTATTAAAATCAATGTCTAAAACAGAGGGATGAACCCTTCTATTTATAGACTTTACAAATGCATGAACCTTGCCAAAAAGCAAGTTCAGAAACAAGTAGCAATAAGTTGCAGTCTTGGAACTTGTACATAAAGCAAAAGTAATACTAAAGTAATAAACTACTTATACAAAAAGGCGGTGGAAAAGATCTTCACATAAGTACTGATGAATGACAAACTATTGATGAGTAGTTTGTCTTCAGTAGTTCTTCAGTAGAAGTGTCTGGTTTGAACTTCAGAACTTCTGATGACTTCTCTTCTTCAGCACTTGTGGAATCTCTTCTTCAGCAGTTTGATCCTTCTTCTTCAGCAGTTCTATACTTAGAATATTTTGACAGAAGTGAATTAGACTAAGGTTTGCAAAAGTAGTTTCACCAATCCTTTTTGTCCTAACAATCTCCCCCTGGATTGATGAAGCCAAAACCTTACTAATTCCTTATTGTTCTCTTCTGTCCTTCATAATTTTCCATATTCCTTTGAACATGGAATTTTTCAGCTGGTTCACCTGTTCATCAGTGAGAGACCCTTTCTGTGGTTCCAGATGTTGGATTGTAAGCAGGTCTTGAGTTGATAGCTTCTTCAGATCATTCATCGACCTATAGGCTCTGCTTGTCTGATCTCTTCTTGCCACAAGTACTGAGTTGTTATCAGTAAAGGACCATCTGATGATTGGTACCTTAGACTTGTCAAAGTCTAAAGTGTAGGGAACCATGGTGGTACCCTAGGTTGTTCCTGAGTGTTGTATATTTTCAACTTCAGTGACTCTCAGGTGGGATTCACTTCCTTGTTGTTGTTGCATCACATTAGGTATTTGAAATGTTGGCAAATGATGTTCAGTTACTACCTTAGTGTGCAGTTTGTCTTTGATGGTCTTCTGGATTTGATAGGCAAAGGTGGAAGGATCCCTGAATTGTGTGATCAGAGGTTTTTCTTCTATGTCAAAGTCAGAATGGACTACTGTACTACCTTCTAGTAGTACCATTCTGAAATCAGTCTTCAAATTCTCCTCTGATTTCTTCTTCTGAGTAGCTGGTCTTCTTTGAACACCAGAAGTTCTAACTACTGAAGTTGGTACTTCAGCAGTTTGAAACTTCTCTGGATTTGCAGCCCTTGCAGCCTTATATTTTCTATAAGTGTCCACTAATCTTTCTTCTTTCCATTTGGACACAGAGGCTTTTGAACCATAACCATTTGCTACTAACTCTTCTATCATCTGAGCTCTCTTGGCTTTTGTATCTTTACTTGTTGCAAGTTTGTCTGCAATAAGTTGAGCTCTTCTTGTCAGCTCTTCCATGGAGAGTCTCTTTAATGTGTGGGCTTTGATCTTGCTGTTCTTAGTAATGTAAAACATCAGTTGATGTCTTTTATCTTCCTCAGCAATCTTGTCTAGGCTAGCCTGCCTTTGGAGTTCAGCTTCATAAGCCTGTAGCTTTTCATCCAGGCTTAAGTCTAAGTCATCCCTTTCTTCCAGTGTTTTCCAAATCTGATCTTTTCTGGCTTTCTTTTGGGCTGCCACTAAACTCTTCTCAAGAAGTTCTGCTGATTGAGAGATTGGAAAAGGGTTTAGTACAGTCATAGTGGTAATAGGCCTAGGAGGAACAGAAGTTGGTTGAGTAGGTTCAGTTGATCTGGAAGGCTCAGCAGTTTGAGTTTTGGAAGTGTTAACTTCTGATGGGTTGACAACAACTGAAGGTTTGTCAACTACTGAAGGATTGTCTTCAGTACTTTCTGATTCTTCATCAGAAGTTTGTCCATCAGAGGTTTCTTCATTGTGCCCTTGGGATTCATCAGTCTTTTCAGCATCTTCCATTTCTTGAATACAGACACCAAATTGTTGGGCCAGTTTTTCTTTTCTGGCTTGATCTCTTTGATCTCTTTCTAGGATAGCCACTCTTGCCTTTCTCCTGGCTTCAAGTGTATCCATAGGTTCCTTAATTTTCTCCCCCTTTTTGGCTTCATCAGTTTTTGAAGTTGAAGCTTGGGAGAACTGACCTGTAAGATTAGCAATCTGTTTGCTGTTGTAGTCAATCTTGTTGGACAGATCATTCATCTTTGTCTGTATCACTCCAAATTGGTTCTTCATGGACAGCTCCAAGTTAGCTGTGTATGTTTGGAAGTGATTTTTGATGAGGGTGTTCATCATGTTGTATAAGGGACCATCTGGGCTGCATAGCTGGTTCATGTCTATGCTTGTTTGCCCAGGGAATTGGGTAGGCATTTGTAGTGAGGGGTGTGTTTTTGGTTGATCTTCTTGTTGTACAGAAGATGCCACTCTAGGGGAATCATGGATTGAGTGGGCTTTAATCTGATCTGGTGTGACTAGCTTCTTGAGCTTAGATACACTAGGTGCAGGACCTTCACTTGTAGCCGTCAATTCAGTAGTTTGGTGTTTTGAAACATCATCCAAGTCAATGGAATCATCTGAATCCCTGATTACATCCTCAATGAGGACTGTATCAGTTACATCATGAGCTGAGCCCAACTCAGTTGTCTCATGTACCTCTTTTTCTTGGCTCAGAGGATTTCCTACCTCAGGCATTAAGCCTTCATCAGTAGTTGCCACAGTTGAGGTCTTAGCTATGTTACTTCTATCCTCAGATCCACCACTGGGTGGTAAATGAGTAGTAGCAACCTCAAAAGTACCAAGAGTTTCTAAGTTTGGGCTTAGAGACCCTGGTTCATCCTCATCTCTTTGGTTAGGGCTTTGAGTGTCCACATCCATGTCAAATTCTGAGGTTATGTCCCTTGTTTGATGTGGTTGTTGGGGACTGACATGTGTGGATGGGACTTTCTCTTTTAGCCCAGAGAGAAGTTTGGCTATTTCAAAATCTGGTTCAGAAAGTTGGGGTGCTGTTTCAGTAGTTTGGCCAATGGGTTCAGCAGTTTCAAAAGAGGAATCAATAGGAATGGTTTTCTTAAGTCTTTTTCTTTTGAAAAGAATTGTGATTGGTGCTCTTGGTGGGGTTTGAGATGGATGAGACTGAGAGGATGTTTCAGTCACATCTTTAAGAAGTGCAGATTGCACAATAGGTTGTTCAGGCATCTCAACCTCCTGAACAGCTTTTCTTTTTGGTTTGTTGGGTTTTTGTTTTTGTACCTTGGGTTTCTTGGCCTTTGGGGTGTAGGTTTGGAATATGAGGGTTCCATGGGGACTGGTTCTGGTTCCCCTTGGTCATCTTCTGGCCAGGCAGCCTGTTTGTTGTGCCTTGAGTATGCTTGTGAGGTTAAGGGTTTCAAAATTATAGTTTTACCCACAAGCACCTCATCACCCAGTTCTTTTATTATGCATTGCATAATGAACCTTGGATATAACAAAAACTTCTTTTTAGTGTTATTATGATGTAACACCAACTCATTAAAGAAAAGTTTTGATGCCCTGAAATTTGTTTCATTCACTATGGAATGAAAAATTGGTTGAAAGGTTGAGGGCATCTGGTCATAAGACCCTGTTTTAGGACTCAAACACATAATTATATAATGAAACAAAAGTTTGTATTTTGGTTCAAAATACTTTTTAAAGATGGTAGCTTGTGAGAGAGTACCTTGATAACCACATTCAGTCATGGTTAGGTGGATTGCAGAGTTGTCAAACTTTTCAGGGGCATTTACATCATTCAGCCCCAGTCTGTTTGCAAGTGTGGCCGGTGTGATGGCCATTTGTCTCCCTTTGATTGTTGAGTTGAGAGAGATAACCTCATCGTCCACCATCACTGTCTCAGCGTTTGCCCAGAACTCATTGAGAGTTTAAGGATGTATTCGTGGGTCTATTGTGAGAGCGGTGAAATATTGGGATTTGACGACGAGATCAATGATCTCATCGTATTGGGACCAGCCTTCTTGTTTTTCTAACTAGGCTCTAAGATTGTGTCCCTGTTTAAGAACTAAAGCCATGTGGTTTGTGTGTGTGTATGAATCGAACAGTGTTTTTGCAGGTTCAGGGTTTGAGAGCTTTCTTGAGAGAGAAGGAGGGAATTTTTTTTTTGAATGGATAAGTGTTGATAAAGGTATTTATCAGAAGTTTTAAACCGCTTAGATCAAAAAGGTTCTTTATCAGAAGTTTTAAACCGCCTAGGTCAAACTGCTGATGTGGGAAAAGTCTGATTTGCCCTTTTTGACTAAACTGCTGATGAAGAATTATTTTCATCAGTAGTTCCCACTTTCTCTTCAGTAGTTTTGAACAGCTGATGAGAAATATTTTATAAATACTTTATTCATAACTTCTGAAGGTTGTTTTATCAGAAGTTAATCACTTTTCAGAAAATATCCCCATACTGATGTTTTGTTCATCAGTAGTTTCTCTCTTGTTTGTTTTTCAGAAGTTTTTCAATTTTTGAAAACAGATGTAAGTGAAAAATAAAAAATTTGTGCAGAAAAGTAAAGAGAAACACTTACAAATTTAGCATCCCTAGCATGGATACTAACTTCTGAAATGTTGATGTGTCAAGGGGTTTAGTGAATATGTCAGCTATTTGATTAGCTGTTGCTACATGTTTCACTTCAATCTTGCCTTTTTCATAGCAATCTCTTATGAAATGATACCTGATTTCAATGTGTTTAGTCTTTGAGAACTGAACAGGATTTTGAATGATGCTAATGGCAGATTTGCTGTCTACAAGCAATGGTGTCTTGGTCTCTTTGATTCCATAATCAAGAAGTTGATATTGGAGCCATTGTACAACTTGCAGCTGCAATGTATTCAGCTTCAGCAGTTGAAGTTGCAACAGATGTTTGTTTCTTTGATTGCCAGGACACTAGACAGTTTCCTAAGAATTGACAACCACCAGATGTTGATTTTCTTGACATTTTACACCCTGCATAGTCACTATCTGAAAAAGCTGATAACTTGGTATTGCTTGAAGCAGGATACCAAATTCCAAGAGTTGGAGTTCCTTTCAGATATCTGAAGATTCTTTTGACTGCAATGAGGTGTGATTCCCTAGGAGCTGATTGATATCTAGCACAGACACATGTTGAAAACATAATATCTGGTCTAGAAGCAGTTAGATATAAAAGGGAACCTATCATACATCTATACATGGTTTGATTAACCTGTTTTCCTTGATCATCTGGTTCAACTTGTGTGGTTGATGTCATGGGAGTGGAACATGATTTATAGTCTTGTAAAGAAAATTTGTTTAATAATTCTTTAACATATTTTGATTGATGTATAAAAGTTCCATTTGATTGTTGTTTAATCTGCAGTCCCAGAAAGTATTGCAGTTCTCCCATTGTACTCATCTCAAATTTTGATTGCATGAGTTTCTTAAATTCATCACACAATTTTGTGTTTGTTGAACCAAAAATGATATCATCAACATATATTTGAACAAGTAAGACATGATTTTCAACATGTTTTATGAAAAGAGTTTTATCAATGGCACCTCTTGTGAAGTTATTTTTGAGTAAAAAGGTTGCAAGTGTGTCATACCAGGCTCTTGGAGCCTGTTTGAGCCCATAAAGAGCTTTGTCTAGTTTGTACACCCACTCAGGATGAGAAGGATCCTCAAACCCAGGTGGCTGACAAACATACACTTCCTCTTTTATTTTTCCATACAAAAATGCACTCTTAACATCCATTTGATAAACTTTTATTTTGTTGGAAATGGCATAGGCCAGAAATAACCTGATAGCTTCAAGCCTTGCAACTGGAGCAAAGGTTTCATCATAGTCAATTCCTTCTTCTTGAGAGAAACCTTGTACTACCAGTCTTGCCTTGTTCTTTATTATAATACCAGCTTCATCTTGTTTGTTCCTGAAAACCCATCTTGTGCCAATTGGTTGCTTGTTTGGTGGTAAGGGACAGATTTCCCAAACCTGTTGCTTGTTGAATTGAAGCAATTCATCTTGCATTGCCTGCACCCAATTGTTGTCTTTGAGGGCTTCCTGGTACTTCTTTGGTTCCAACTGTGAAATAAATGCTGAGAAGAGACAAAAGTTGGAAAGCTGGTTTCTTGTAAGAACACCTGATGCAATATCACCCATGATTTGATCAAGTGGATGGTCTTTGTGTTCGATCAGTTGTTGTAAACCACTGACAGGTGTTGGTGGCTCATGTTCTTCAAACAAACTACTGAGGTCTATTATATCTGGTTCAGCAGTTTTAGTGTCTTCAGTAGTTGCAGGTGCTGAAGCAGATGTTTGAGTTTGACCTTCAATATTTGTTGAATCAGAAGTTTGTGAAACTTCTGATGGTTTTGAAGTTGACTTAATGACTGTTTGAGGAGTCCATGGTGCTGGATCCTCATCATCAAACCTTTGATCACCATAATAAGTAGGTTTGGATGAAGTGACAGTCTTTTCAGGTCCAAAGTGGAAGCTGTCAAGGTCAAAAAGTTCAGCAGGATGTGCTGGAATGAGAGTGTGTTTTGACTCATTGAACTTGACATTCAGTGTTTCTTCTACTATCCTCGTTCTTGAGTTAAAAACCTTGTAGGCTTTTCTAGTTGAAGAATAACCAAGAAAGTAACCTGAGTCAACTTTGGCAACAAACTTTGAAATAGACTCCTTAATGTTCAAGATGAAACATTGACACCCAAAAGCCCTGAAAAAGGAGATAAGGGGCTTCATGCCATGAAGAACTTCATAGGCAGTCTTTGAATGTCTCTTGACAATAAGAACTCTATTTTGAACATAACATGATGTGTTAACTGCTTCTGCCCAAAAGTATAATGGTAGGCCAGAATCAGCTAACATTGTTCTTGCTCCTTCTATTAAAGTTCTGTTCTTCCTTTCTACCACACCATTTTGTTCAGGAGTTCTGGGAACACTGAATTGTCTAATAATCCCTTTAGACAAACAGAATTCATCCAGAGTTTTGTTCCTGAACTCTGTCCCATTATCACTTCTAATGGTTTTGACAGGTAGAGAGTATTGCTTCTCTATTTGTAGAATGAAGAACTTGATGATTTCAGCAGCCTCATCCTTGGAAAATAAGAAGAATACCCATGTAAATCTTGAGTAGTCATCAATGATGACTAAGCAGTACTTCTTCTTACCAAGGCTCATGATTTTTACAGGCCCAAATAAGTCCATATGGAGTAGTTGAAGACATGCAGTTGTTTTTTATTCTTCAATAGACTTATAGGAGGACTTATGCTGTTTTCCCTTTAAACAGGATACATAGTGTTCTTGACACTGGTATACTTTTAAGGGTAGACCTCTGACCAAGCCCATTTTTGTGACTTTATTTATGGTTTTAAAGTTCACATGGCCAAGTCTCCTGTGCCAGAGATCAGTTTCTGAAGTTGATGCCCTTGAGAAGAAACAGGCAGTGTTGTTCAGTACTTTGTCTTTTTCAATGTCCATTGCATAGACATTGCCACATCTTTTGGCTATTAACAAAGTATGATCTTCAATAATCTTCTCTATCAACTTCTGGCCTTCTGGTGATATGATCTTGCATGTTGTCTTTATGAAAAAGGAAGAATATCCTTTATCACACATTTGTGACACACTTAGCAAGTTGTACTCAAGGTTTTCAACCAGATTGACCTTGTCAAACTGTATTTTGCCAGAGGAGACATTGCCATGTCCTAGAACATATCCCTTAGCATTGTTCCCAAAGGATACAGATCCATCTCTTTGACTGATAAAATTGTTTATCAGGTATCTGCATCCTATCATGTGCATTGAGCCTCCACTGTCTACATACCAAATGCTATTTAAGCCTCTGGAAACTCTCTGCACAAGATAGCAAATCAGTTAGATTTAGGAACCAAAGCCATTTTGGCTTTGGGTTTGCTCTTGAGAACATTTACAGTTTGTTCTTGACCAAGTTGAGAAATCCATGTCTTTTTGGCAATGGATTTTTCATTAAGAACAATGGTGGTATCCTTTTGAAGACCACCATCAACTTTGGTCATCAGTAGTTGTACCAAGTTTATAAGATCTTTAATCTCAGCAGTTTGTGAAACTGCTGATGATTCAGGTCTAACTACTGAAAGAGAATTTTGAGAAAAAGACTTTTGTTGAGATTTTGTCTTTTTCTGAGAAAAGGTGTTTGCTGGTTGTTGTTTCTTAGGAGAAAAAGTTTTTACAAAATCATTTTTGATTTGTTTTCCCACAACCAGTTGTTGATTTTTCTTGTTGAACTGAAAACCTTTTCTATATCTGCAAAATTCTGTCTTGTGGTTTAACAGACCACAGATTTCACATTCTTTTGTCTTTTCTTTTAAAGACAAGTTTCTGATTGTGTTGATTGGTTTTAGGTCATCAGTAGTTTTCAGGTTCTCAACTCCTGATGTAGTTGAAACTACTGATGGCTTAAAGTCAGAATTAATCAGTACTTCTAAAGAACTTTCTTTGTGAGTTTTTAGAAAGTTCTTATGGAAAGATGTGCATTCTTCCTCTTCAGAAGTTTCACCTGAAACAATTTTTCTCCCATCTTCAGTAGTTTTGGGGGAAAAATTTGTTGGTGTTTCAGTGTGATTGTACCCTATGCCAAACCTAACATTTGAAGCACTTTGTTTGTTTAGCAATAATTGGTACCCCTTACAAGATTCCACCCATTTTTCACATGTGACCTTGGTGTCAGCAAGCTCTTGTCTGACATTTCCTAGGTCATTTATCATGATTTTAATTTGTGCTTGGGTTTCAATAGTAGTGTTAGTTAATTTAGAAACTTCTTTTGTTTTTGCAGAAAGTTTTCTTTCTAAATCACATTTCATCTGAGTGAATTTTCTCTCAGAGTCATTTGCTTTTCCTTGTAAGTGCACATTTGTCTCTCTTATGAGAGCAAAAGATTCTTTGCAAGAATTTGAACACAGTTTTGTCAAAGATTCTTTTGATACCTGTGACAAGGCAGATTTTGAGGTGCATCCCTCAAATGCCATTAAGGCAAAGTTCTTTCTGCCATTGTCAGGCTCTCCCCAGTTGATGTCAAACATTTTGTTGTCTGCATCAGGATTGCACTCTGTGGTGTCAAAAGGAAGACTGCTCCAGTCAATATACCCTGAAGTAAATAAACTTTGTTGAGAGGGTTGTTGAGGCTGTGGAGGTTGTTGAGCAGCTGGAAAGGGAGGGATTGATTGTTGGCTCTGCATCTGTTGAGCAGGCATCTGTACATATTGTACTTGTGGCACATATTGGTGTTGTGGAGCTTGTGCCTGTACAAAATGTGCACTCCCTTGTGTTCCATTATTCCTATTATAATTGGGGTTAAAATTGTTTCCAGACTGAGATTGGTTAAAGCCAGAGCTTCTACACTCTCTAGCAAAGTGTCCCAACTTTTGACCCTTGTGACATCTAAGTTTAGATTTGTCAAAACCAATTTTTGTTGAACTGTTAAGTCCTAGAAACTTCCTTCCTGACCTTTTGTAAAATTTATTTGTTTTTAAACTTAACATGGCCAGTTGGTGCAAAATATCCATTTCTTCTAGGTCATCACTGCTGAAACTATTTAAATCATCCATGATAAAACACATGTTATCAGCGATTTGACCAAAATCATTATTGTCATAACCTGGGAATGATCTTTCAGATGAGATCCCAGCAGTTATAACAAGTTGGTGAGTCTTGTCCCAATAGTGCTGTACTACCTGGTAGATAGTCATCAGCAGTTTTGCCAGAACTTTGTAACTTTTTCTTTTGATCAATTTCTCTTTCAAAAGTAAGTAACCTCCCATGAAGTTTTGTAAGAGTGAGGGAGCTAAAGTCTGGTGAAGATCTTAAGACTATAGAGTATGTTTCCCATTTTTCAGGTAAAGACCTTAAAAATCTATGAAGCAT
The DNA here is from genome assembly GCA_028751855.1 of Ambrosia trifida. NCBI lineage: Eukaryota > Viridiplantae > Streptophyta > Magnoliopsida > Asterales > Asteraceae > Ambrosia > Ambrosia trifida. The sequence goes on from CM054122.1 coordinate 175,526,874, forward strand.
AGATACAGTTGTGTAGGTCTGACCATTTAGTTTTAGCTCAGATATTAATGAGGAGAATCTTTCAAATTGTTGTGTTAAAGTTTCCCCATTAATGTGAGCAAAAGTTTCATATTGTTGAGCCAGGATTTCTCTGGTGTTGGCAATCACCTCTTCAGTTCCTCCAAACTGTTCTTTGAGGCAGTCCCAAAGCTCTTTGGCACTATCACAATGTAATAGGCCAGAGTAGATTTCATTTGGGAGTGCCAATGCCAACATAGAGAAAGCTTTAGCATCAAGCTCAAGTTTTAGGAAATCATCATCTGTATAGTCTTTTGGGTCTTTTGGAATCTCTTCTTTAGTTTCAAGATTTATATTTACTGGTTTATGAGGACCATATATCACAGATTTCCAGCAACCTGTGTTGGCCTGTGATAAGGTATGTGCCATTCTCTTTTGCCAGATGTTATATTCATTTCTTACTAGCATAGCAGGTTTAGTGGCAGAACCAGTATTATGAGGATCCATTTTAAAGAGTATTGATTTGTCAAATATCTCTTAAAGCGATGGATGTTGATAAAAGTGAGCTTATAATCCTTTATTGAATATCAATAAGAGCCTGTGTCTGATTCTCAATGTGTTAGATTGATATGTGATCAGATAAACCAGAAGCTCTGATACCAATTGTTGGATCAGTATTGCTCTTTTGTATGAACTTGCTAGTGAACACTTAGGTGTTTAGCAAGTTCTTGATCAGTGATAGCACAGCGGAATGTTATGAGTTTAAACCTACACTTATCAACAGGAGTTATTACTCCCCCTGGATTCAAGAACTAATAAATGATAAGTATTTATTAAGAATCTAAGTATTGAATGAGAATGAAACACTTAGTCAGATTCTCAATAAATATGAAATGGAAATAACAATAATATGTGTTGAAGGATTTCTGTATTAAAATCAATGTCTAAAACAGAGGGATGAACCCTTCTATTTATAGACTTTACAAATACATGAACCTTGCCAAAAAGCAAGTTCAGAAACAAGTTGCAACAAGTTGCAGTCTTGGAACTTGTACATAAAGCAAAAGTAATACTAAAGTAATAAACTACTGATACAAAAAGGCGGTGGAAAAGATCTTCACATAAGTACTGATGAATGACAAACTACTGATGAGTAGTTTGTCTTCAGTAGTTCTTCAGTAGAAGTGTCTGGTTTGAACTTCAGAACTTCTGATGACTTCTCTTCTTCAGCACTTGTGGAATCTCTTCTTCAGCAGTTTGATCCTTCTTCTTCAGCAGTTCTATACTTAGAATATTTTGACAGAAGTGAATAAGACTAAGGTTTGCAAAAGTGGTTTCACCAATCCTTTTTGTCCTAACAATAGCCACTCTTGCCTTTCTCTTCGCTTCAAGTGACTCCATAGGTTCCTTAGATTTCTCCCCCTTTTTGGCTTCATCAGTTTTTGAAGTTGAAGCTTGGGAGAACTAACCTGTAAGATTAGCAATCTGTTTGCTGTTGAAGTCAATCTTGTTGGACAGATCATTCATCTTTGTCTGTATCACCCCAAATTGGTTCTTCATGGACAGCTCCAAGTTAGCTGTGTATGTTTGGAAGTGATTCTTTATGAGAGTGTTCATCATATGGTATAAGGGACCATCTAGGCTGCGTAGGTGGTTCATGTCTATGCTTGTTTGCCTAGGGAATTGGGTAGGCATTTGTAGTGAGGGGTGTGTTTTTGGTTGATCTTCTTGTTGTACAGAAGATGCCACTCTAGGGGAATCAGGGATTGAGTGGTCTTTAACCTGATCTGGTGTGACTAGCTTCTTGAGCATAGATACACCAGGTGCAGGACCTTCACTTGTAGCCGTCAATTCAGTAGTTTGGTGTTTTGAAACATCATCCAAGTCAATGGAATCATCTGAATCCCTGATTACATCCTCAATGAGGACTGTATCAGTTACATCATGAGCTGAGCCCAACTCAGTTGTCTCATGTACCTCTTTTTCTTGGTTCAGAGGATTTCCTACCTCAGGCATTAAGCCTTCATCAGTAGTTGCCACAATTGAGGTCTTAGCTATGTTACTTCTATCCTCAGATCCACCACTGGGTGGTAAATGAGTAGTAGCAACCTCAAAAGTACCAAGAGTTTCTAAGTTTGGGCTTAGAGACCCTGGTTCATCCTCATCTCTTTGGTTAGGGCTTTGAGTGTCCACATCCATGTCAAATTCTGAGGTTATGTCCCTTGTTTGATGTGGTTGTTGGGGACTGACATGTGTGGATGGGACTTTCTCTTTTAGCCCAGAGAGAAGTTTGGCTATTTCAAAATCTGGTTCAGAAAGTTGGGGTGCTGTTTCAGTAGTTTGGCCAATGGGTTCAGCAGTTTCAAAAGAGGAATCAATAGGAATGGTTTTCTTAAGTCTTTTTCTTTTGAAAAGAATTGTGATTGGTGCTCTTGGTGGGGTTTGAGATGGATGAGACTGAGAGGATGTTTCAGTCACATCTTTAAGAAGTGCAGATTGCACAATAGGTTGTTCAGGCATCTCAACCTCCTGAACAGCTTTTCTTTTTGGTTTGTTGGGTTTTTGTTTTTGTACCTTGGGTTTCTTGGCCTTTGGGGTGTAGGTTTGGAATATGAGGGTTCCATGGGGACTGGTTCTGGTTCCCCTTGGTCATCTTCTGGCCAGGCAGCCTATTTGTTGTGCCTAGAGTATGCTTGTGAGGTTAAGGGTTTCAAAATTATAGTTTTACCCACAAGCACCTCATCACCCAGTTCTTTTATTATGCATTGCATAATGAACCTTGGATATAACAAAAACTTCTTTTTAGTGTTATTATGATGTAACACCAACTCATTAAAGAAAAGTTTTGATGCCCTGAAATTTGTTTCATTCACTATGGAATGAAAAATTGGTTGAAAGGTTGAGGGCGTCTGGTCATAAGACCCTGTTTTAGGACTCAAACACATAATTATATAATGAAACAAAAGTTTGTATTTTGGTTCAAAATACTTTTTAAAGATGGTAGCTTGTGAGAGAGTTCCTTGATAACCACATTCAGTCATGGTTAGGTGGATTGCAGAGTTGTCAAACTTTTCAGGGGCATTTTCATCATTCAGCCCCAGTCTGTTTGCAAGTGTGGCCGGTGTGATGGCCATTTGTCTCCCTTTGATTGTTGAGTTGAGAGAGATAACCTCATCGTCCACCATCACTGTCTCAGCGTTTGCCCAGAACTCATTGAGAGTTTAAGGATGTATTCGTGGGTCTATTGTGAGAGCGGTGAAATATTGGGATTTGACGACGAGATCAATGATCTCATCGTATTGGGACCAGCCTTCTTGTTTTTCTAACTAGGCTCTAAGATTGTGTCCCTGTTTAAGAACTAAAGCCATGTGGTTTGTGTGTGTGTATGAATCGAACAGTGTTTTTGCAGGTTCAGGGTTTGAGAGCTTTCTTGAGAGAGAAGGAGGGAATTTTTTTTTTGAATGGATAAGTGTTGATAAAGGTATTTATCAGAAGTTTTAAACCGCTTAGATCAAAAAGGTTCTTTATCAGAAGTTTTAAACCGCCTAGGTCAAACTGCTGATGTGGGAAAAGTCTGATTTGCCCTTTTTGACTAAACTGCTGATGAAGAATTATTTTCATCAGTAGTTCCCACTTTCTCTTCAGTAGTTTTGAACAGCTGATGAGAAATATTTTATAAATACTTTATTCATAACTTCTGAAGGTTGTTTTATCAGAAGTTAATCACTTTTCAGAAAATATCCCCATACTGATGTTTTGTTCATCAGTAGTTTCTCTCTTGTTTGTTTTTCAGAAGTTTTTCAATTTTTGAAAACAGATGTAAGTGAAAAATAAAAAATTTGTGCAGAAAAGTAAAGAGAAACACTTACAAATTTAGCATCCCTAGCATGGATACTAACTTCTGAAATGTTGATGTGTCAAGGGGTTTAGTGAATATGTCAGCTATTTGATTAGCTGTTGCTACATGTTTGTGACATCCGTCACTTTTATTTTTATATAATAATAATAATAATATTAATAATAATATAAATAAAAAAAATTCAGATTTTATTATATACATTTTTTTTACCATCTCCAAACCTTAACCCAACACATAATATATTAAACCCTGTTTTCGCGTCCCTTCTTTTTCCCTGCTGCTGTCCGATCGCTGCAGACCCGAAGAGCAGCCTTCAATCTTTTTTTTTTGGAAACATTGACCGGAGTTAATGATGCCTTTGGACCAGCCATCAATCCCGCACAACTTGAATGCGTTTGAATTGACCAAAAAACGAATTTAATCTAATTATTAACATTCCATATCAACCCACATCAACACATTATAAATACTCGATTTTTATTCAATTGAACTCGCACACACAACCTAAGAGTAGCGATTTAGAAAACCCCTCTATCACATTCACCTATCAAACGCTGAAACGCCTTCAAATCTAAGATTCTTGTTTGTGTTGACTTTTCTGTTGACCGCTTGTTCACACCTCTAAAACGCGTTGTAAGTTCAATTTCTTTTATGGGTTTTGTTAATCGGCCCTATACTCCAAAAGCCCTATGGTTAATTTAGTTATAATCGCGTTTTATAATTGATTGAAAAATCTAGGGCTTGAATAAATAGAATTGGGGAAGAACAGCGAGTATCTTATATAATTATTTTGAAACAAAAATAACACAACAAACTTGTTCAGATCAGTTGGTTGGCCCCTTCTCACAAAAACTCTGAACCGGCCAAGGGCCAAGGTTCGAGTCCCATCATAAGTATTTTTTTTGTGTTATTCTTTATACTTATATTTTCTTAATTCTTTTAAAAATCATTTTAAAATACTAAAACTATTTTATAAATTCTACAAAATTTATTTTATGATATTCCAATGATAAACTTTGCTGTCCAATTTTTAGTTTTTCAAAAATCATTTATTTAATATATATAATAAATATTACAAGTTTATTCAACTAAAATTTTAAAATTCTATAAAAATATCAAAACGATTTTATAAAATCCCACAAAAATTTCCCTAAACTTGTATAACAATATACATTTCAGAAATAATTTTTATTTCTGAAAAACCGTTTGTTTAATATTTTTAATCAATTTTTGTTAGTTTTAATCATAAATAATTCATAATAAATTCATTTTACAATATTTTTGTACCAAAATTTTACATAAATTATTTCTATTCATTTGGAACAGAAATACAATTTGTAATTCGAGAATTCTTTAATTTTAATATTTTTAGATATTAAAATCATATTTTTGACAATTTGAAATAAATAGATTAAATATTCTATTTTCAAGAAAATAATTTTATAAAAATTATTTTCACACTTAAAACTTAATGTTGAAACCATATTTGATTTAAAGTTTACTCAAAGACTTTTTGTTTATTTATTTACCAAATTTCTCTTATTTATTAAACGTTTAATTTATTAACCAAATAAATACTTATCCCCAATTCGAAGCCCTAGAAAATACTTATAGACCAAATAGACTTAGACTTATTTGTTACATTATACATAGGGTGAAACTTGGCAACGTGGATTACACTTATTCAATTACACAAGACTTACCACCTTGCTAATGTGAGTATTACTTATCCCCTTTTTCGTTTTTACAATTTTTGGGGTGATTCATGCACAACTATACAAAGCTTTCATATTCATTTACACATACATTTTTATTCATTTACAATTCATATACGTGTCTTGTTTATCTTTGTGCTTATGCTTGAACATGAACGTAGCTTACATACAAAATCATACATTTAGACATAACTTATGTTATGGTGCTCTTTACACTCAGACGTAACTTATGTTACGGTGCTTATTTAGACGTAACTTATGTTACGGTGCTCATTTAGACATAACTTTGTGTTATGGTGCTCTTTTAGACTCACACGTGTTGAGGTGCTCATTATCAATTACATTGTACAACTTTACATGTGATCTTTGTCTTGTTTGGTTACTTGCGTGTTTACATAATGCCTTGGTGATGCTAGACACATGAATTGTACTACTTTTCAAACTTATACTATACGTACAAAACTAAGTAGTACTCACCAACATCATATGTTGACAAAATTATTTTCGTGCATGTTTCAGGATAAGCTGCTTGACGCTTCACATAGGACTTTGGACTTAGATTAAATCAATTAATTATCTTTATTTTGTTGTACTGTATTGAATTTCACATGTTGTAAAACAATATTCAATAATCAAATATTTACATTTTAGTACCATGAGCTTTTGAACAATCGTCACTACGTGGCACCTCGATGATTCCGCCATCGGTTGGGGTGTTACAGATTGGTATCAGAGCCATGGTTATAGGGAACTAGGTTAATAGATAAAATGGCCTAGACTATAACCGAACTTCAACTTTCATGCTTAATATTTCCTAAACTACCTTACCCCTCATTTCCCTCTACTTTCCTTCTTCTATCTTTCCATCCTTCTCTCTCTCCCTTCTTCTCATCTTTCATCATGGTGCATAGAAATGGTGTCCTACAAGGAGTGGAAAGTCTACATCATCCTGGAACGAGAACAGTACCTTTCATGAAGACACTCTTAGGCATAATGCCTACTCTTATTTTTGCTCCTTCAAAGATGTTGAACTTTAATGAGTGTGATAAGGACACGTGCAATCTGGAAGGGTGGATGCCTGTACACTGGGTTTTCTGGCATAGGCAAGCATAGCGCATAAATCCATTTACGGACCTGTTATGCTTACCTGGGGATTCCTGGAGTGAGTGTCCACTTATAGGCTAAAGCATGTCTTCTTTGATCACCATTGGGTTCAATTCCTTTGAAAAGTCAACGTTCTTGTTGGGCTTTACAGCTAGACAAGGGCACTCCAAGCATTTTATGCAAGCTTTTTCAATAATACTCTCTCGATTCATATACAATATTTTGTATTTCACGATTTTCATATATTGCTTACAAGTTCATACTTTCATAACCATCTATGGATTTCACAATCGCACTTCACCTTACCATCTTAGCCATTTTTTTTTAATATTCAACACCCTACCCAAATCATATTATTTCATTTCTCCACATGTTATTTATTTTAAAAACTATAACCTCATACTTTAGCACAAACTAAAGATTTCTAAAACTTGTTGTATTACCTAGTAACTTTACAAAGTACATATTTTCCTCGAACTTAAATTCAATTGATTATTTATTGACGTAACAAACGATTTTCTATATAATGTTTTAAACTATTACAAAGCCTACTTAGCTTGTACTATTTAACAACTTTTGTCTTATGTACAAAACCAATTTTGAAAATAATTTTTTTTAGGAATAATATCTAGGCTCTAGATTCTCCATCGACACTCACTCATTTTCAACTTGTTCAAATTTTTACAATATTTGGCATATACCACAATCATGTTTTCTTATACACTTGATTATAACCTTGATCCAAACCCCAAAATTTACACTGCTATATAATCTCCTTACTATAAAATAAACTCTTTATCAACTATCTTCACATTCACTATCTCTCACAACCTTGATTCTGCTTCAAGATTTTTCGTCATCCTCTCAAGAACTAAATTCATATCCTTCACCTTCTCACACATGAGCTAGTTACCCATGATAATAAAACTACTAAAAACCTGATACTTGATTCTACAGGATTTTTCCAAAACATCATTGTTTGTGAAACTTGATTTCCCCTTAATTTGACTATTCACTGGACAGTTAATTATTCATGATACTCGTGTTTTCATTTTCTTGATCTTATTATCATTTTGTACCCAATTATGTCATACTCATAGGCATATAACATCTAGAAATTTCCTTGCATACTATTGTGTACGTACACAGATTGGAAATTTATCATATTCGATTACGTTTATTTTATATCGTATAAGTTTCAGACTCTACCTTACATTTTATTGAAACATTTGGACTTGATTTCCATGAAAATCAAACTACTAAAAAACTTAATCCTACAGAGCTTTTCTAAAAAAAAAAAAAAAAAAAAAAAACATCATTGTTTGTTATATGAAACTTGAATTTTTCCTTAATTTGACAATCTATTGAACATTTAGTTATTCATGATACTCGTAATCTATTTCTATAGGCCACTAAGATAACACTTACACTTAATAGTTGCAGTACTTACAAACTTGCTTGCACATGTGTATTATCCACGCAACTCTGATAAACATTTCATTTAAAGGGCTCCTCGGACGAGTGGTAGCCCATACTTAAATACAGTTATGCTTACAAGTCATTGCAAACCAATGCAATTGACCTCATTATTACATGGCCTCATTTCATTGATAACATCTCATTGTAACTCAACGTGTTTGTTGTGTCATCTTCTTGTGAAACTTATTTGCTTTAATGTGTGTTAGATTAGGATCATAGAAGGACATAAGACCCTGATGTAAGGTAAATTGATGATTCCGGTCCGGAACGTAATCATGAATTTACAGGTGCGTTAGGGTAGTGTGAAATTCTATTAGAGTTTTTGGTAGGCGTCCAGTACGTTTTCAAGGTATCAAAGGTGTGGTGGGTTAGCTGCGGTACACCCTGTATACAAACACTAATGATGCATTGAAAGTGAGACTGGGAGTCGGACTAGGAACAAACTCTAGTTACTTGGTAGTTCATTTAGTCTTTCTATAGTCAATCAACTCGTACATTTATTTTAAGATTCCTAAAACTTCAAGTTTAGTGTATTACTAGATTCTTATTCTCCTTATTATTCGAGACGAACCTAATCCAATCCTTAACTCTCATCTCCCGAAACAATTCACTCTGTTACCTATAAATTTACGTCGTGCCTTAACTCAAATTTTCCAAACCACAGTTACCTTAATTTTTTTTACCCAAGCATCCATAACCCTATGTTTCTAATAACTTCGGGACGAAGTTTCTAAAAGTAGGGGATGCTGTGACATCCGTCACTTTTATTTTTATATAATAATAATAATAATATTAATAATAATATAAATAAAAAAAATTCAGATTTTATTATATACATTTTTTTTACCATCTCCAAACCTTAACCCAACACATAATATATTAAACCCTGTTTTCGCGTCCCTTCTTTTTCCCTGCTGCTGTCCGATCGCTGCAGACCCGAAGAGCAGCCTTCAATCTTTTTTTTTTGGAAACATTGACCGGAGTTAATGATGCCTTTGGACCAGCCATCAATCCCGCACAACTTGAATGCGTTTGAATTGACCAAAAAACGAATTTAATCTAATTATTAACATTCCATATCAACCCACATCAACACATTATAAATACTCGATTTTTATTCAATTGAACTCGCACACACAACCTAAGAGTAGCGATTTAGAAAACCCCTCTATCACATTCACCTATCAAACGCTGAAACGCCTTCAAATCTAAGATTCTTGTTTGTGTTGACTTTTCTGTTGACCGCTTGTTCACACCTCTAAAACGCGTTGTAAGTTCAATTTCTTTTATGGGTTTTGTTAATCGGCCCTATACTCCAAAAGCCCTATGGTTAATTTAGTTATAATCGCGTTTTATAATTGATTGAAAAATCTAGGGCTTGAATAAATAGAATTGGGGAAGAACAGCGAGTATCTTATATAATTATTTTGAAACAAAAATAACACAACAAACTTGTTCAGATCAGTTGGTTGGCCCCTTCTCACAAAAACTCTGAACCGGCCAAGGGCCAAGGTTCGAGTCCCATCATAAGTATTTTTTTTGTGTTATTCTTTATACTTATATTTTCTTAATTCTTTTAAAAATCATTTTAAAATACTAAAACTATTTTATAAATTCTACAAAATTTATTTTATGATATTCCAATGATAAACTTTGCTGTCCAATTTTTAGTTTTTCAAAAATCATTTATTTAATATATATAATAAATATTACAAGTTTATTCAACTAAAATTTTAAAATTCTATAAAAATATCAAAACGATTTTATAAAATCCCACAAAAATTTCCCTAAACTTGTATAACAATATACATTTCAGAAATAATTTTTATTTCTGAAAAACCGTTTGTTTAATATTTTTAATCAATTTTTGTTAGTTTTAATCATAAATAATTCATAATAAATTCATTTTACAATATTTTTGTACCAAAATTTTACATAAATTATTTCTATTCATTTGGAACAGAAATACAATTTGTAATTCAAGAATTCTTTAATGTTAATATTTTTAGATATTAAAATCATATTTTTGACAATTTGAAATAAATAGATTAAATATTCTATTTTCAAGAAAATAATTTTATAAAAATTATTTTCACACTTAAAACTTAATGTTGAAACCATATTTGATTTAAAGTTTACTCAAAGACTTTTTGTTTATTTATTTACCAAATTTCTCTTATTTATTAAACGTTTAATTTATTAACCAAATAAATACTTATCCCCAATTCGAAGCCCTAGAAAATACTTATAGACCAAATAGACTTAGACTTATTTGTTACATTATACATAGGGTGAAACTTGGCAACGTGGATTACACTTATTCAATTACACAAGACTTACCACCTTGCTAATGTGAGTATTACTTATCCCCTTTTTCGCTTTTACAATTTTTGGGGTGATTCATGCACAACTATACAAAGCTTTCATATTCATTTACACATACATTTTTATTCATTTACAATTCATATACGTGTCTTGTTTATCTTTGTGCTTATGCTTGAACATGAACGTAGCTTACATACAAAATCATACATTTAGACATAACTTATGTTATGGTGCTCTTTACACTCAGACGTAACTTATGTTACGGTGCTTATTTAGACGTAACTTATGTTACGGTGCTCATTTAGACATAACTTTGTGTTATGGTGCTCTTTTAGACTCACACGTGTTGAGGTGCTCATTATCAATTACATTGTACAACTTTACATGTGATCTTTGTCTTGTTTGGTTACTTGCGTGTTTACATAATGCCTTGGTGATGCTAGACACATGAATTGTACTACTTTTCAAACTTATACTATACGTACAAAACTAAGTAGTACTCACCAACATCATATGTTGACAAAATTATTTTCGTGCATGTTTCAGGATAAGCTGCTTGACGCTTCACATAGGACTTTGGACTTAGATTAAATCAATTAATTATCTTTATTTTGTTGTACTGTATTGAATTTCACATGTTGTAAAACAATATTCAATAATCAAATATTTACATTTTAGTACCATGAGCTTTTGAACAATCGTCACTACGTGGCACCTCGATGATTCCGCCATCGGTTGGGGTGTTACAATGTTTCACTTCAATCTTGCCTTTTTCATAGCAATCTCTTATGAAATGATACCTGATTTCAATGTGTTTAGTCTTTGAGAACTGAACAGGATTTTGAATGATGCTAATGGCAGATTTGCTGTCTACAAGCAATGGTGTCTTGGTCTCTTTGATTCCATAATCAAGAAGTTGATATTGGAGCCATTGTACAACTTGCAGCTGCAATGTATTCAGCTTCAGCAGTTGAAGTTGCAACAGATGTTTGTTTCTTTGATTGCCAGGACACTAGACAGTTTCCCAAGAATTGACAACCACCAGATGTTGATTTTCTTGACATTTTACACCCTGCATAGTCACTATCTGAAAAAGCTGATAACTTGGTATTGCTTGAAGCAGGATACCAAATTCCAAGAGTTGGAGTTCCTTTCAGATATGTGAAGATTCTTTTGACTGCAATGAGGTGTGATTCCCTAGGAGCTGATTGATATCTAGCACAGACACATGTTGAAAACATAATATCTGGTCTAGAAGCAGTTAGATATAAAAGGGAACCTATCATACATCTATACATGGTTTGATTAACCTGTTTTCCTTGATCATCTGGTTCAACTTGTGTGGTTGATGTCATGGGAGTGGAACATGATTTACAGTCTTGTAAAGAAAATTTGTTTAATAATTCTTTAACATATTTTGATTGATGTATAAAAGTTCCATTTGATTGTTGTTTAATCTGCAGTCCCAGAAAGTATTGCAGTTCTCCCATTGTACTCATCTCAAATTTTGATTGCATGAGTTTCTTAAATTCATCACACAATTTTGTGTTTGTTGAACCAAAAATGATATCATCAACATATATTTGAACAAGTAAGACATGATTTTCAACATGTTTTATGAAAAGAGTTTTATCAATGGCACCTCTTGTGAAGTTATTTTTGAGTAAAAAGGTTGCAAGTGTGTCATACCAGGCTCTTGGAGCCTGTTTGAGCCCATAAAGAGCTTTGTCTAGTTTGTACACCCACTCAGGATGAGAAGGATCCTCAAACCCAGGTGGCTGACAAACATACACTTCTTCTTTTATCTTTCCATACAAAAATGCACTCTTAACATCCATTTGATAAACTTTTATTTTGTTGGAAATGGCATAGGCCAGAAATAACCTGATGGCTTCAAGCCTTGCAACTGGAGCAAAGGTTTCATCATAGTCAATTCCTTCTTCTTGAGAGTAACCTTGTACTACCAGTCTTGCCTTGTCCTTTATTATAATACCAGCTTCATCTTGTTTGTTCCTGAAAACCCATCTTGTGCCAATTGGTTGCTTGTTTGGTGGTAAGGGACAGATTTCCCAAACCTGTTGCTTGTTGAATTGAAGCAATTCATCTTGCATTGCCTGCACCCAATTGTTGTCTTTGAGGGCTTCCTGGTACTTCTTTGGTTCCAACTGTGAAATAAATGCTGAGAAGGGACAAAAGTTGGAAAGCTGGTTTCTTGTAAGAACACCTGATGCAACATCACCCATGATTTGATCAAGTGGGTGGTCTTTGTGTTCGATCAGTTGTTGTAAACCACTGACAGGTGTTGGTGGCTCATGTTCTTCAAACAAACTACTGAGGTCTATTATATCTGGTTCAGCAGTTTCAGTGTCTTCAGTAGTTGCAGGTGCTGAAGCAGATGTTTGAGTTTGACCTTCAGTATTTGTTGAATCAGAAGTTTGTGAAACTTCTGATGGTTTTGAAGTTAACTTAATGACTGTTTGAGGAGTCCATGGTGCTGGATCCTCATCATCAAACCTTTGATCACCATAATAAGTAGGTTTGGATGAAGTGACAGTCTTTTCAGGTCCAAAGTGGAAGCTGTCAAGGTCAAAAAGTTCAGCAGGATGTGCTGGAATGAGAGTGTGTTTTGACTCATTGAACTTGACATTCAGTGTTTCTTCTACTATCCTCTTTCTTGAGTTAAAAACCTTGTAGGCTTTTCTAGTTGAAGAATAACCAAGAAAGTAACCTGAGTCAACTTTGGCAACAAACTTTGAAATAGACTCCTTAATGTTCAAGATGAAACATTGACACCCAAAAGCCCTGAAAAAGGAGATAAGGGGCTTCATGCCATGAAGAACTTCATAGGCAGTCTTTGAATGTCTCTTGACAATAAGAACTCTATTTTGAACATAACATGATGTGTTAACTGCTTCTGCCCAAAAGTATAATGGTAGGCCAGAATCAGCTAACATTGTTCTTGCTCCTTCTATTAAAGTTCTGTTCTTCCTTTCTACCACACCATTTTGTTCAGGAGTTCTGGGAACACTGAATTGTCTAATAATCCCTTTAGACAAACAGAATTCATCCAGAGTTTTGTTCCTGAACTCTGTCCCATTATCACTTCTAATGGTTTTGACAGGTAGAGAGTATTGCTTCTCTACTTGTATAATGAAGAACTTGATGATTTCAGCAGCCTCATCCTTGGAAAATAAGAAGAATACCCATGTAAATCTTGAGTAGTCATCAATGATGACTAAGCAGTACTTCTTCTTACCAAGGCTCATGATTTTTACAGGCCCAAATAAGTCCATATGGAGTAGTTGAAGACATGCAGTTGTTTTTTATTGAGGACTTATGCTGTTTTCCCTTTAAACAGGATACACAGTGTTCTTCACACTGGTATACTTTTAAGGGTAGACCTCAGACCAAGCCCATTTTTGTGACTTTATTTATGGTTTTAAAGTTCACATGGCCAAGTCTCCTGTGCCAGAGATCAGTTTCTGAAGTTGATGCCTTTGAGAAGAAACAGGCAGTGTTGTTCAGTAATTTGTGTTTTTCAATGTCCACTGCATAGACATTGCCACATCTTTCGTCCACTGCATAGACATTGCCACATTTGTGACACACTTGGCAAGTTGTACTCAAGGTTTTCAACCAGATCGACCTTGTCAAACTGTATTTTGCCAGAGGAGACATTGCCATGTCCTAGCACATATCCCTTAGCATTGTTCCCAAAGGATACAGATCCATCTCTTTGACTGATAAAATTGTTTATCAGGTATCTGCATCCTGTCATGTGCATTGAGCCTCCACTGTCTACATACCAAATGCTATTTAAGCCTCTGGAAACTCTCTGCACAAGATAGCAAATTAGTTAGATTTAGGAACCCAAGCCAGTTTGGCTTTGGGTTTGCTCTTGAGAACATTTACAGTTTGTTCTTGACCAAGTTGAGAAATCCATGTCTTTTTGGCAATGGATTTTTCATTATGAACAATGGTGGTATCCTTTTGAGGACCACCATCAACTTTGGTCATCAGTAGTTGTACCAAGTTTATAAGATCTTTAATCTCAGCAGTTTGTGAAACTGCTGATGATTCAGGTCTAACTACTGAAAGAGAATTTTGAGAAAAAGACCTTTGTTGAGATTTTGTCTTTTTCTGAGAAAAGGTGTTTACTGGTTGTTGTTTCTTGGGAGAAAAAGTTTTTACAAAATCATTTTTGATTTGTTTTCCCACAACCAGTTGTTGATTTTTCTTATTGAACTGAATACCTTTTCTATATCTACAAAATTCTGTCTTGTGGTTGAACAGACCACAGATTTCACATTCTTTTGTCTTTTCTTTCAAAGACAAGTTTCTGACTGTTTTGATTGGTTTTAGGTCATCAGTAGTTTTCAGGTTCTCAACTCCTGATGTAGTTGAAACTACTGATGGCTTAAAGTCAGAATTAATCAGTACTTCTGAAGAACTTTCTTTGTGTGTTTTTAGAAAGTTTTCATGGAAAGATGTGCATTCTTCCTCTTCAGAAGTTTCACCTGAAACAACTTTTCTCCCATCTTCAGTAGTTTTGGGGGAAAAATCTGTTGGTGTTTCAGTGTGATTGTACCCTATGCCAAACCTAACATTTGAAGCACTTTGTTTGTTTAGCAATAATTGGTACCCCTTACAAGATTCAACCCATTTTTCACATGTGACCTTGGTATCAGCAAGCTCTTGTCTGACATTTCCTAGGTCATTTATCATGATTTTAATTTGTGCTTGGGTTTCAATAGCAGTGTCAGTTAATTTAGAAACTTCTTTTGTTTTTGCAGAAAGTTTTCTTTCTAAATCACATTTCATCTGAGTGAATTTTCTCTCAGAGTCATTTGCTTTTCCTTGTAATTGCACATTAGTCTCTCTTATGAGAGCAAAAGATTCTTTGCAAGAATTTGAACACAGTTTTGTCAAAGATTCTTTTGATACCTGTGACAAGGCAGATTTTGAGGTGCATCCCTCAAATGCCATTAAGGCAAAGTTCTTTCTGCCATTGTCAGGCTCTCCCCAGTTGATGTCAAACATCTTGTTGTCTGCATCAGGATTACACTCTGTGGTGTCAAAAGGAAGACTGCTCCAGTCAACATACCCTGAAGTAAATAAACTTTGTTGAGAGGGTTGCTGAGGCTGTGGAGGTTGTTGAGCTGCTGGAAAGGGAGGGATTGATTGTTGGCTCTGCATCTGTTGAGCAGGCATCTGTACATATTGTACTTGTGGCACATATTGGTGTTGTGGAGCTTGTGCCTGTACAAAATGTGCACTCCCTTGTGTTCCATTATTCCTATTATAATTGGGGTTAAAATTGTTTCCAGACTGAGATTGGTTAAAGCCAGAGCTTCTACACTCTCTAGCAAAGTGTCCCAACTTTTGACCCTTGTGACATCTAAGTTTAGATTTGTCAAAACCAATTTTTGTTGAACTGTTGAGTCCTGGAAACTTCCTTCCTGGCCTTTTGTAAAATTTGTTTGTTTTTAAACTTAACATGGCCAGTTGGTGCAAAATATCCATTTCTTCTAGGTCATCACTGCTGAAATTATTTAAATCATCCAAGATAAAAACACATGTTATCAGCAGTTTGACCAAAATCATTATTGTCATAACCTGGGAATGATCTTTCAGATGAGATCCCAGCAGTTATGTCAATATGGTCAAAAGATCCAAAACTATTTGAACAAGTTGGTGAGTCTTGTCCCAAGAGTGCTGTACTACCTGGTAGATAGTCATCAGCAGTTTTGCCAGAACTTTGCAACTTTTCTTTTGATCAATTTCTCTTTCAAAAGTAAGTAATCTCCCATGAAGTTTTGTAAGAGTGAGGGAGCTAAAGTCTGGTGAAGATCTTAAGACTATAGAATATGTTTCCCATTTTTCAGGTAAAGACCTTAAAAATCTATGAAGCATAGATACAGTTGTGTAGGTCTGACCATTTAGTTTTAGCTCAGATATTAATGAGGAGAATCTTTCAAATTGTTGTATTAAAGTTTCCTCATTAATGTGAGCAAAAGTTTCATATTGTTGAGCCAGGATTTCTCTGGTGTTGGCAATCACCTCTTCAGTTCCTCCAAACTGTTCTTTGAGGCAGTCCCAAAGCTCTTTGGCACTATCACAATGTAATAGGCCAGAGTAGATTTCATTTGGGAGTGCCATTGCCAACATAGAGAAAGCTTTAGCATCAAGCTCAAGTTTTAGGAAATCATCATTTGTATAGTCTTTTGGGTCTTTTGGAATCTCTTCTTTAGTTTCAAGATTAATGTTTACTGGTTTATGAGGACCATATATCGAAGATTTCCAGCAACCTGTGTTGGTCTGTGATAATGTATGTGCCATTCTCCTTTGCCAGATGTTATATTCATTTCTTACTAGCATAGCAGGTTTATTGGCAGAACCAGTATTATGAGGATCCATTTTAAAGAGTATTGATTTGTCAAATATCTCTTAAAGTGATGGATGTTGATAAAAGTGAGCTTATAATCCTTTATTGAATATCAATAAGAGCCTGTGTCTGATTCTCAATGTGTTAGATTGATATGTGATCAGATAAACCAGTGCTCTGATACCAATTGTTGGATCAGTATTGCTCTTTTGTATGAACTTGCTAGTGAACACTTAGGTGTTTAGCAAGTTCTTGATCAGTGATAGCACAGCGGAATGTTATGAGTTTAAAGCTACACTTATCAACAGGAGTTATTACTCCCCCTGGATTCAAGAACTAATAAATGATAAGTATTTATTGAGAATCTAAGTATTGAATGAGAATGAAAGACTTAGTCAGATTCTCAATAAATATGAAATGGAAATAACAATAATATGTGTTGAAGGATTTCTGTATTAAAATCAATGTCTAAAACAGAGGGATGAACCCTTCTATATATAGACTTTACAAATACATGAACCTTGCCAAAAAGCAAGTTCAGAAACAAGTTGCAACAAGTTGCAGTCTTGGAACTTGTACATAAAGCAAAAGTAATACTAAAGTAATAAACTACTGATACAAAAAGGCGGTGGAAAAGATCTTCACATAAGTACTAATGAATGACAAACTACTGATGAGTAGTTTGTCTTCAGTAGTTCTTCAGTAGAAGTGTCTGGTTTGAACTTCAGAACTTCTGATGACTTCTCTTCTTCAGCACTTGTGGAATCTCTTCTTCAGCAGTTTGATCCTTCTTCTTCAGCAGTTCTATACTTAGAATATTTTGACAGAAGTGAATTAGACTAAGGTTTGCAAAAGTGGTTTCACCAATCCTTTTTGTCCTAACATGTATATATGTATATAAAGATTAACTCATATCTTTATACCTTGTAACATCCGGGAACCATATCTTGCAAGCGTCTTAACTTCTCATTGATTTTTTTCTCTTCTCATCTAATGAAGACATAGTTTTTTTGGACAAAACAATGTTTCAAAACATGAAATTAGCTCTAAGATTTTGTTTGGGGTTATGAAAAGACTATTAGCATTCAAGAAATTGATTATAATGAAGTATATATAATAATATAGAGGGGGGTTGAAATGTCTCACATTTAAGATGCATCATAGGTTAGGTTGTATTTTGTGTTTTAAAAGTTAGACATAAGGGCATAATTGGGATAAGATTTTAGGATGTGAGGTATTGGATTATGTTAAATTTACTAATCTACCCTCCTAAGTGTCTTAATAGTCACAAGTATGCCAATAATACCGTTAATTTTTTTGCTTAAACATGTTGTACATCTTGTTTGTTAAGTTGTACGGAAATGAAAATGACTATCTCAGCCATCACTCCTCCTTAATAAGATAAAGTGGAATGCCCGCGCGTTGCCGCGGGTATGTATTTTTATTCACATTTTAAATTGCCAAAACTTTATACACCATACTATCATTTATCCAATCTGATCCGTGCTTGATTTTTATTTGCAACATTTAGTTACACACATGAACCAAAGAGCCTTTAGCCTACTGGTTACAAAGTGTTAAATAAGGCTTAGCCCTTTCTTATGGTGATAATTCAAATTCCATTGGTAACAAAAAGTTAATCCATTGAAAAAAAGTTACATGAATTAATCTATTACTTGGTAATGGTTCTAGGCAACAAAAAGTTAATACATGAATTAAATGTATTGAATGGTGCAATTGATTTGTATAAGTGACTTGTACATAAGGGCATGGATGGAAGAAAATGGTAAAAGTTAGAGATTTATGCATGAGACCTTTTGTATGCCATCTTAAAATGATGGTGAAATGACCTTCTTAACCATCTCTCCTCCTTAATAAGGTAATAATAGAGATATAGATATAGATATTATAGATTATAGATATTATATAGATATAGATTATAGATTATAGATTATAGATTAGTCTACCACATATTAATATTACTTTCACTATTTTAATTAACTATTATTTTAGGTAGAGTAAACGAGGATTTCAAGTTTTATATGATAGTTTGTGTTTTTATGAGACATTATGTGATCAAGATTATGTCAAGTATATTTAGGTAACTAGATTAGTATATTTTGGGTAGACAGTGTTCGTGATGTTCGAAATTTAACATGTGTTAGTTTGTGCTCGATTTTGTTCATTAATGCCAATTTGTGTTTGTTTACGTTAATCGGGTTTTTTTTTTGTGTTTGCTTTTGTCCCATAACTAAATTTAACAAATAAAGACAAACGAACACGAGCAAAAACCTTGTACGGTAATTGTTCATGAACAGTTCATAAACATGTTATTTCCTTAACAAACAAACACTAACAAAAGATCTCGTTCGATAAGTATTCATGAACAGTTCGCAAACAAGTTATTTTCTTAACAAATGAACACGAACAAGGCCATGTTCGTGTTCGTTTCATTCATTTAGAGCCCTAGTTACAATGGCATTCGCTTCTTGCTTTAATTTTTCTTTTCACATGTCTTTGCTTTGGTATGTAACAAGACATAATACCTTTGGATCTCACCGCAAATATTAGACTCTTGCCATCCGAGAGAGAGAGGGGGGGTGGTGAATGGATATGTAGGTCACTGTTAGAGGGAAAGGGAATAGAAAGGGGGAGCCTGTGGAAACGAGACAGAGTGTAGAATTTTGGCTGATCATCTTGGGCAAGGGCTGAGGTGGACGCCCTTCCATCACTCTCTTTGAGGAGAAAGAATTACAACAACGCTACCTTCTTCTTATATAATTTCTTTCAACTAGGTCGATACTAAAGAGTCAAAGTGTGAATACACGTCAACGGACCCCCTGTAGTTCCGCCACTGTGGGCAAGGGATGAAGTGGACTCCCTTCCACCACTTTCGTTAAGAATAGACATATGTCTAGAACATGCACTCATGTTTATCAAGTACAACCGAACAATAGGAAAATCTTTACATAAGGTATAACACGCGACCAACACTAAAGATTGTTAAAACAACTCCATTGTGTTATCAAACGTAGAGTTGCAAACGAACCGAACGAACACGAACAAGGCCTTGTTCATGTTTGTTTGTTAAGGAAAATATGTGTTCACGAACAGTTCGTGAACACTTACCGAATGAGATTTGTTGTTCGTGTTCGTTTGTTAAGAAAACACTCGTGTTCGTGTTCGTTTGTTAAGTTTGTTCATAAACGCACATGAACATCAATGGACACAAACAAGTGTTCATGGACACAAAGAATTGTTCATGAGCGAAAACAAACACAAACGGACATATATTAATTTTCGAATAAGATCGAATTCACATATATTAAGAAATTAAGTAGAACACCCAACATATAAACTAACTATACAAACATACTTAGTACATAACATAATATTGGTAAAACATAATAAAGTAGTGCATCAAAAAACTAAGCTCTCATCTTAAACTTGAAGTCTTCATTTATTTAAACTTGAAGTCTTACATACTTAGTTCACATAAATTATTTATTTATATTAATAAAATAAATAAAAATTAAAGAATATAAAATAAAATTATAAAAATTAAAAACTCCATTAAACTATTGAACATAAACGAACACGTTACCGAACATTCACGAACACAAACGAACGAACGCGGCCTCCGTTCAATTCATGTTTGTTCGTTTAACTAAACGAACGTATTTTTTTGTTCGTGTTCAATCGTTTATTAAACGAACGAACATAAATGGACTTCCAACCAAACGGTTCATGAACTGTTCCATAAAAGTCCAGTTCGTTTGCAGCCCTAATCATTCGCAAACAAGCCAAACTAAATATCTATCTATATATATAAAAGAAAAGGGCTTTGATGATGTGTCATTCAATTGATGCCTCAACCCCTCCTTGAATATGCCACATGGCATCATGTGGGATTTTTTAATTTTTGAGTTTTTTTAATAAATCTATATATAGTTATAGATAATTTTTTAGAAAAAAAAATAAGAATTTAAAAACAAAATTAAATTTTCTCTCTCATGTTTCCTTCCATAACTTTTAAACATTAATATCTTTTATATACGAGATTTTTTAAAGAAAAAAAATACACCAAATTAACGAGCGTTTTATTATCTTTCCAACGAGTACCATAGTGCTATATAAAAACGGAGAAAAAAAATGACTATTTTTGTGAGGTTTTGTTTCAGACCTGAATAATTAAGAGGCTGCCAAGCAGCCCTCAAGTCATATTAGATTTTTGAACCCCGGGACACTCCCGGGATATATATATATATATAAAAGAATTGAACATTGCTGATGTGGCGTGCAATGGTGCCTTCAACCTCTTCATGAAACTGCCACGTGGCATCATAATTGAAAGATTTTAGTGTTTTTGAATTATTTCTTTTTTTAATTAAAAAAAAGATAAACATAAAACCCTAAATTTATCTCGTCGTCTATCTCTCAATTCTCAATTACTAAAATTAAATTGAGTTATTTTAGTAAAAAAGAATTTAAAAATAAATTTAAAATTTTCTCTCTCATGTTTCCTCCCATAGTTTTTAAACGTTTATATCTTTTATATACGGGATTTTTTAAAGAAAAAAATTACACCAAATTAACGAGCGTTTTATTATCTTTCCAACGAGTACCATAGTGCTATATAAAAAACGGAGAAAAAATAGCAATGTTATTTTTTTATTTATTTAATTACAAGAGTAATAATTATTACTATTAGTATTAGTATTATTAGAATGGTTATATTTTTCAACCCCGGGACGCTACCGGAAAGAATTGATAGTTGCTGACGTGGTGTTCAATGGTGGTCTCAACAATCTCTTGATTATGCCACGTGGCATAATAAGATGCAATGGTTACAACTTCCAACTTAAGTGTTTGTTTAGTTGATTAGGTTAGGAATTATAAGAGCCATTAGAATGTGAGAAATTAGAGAGATGTGATGAGTTTTTGAATAGTTGCAGCTTACATAAGTGATTCTTTAGAACATGCAATGATTGAGAGATTTTGTGGTTAGTTAACTTGAGCCATTTGAAATAGGTTATCATGTAAAATTAGATTTTTCAACCCCGGGACTCCCCCGGGGTAATCAGCTAGTAGCAACATAAAACTATTAATAACAAAAAGTGGCGAATGAGTAACATCGACGTATAGAAACAAACAATAGCAAAGTTAGTAATCTGAAATTTAATAAAAACTATAATTTATTTATCAAGTTATGCATAACTTGTATATCTATGAAAATTTATAAACTTATAAGGCAATTTATTTAGTCACTGATCGTAAATTGAAAAATATACATCATTATATATATAACATTTATCATCCTTAGAAACGGTAACTGCGAAATAAGAGGCCTTCAGTTTCGAAGTGATTACGAAAATGTCATCGCAGTAGTTTTATTATTGAAACCAAAATAGAAAGCCTTTAGTTTTGCGGTAATTACGGAAATGCCATCGCAGTACTTTTATTAGTAAATCCTCTTTTTAAAGCGTGGTTCGTTGTAATCGCGATGACAGCGACGCCGTCGGCTGGTGGCTAGGATCGTAGATGTTTTCTTCTATCAATTGTTTTCTGGCTGTTTAGGCGTTTTGCTCTCTGCAACGCGCATCGGCGTACCGATGGAACAATATGATTCTCTACGTTGTGTTATCCGATTAGCAGACCCTCGCAATACCGTTGGTGTAACTCCGCTGTTCGTCGAAAAAATCTACAGGTTTTCATGAATCGGCGCCGGTTATGTTTATACGCCGCGCTTAGCACGGCGAGTAATTTACTAGTTATATACAAATTAACAAGTTTTTTGTTTATATTTTATTTCCTCAGCAGATATTCACAGAATATACTTGTTGATTTGTCCAGAGAAAGCCTTTAATTAGGTCTTTCCTTTTGTCCATGAGTGACCGGCGCATCCGCTCTTAAATATATTCGAGGCAGAATTTGCTCTTTGAAGTTCGGAAGGATCAATCTAGGGACAACAGCAAATTAGTTAAGATTAAGATGAAGGTAGTGGTAAGAGAATCGACGATCGTGAGGCCAATGGATGAGACACCGGTGATAAACCTATGGAACTCTTGCCTCGATCTCACGGCCCCGAATTTTCATATACAGCTAGTGTACTTTTACCGGCCCAACAATGCTGCCAACTTCTTTGATACGCAAGTGATCAAGGACGCTTTGAGCAGGGCGTTGGTTGCGTTTTACCCAATGGCAGGGCGGTTTAAGCAAGGCGAAGATGGTCGGGTAGAGATTGATTGTCAAGGACAAGGCGCTTTGTTTTTGGAAGCTGAGTCCGATGGCGTGATCGATGACTTTGGTGACTTTGCGCCTAGATTTGAGTTTTTGAAACTTGTTCCGGTAGTGGATTACTCGCTGGGAATTGAATCATATCCTCTACTAGTCGTGCAGGTAACTTACTTCAAATGTGGTGCGGTTTCGCTTGGAGTTGGTTTGCACCATCGTGTCGTGGATGGGTCGTCCGCCATCCACTTTGTATACACATGGTCTGATATGGCTCGTGGCCTTGACGTCACTCTCCCACCCTTCATAGACCGAACCCTCCTTCGCGCACATGACCCACCAAAACCTATTTTTGACCATGTCGAATACCACCCCGATCCAATGGTATGCTTGCCGCTTCAAGTCCCACTAGATGAAACCAAAACTAAATCCATGTGCTCACTTTTCAAGTTAACACGAGACCAACTCGATACGCTCAAAGCAAAATCAAAGGAAGCTAATGGTAGCACAATCAGCTACAACTCTTTTGAAATTCTCGCGGCCCATGTTTGGAAGTGTGTGAGTAAAGCTTGCGGGCTTCCGGATGATATGGACACTAAGCTAAAAATCTCCACGGATGGAAGGGCCCGATTTAATTTCGACCACCCCTTCCACGTACCGAGCTACTTCGGGAATGTTGTCTTCACAACCCTTTTATTAAATCCATGGCCTCTTGGCTTCACCACCAAATGGGTGTTTCAAAAGGTGATGTTGTTTTATTGCTCTTGCTAAATTCAATACACTTCCATATTGTTTTCTTGGGTATTTTGTGTCTTGGTGGTGTTGTAACCACCATGAATCCTCTTTGTACTATCTCAGAGGTTAAAAAACAAACCAGCTAATGCAATGTCACTCTTGCTTTTACTTTGTCTACTAGACTTAAAGAAGTGAGTGCATTAGGGATCACTTCCGTCTTCCATTAGAGTACCGGAAAATGCAAACTACGATCCAAACGCAGTTGATTTCTCATGTTTTCACTTCAACTGTCGACCACTTCAACTACCACCCTTGTTGACCACCTCAACCACCACCCTCATGCCATTCTCCAAAACTCTAACCCACTGCTGCCCTTTGACTTAACGTCACCACCCTCCATCACCAATCTGTTGATTATATTAATAAGAACATTAAGCATAAACACAAAATGTAATCATGTGTACCTGATATGCTTAATCATTCAGGAACCTCAGTAATGAAAGACATCAACATCTTGATTTGGTTCCGTTTAGTGTGTACACTAATGATGGCTAATGATCACAAAGTGATCGAATGAGAGAGAGAGAGAGAGAGAGAGAGAGAGAGATGTGAGTGACGGCTACATTAGGTTATGGTGTTATTAGAGTCCAACCTAATACCTCTAGTTATCTCTCTATTTATACACACATGGGACACCCTAATTAGTTTTAGTAAGGGTAATTCCGTCCATCAAAGAATCACCAATTATAAACTTAGGGATATTATAGTAATTGATCAATATAATATAAATGATATAATGGCCATATAATAAACATATAATTTATATTTATTCTAACATTCTCTCACTTGGCCGAGTAATCATTTATTATAAGTATTACGTAAGTCTGCAGAGATTAATACTCATTTTAGTTCTAAACCCAAAATGTAGCAGAGAAATACAGTCGTTAAGTCTTTATTCGACTTAGGACCCCCATTAATCATACAACACCCAAATTTACAACTTAACATTAGGATCAATTAACGTTATGTCCTTAGTTGATTTGTTATATTATTGTCTTTATGCCATTATGCTAGCTTAGCATACTAATAGACAAACAAATCATAATGAGGAAAATTAATCATTAGTCCTTAGTCATAAGTCATGCATATTACGATATGTAGTTGTACATAGTCATTAGTAATACCCCTTTCTCTTAGTTGGCCTTTAGTAAGACTTGTGGGTATTAGACCTTTAGTTATTGGATCCATAAGCATATTATGAATGCATTCGATACAAAATTCTAATTTCCTCTATTTGTTCTTAACACAAGCGAACAATAATTTCGTATCGAACTCTAATACAGCTCTTCTCAAACTGTTACTGTTCGAGAAATTAGGGCAGCAGACTTTATCAAAGTAAGTCTTCAACTTAGTATTTACATGGAGTTAATAAGTTATGAGTCAACTGATAAATTTACCAACAACATTTAATGACCATTCTGTTGTGATCAGCAACACATTATGTCATGATAACTTAGGTTGTTGTTACAGTTCCTCATGACTCCTCCATAAGATAGATATGTTTGCTAACGTTATGATATACCCCGAAATTGACACTTGATTTCCTTGGAATATAACAAAGTTAGAGTAAGAGTAGTCAATCACTTTAGGTTCTCACTTCTTCTTTAGATTATAGTCTCTTGTTTCTTAAGGATATTGTAATGTTCCATTAGATGCTTTTCATCAATCTAGACAAGTCTAGTATCAAGCAATACGAACAATATCATAAACAAGCATAGACTTAAATTTACATCAGTCTTCTAATTAATGAAGCGTAAGGTAATAATCTCATTTATCCTATTATCCTCTAAAAGAGAGCAATGGTGTATGTTACTTACTTAAGGACCCGCTTAGAGTAAAACCTATGGGATGAAACATATATCCCCTTGGATCTATCTCGGTATATTTTGATTCCTATCACGTAAGAGGAATCCCAGATGTTCAACATGTCAAAATTATGCATGAAAAATGCTTTGACTTAGGTAACATATGCTTGTCAAGAGAAACGTCATCTATGTAAGGACAAGTTTTCATTAGTTGCTTCTGACCGATGTCAAAGGGTCAGTAAAAAATAAGATTAAAATCAATTCCTTATTACCTTATTAGATAGAGTAAGTCAGGTGTCGAACCACGAGGAACACTGTGGAAAGTGTTTGGTTTACTTAATTTATTACTAATTAACTACTTGCAAGAAAAGTAAAATTCGGTTGCTTGAGAGTGATTGTGAAAACAAATAAAAAATAAGATGTAAACAATTGGAGAAAAGGTGATTCCTCCAGGTTTTGGATTCAAAGTGGCTTCAAGTAATTAGTTTTTATTGAGAAAATCACATAGACATGATTAACTTAATTAATTAGTTGATTGTGATAAACGAGGACTAAGTACTTTGATTGCAAAACAACGAAAGGTTATCACACGATTATCAATTGAAGATTACCAAACCAAATCCCTATCTAATATATCCCAATTACTAGAACTCTCGAGAATTGAAAGAATCAAAACTAGGTTTTAGATAAAAATCAACCGTTTACAATCAAACTAATAATTCACTAAGCAAAAAGCATCGAATGCTTAGATTGCTAATCTCAAATACAAAGAAAAACTAAAAACAATCATCCACTTACAAGAATCATCCACCCGGAGGAAACCACGAAAAGATTAGCCACTCATGTTCTTGATTTGATCTTCAATCTTGATGTTTGATTGCATGTTTGATGTTAGAATGATGATTGGAATGGTTAGAATGGTGAAAAGATCTCCAAGAATGCTCCAAAAATCGTCCCAAAAGTCCCCAAGAAAAGCTAGAATGGAATGGTGGCTAAAAACCCTATTTTTATGACTTTTAATGAGTTTCCCGTCTTCCAGCGTCGTAGCTGTAACATCGCAAAAATTTTTCAAATTTTAATATTAATTTTCTTCTATCATTCACAATGTGCCTAAGTTTTATTTCGCGATCACACAACTTATATATATATATATACATATATATATAATAATAATAATAATAATAATTATTAGTCTAAAAAAAATCAGCTTTATTAACCATCCAGCCCACTCCTTTTAAATTCTTGAGCCCAACCAAGTCCAAGCCCAACCACCCTTCCCTTTCTCCTTATTAAATCAGATTTGGGCCCTGCTGAGCCCAGGAGGGGCGGCCCAACCATCCAGCCCAACCTCCTCCCCTTGTGCCTGTGTTAAAAAAAAGGGGGTGTTTGTTTATGCCGGGTTTCGAACCCGTGCCACCTCCACACACACACACAAGCTTGAACCAACTGGGCTACGGCTCATTGTTGGTTTAATCAGGACGCTTAACATATATATACACACACTCACTTCTCCTTTTCCCTTTCCCTTGTTCTCGAAACAGCAGCAGCAGATGAAGAATTTCATTTTTTTTCTTTCTTTTCTTTTTTTTGACCATTCTTTTGACTCCATTAACGTACATTAACCAAGGCTTGACTCATAAACGTGATTTCCGGCCTAATGTTCTTCAATTACACAATCAATGACAATCAATTAGCACCAATTGGTTGACTAACGCGTCCCACATTCAATTGTGGTCAATACTTGCCAAATCGAACACCTAGGCTTAAACACTATAAATTGAATCCTTGCTTTCAACCTAAAGATGCCGAAAACCATCTGTCCACTCTAAAATCTTTCTGAAATTCACTATTAAACGTGCATTGAGCCTTCGTTGACTTTATAATTGACCACGAAGAGGAAAGTTTTCGCGTCTGGTATGTTTCGATTCTTTCTTTTTGTATGTTAATCGGCCCTTTCCTGACCAAAACCCCATGAATTCAGAGGCTATTGATTGTTGAATTGGATTATTGCAAAAACTAGGGTTCATGGCTTGTTAATTTGGGGAAGAAACTGATTTTTCATACTGTATATATTTTAATTAAACTGGGATAAATCACAACCACAGGCCTAGGCCAAGTGGTTGTGACAGATCCTTATAACTGAGACTAACCGGGTTCGAGACCCGGCTTGAACACCTTTTCTTCCATTTATTTTTTTTACAAACCATTATATATATAAATTACATTTAAATCTTATAAATTCATTTTTTATTATTAAAACCTTGTTATAAATTCTAAAAAAAATTATTTTTAACAAATCTGAGCTAAAAGTTTTATTTACAATTTTTAGTTTCTGAAATTTATTTATTTAATATTTATAATAAATAAATCAAGTTTATTCTATTTTATTTATAAAAATCTATAAAAATATCAAAACGATCTTATAAATTTCCACAAAAATTATCCTAAGTTTTTATAACATTAAGCTATTCAGAAATGATTTTTATTTCTGAAAAATCATTTATTTAATATCTTTAAGCAATTTTTGTTAGATTTAATCATAATTAAATCATAATAAATCCAATTTTTGGTATTTTTGCACCAAAATTTCATACAATTTATTTCTAAATATTTAGAACAGAAATATGATTTTTAAAATAATAATTCTTTAATTTTAGTA
Source organism: Ambrosia trifida (assembly GCA_028751855.1). NCBI lineage: Eukaryota > Viridiplantae > Streptophyta > Magnoliopsida > Asterales > Asteraceae > Ambrosia > Ambrosia trifida. Next base: position 175,555,228 of record CM054122.1, read on the forward strand.
TTTTTGAATATTAAAGTTAAGTTTTGGCAATTTGTAATAAATAGATTTAAAAATTAATTTTAAAGGAAATAATTTTGCAAAAATTATTTTTATACTTTAAACACATCCTTGTGACCATCCTAGATTTAACATTTATAAAAAGATTTTTAGTTATTTATTTACTAAATTTCTCTCAATTGACGAATATTTTTCAAACGAGCAATTATCCCCAATTCGAAGCCCTAGAACTTATACATTTGTAGACTTGATAGACTTAGACATATTTATTACCTCATTTTAGGGTGATACTTGATACATTTGGTCAACACATTTCTCAACAGATATAACATTTTACCAAGGTGAGTTTTACATAGCCCCTTTTCTATTTATCACCATTTTTGGGGTGAAACATGTTACAACATCATTTATGCAATTCAATCATTAATGTGTCTATGTGTTTTCTATGTTGCATTATGTCTTGAGCATGATTAGAGTAAGCACCATTCTAGCATAATCATTAACATTGATCAAGCCGACGGTATACATTGATAGATCTATTGGACTGACAATCCCACCCGGATACGTGCCTCCTACAAAGGTAGCGTGGGTGTTTGTTATCGTATAATATATTCAATTGGACCATGAGCGTATGGTATGTATCATATTATAACAGTCATCAGGGTTGGTTATGCACTCGATTTATTTCTAGTATGTTCTCACATATGGACTAGATTGACATGACACATGAATTGCACATCATTTTTATTCAATTATCAAAAACCTATGTAATTCTCACCAACTTTTGTTGACCCAAAATATTTTCAAACTTAACATGTTTCAGGTTCTATTTGCTTGAAGATTTGAATTGATGCTTGAAGATACGTGTATAGTTTTATTCAATTTGATGTACAAATTCTAGAACAATTGTATGTAATTTATTTAAATCATTTATGAAACTTATTATTCACCATGAGCTACTGAACAATCATCATTACGTGACATCCCGATGTTTCCGCCATCAGTTGGGGTGTTACAGAATGGTATCAGAGCCATGGTTATAGGGAATTAGGTTATTAGAAAAATAATCTAGTCTATAACCATAGGATTTAACAAGTACTTGCTTCTTTTGCTTGCTATTCTCTATCTCCTACTTCTTATCCCTACTATCATCCCTACAAGAAAGTTACTCTCCATCACTGGATCTACTCCTAGACTAATAGGACAAAAATCCTCAGGTTTAACCTGAACTACCTTGAGATCTCGTCGAAGTTCTAGATTTTAATAACGAACACGTGCAATCTGGAAGGGTGAACGCCTGTATTCTGAGTCTTCTGTCTAGGCTGGCATTGCGCATATATCCCAATCAGACGAGGAACCCGGATGCCTACCTGGGAATTCTCGGGATGAGTGTTCACTTATAGGCTAAAGCATGTCTTCATATGTTATTAGAATTTAGAATCTTTGATAAGTCAACGTTTTCGTTTATTCGTTGTAATGAATAAATGATTACACTCCTTATATAATCTCATTCATTTCACTGTGTCTCTTACAGATCATGCCTCCACGTCGCAGTGCTCGTCTTAACAGTGGTGAAAATCATGATGAAGGAAGTAGCAATCACAACCACAACCACGATACTAACCACAACAACAACAACAACAACAACAATGGTGTCGATGCCCAACTGGCTGCAATCATTTCTCAACAAATGGCGCAGCAAATCGCAACTCTGGTTCCCAATTTACTAGCTCAAGTCATCCAGTTGAACGGCAATGGGAACGGTAACGGGAATGGAAATGGAAATGGACACCACAACGGGAATGGACTTCCAGCCTGTACCCTTAAGCACTTTAATTCTTGCAATCCCCCAAAATTCAGTGGAGAAGAAGGAGCTTCAGGACTCCTACAATGGTTTGAGGGCATTGAAAATACCTTCATTAACAGTGAATGCCCCGACAACTTTAAGGTCCGTTATGCCATGAGTGTTCTTCATAAGCGAGCACTCACTTGGTGGAATGAAGAAAAACGCACTCGCGGAGCCGAAGCTGCACTAGCCTTAACCTGGGATCAAGCTAAAGACATTATGAAGGCAGAGTTCTGTCCTCGTAATGAAATTAAGAAGCTGGAAGATGAATTTCATGATCTTGCTCAAGACAGTGGGGAAAACCTCGCTTACAACACTCGTTTTCACGAACTTAGCTTACTGCTACCCCACAAAGTCACCCCTTTGCCCATTGCGATCGAAAAATACATTGGTGGCTTACCGATGCAGATTCAAGACACAGTGTGGGGAAGGAACCCTGCTACTTTGGAGGAAGCAAAGCGTTTGGCTGCCACCCTAACAGATAACCATGTGAAGGCAGGAACCCTGACTCGTAAAGGGGAAAAGAAAAAGGATACTCCCCAACCTGCCGTTGATATCAAAACTGAGGCCTCAACCAACGGGAAGAACAAGGTCAGGAATTTTGCAATAGACACCACTGCCCCACCCACCAAGAAACAATACAATGGGAACCTACCTAAGTGTGACACCTGCCAGTATCACCATCCAACTCAAGTACCCTGCCGACAGTGCACCAATTGTCAAAGATATGGGCATCTTGCAGATGCTTGTCGAATCCCTGCTACCGACGCTCTTGATGCTCCAAATAATCCCGCTTGAGACCCTCCAACTACTTAACAGCAAACCCTACCATTTGAATAATATCTATTTAAATTCAATGTATCGACATTTTTATTTTCAAGTAATAAATTCGAGTATTATTATAACATCTGTTTGCATGCTTGAACGTGAACTAATTGCTATATCTATGATCATACTTGCTTACTTGTACGACAGTTAGTTGACTACCAAACAACCTACTTAGCGATTGGTATAGGTTATCATGTCTTTCCAACAGTCGGGAGAGGCCCTACCACCTGCTCAACGACTGGTGGAGACTAACAGACCTGCTCAACAATCGGTAAAATCATAAAAGGACGCAAAACCCTAATGTAAGGTAAATTGGTAATTACGGTCCGGAACGTAATCATGAATTTACAGGTACGTTAAGGTAGTGTGAAATTTTATCAAGGTTTCCGGAAGTTAACCAATTGCAAACCTAGTGTTTCTCTTAACTTCGGGACGAAGTTCCTAAAAGTAGGGGAGACTGTAACATCGCAAAAATTTTTCAAATTTTAATATTAATTTTCTTCTATCATTCACAATGTGCCTAAGTTTTATTTCACGATCACACAACTTATATATATATATATACATATATATATATAATAATAATAATAATAATAATAATAATAATAATAATTAGTCTAAAAAAAATCAGCTTTATTAACCATCCAGCCCACTCCTTTTAAATTCTTGAGCCCAACCAAGTCCAAGCCCAACCACCCTTCCCTTTCTCCTTATTAAATCAGATTTGGGCCCTGCTGAGCCCAGGAGGGGCGGCCCAACCATCCAGCCCAACCTCCTCCCCTTGTGCCTGTGTTAAAAAAAAGGGGGTGTTTGTTTATGCCGGGTTTCGAACCCGTGCCACCTCCACACACACACACAAGCTTGAACCAACTGGGCTACGGCTCATTGTTGGTTTAATCAGGACACTTAACATATATATACACACACTCACTTCTCCTTTTCCCTTTCCCTTGTTCGCGAAACAGCAGCAGCAGATGAAGAATTTCATTTTTTTTCTTTCTTTTCTTTTTTTTGACCATTCTTTTGACTCCATTAACGTACATTAACCAAGGCTTGACTCGTAAACGTGATTTCCGGCCTAATGTTCTTCAATTACACAATCAATGACAATCAATTAGCACCAATTGGTTGACTAACGCGTCCCACATTCAATTGTGGTCAATACTTGCCAAATCGAACACCTAGGCTTAAACACTATAAATTGAATCCTTGCTTTCAACCTAAAGATGCCGAAAACCATCTGTCCACTCTAAAATCTTTCTGAAATTCACTATTAAACGTGCATTGAGCCTTCGTTGACTTTATAATTGACCACGAAGAGGAAAGTTTTCGCGTCTGGTATGTTTCGATTCTTTCTTTTTGTATGTTAATCGGCCCTTTCCTGACCAAAACCCCATGAATTCAGAGGCTATTGATTGTTGAATTGGATTATTGCAAAAACTAGGGTTCATGGCTTGTTAATTTGGGGAAGAAACTGATTTTTCATACTGTATATATTTTAATTAAACTGGGATAAATCACAACCACAGGCCTAGGCCAAGTGGTTGTGACAGATCCTTATAACTGAGACTAACCGGGTTCGAGACCCGGCTTGAACACCTTTTCTTCCATTTATTTTTTTTACAAACCATTATATATATAAATTACATTTAAATCTTATAAATTCATTTTTTATTATTAAAACCTTGTTATAAATTCTAAAAAAAAAATATTTTTAACAAATCTGAGTTAAAAGTTTTATTTACAATTTTTAGTCTCTGAAATTTATTTATTTAATATTTATAATAAATAAATCAAGTTTATTCTATTTTATTTATAAAAATCTATAAAAATATCAAAACGATCTTATAAATTTCCACAAAAATTATCCTAAGTTTTTATAACATTAAGCTATTCAGAAATGATTTTTATTTCTGAAAAATCATTTATTTAATATCTTTAAGCAATTTTTGTTAGATTTAATCATAATTAAATCATAATAAATCCAATTTTTGGTATTTTTGCACCAAAATTTCATACAATTTATTTCTAAATATTTAGAACAGAAATATGATTTTTAAAATAATAATTCTTTAATTTTAGTATTTTTGAATATTAAAGTTAAGTTTTGGCAATTTGTAATAAATAGATTTAAAAATCTATTTTAAAGGAAATAATTTTGCAAAAATTATTTTTATACTTTAAACACATCCTTGTGACCATCCTAGATTTAACATTTATAAAAAGATTTTTAGTTATTTATTTACTAAATTTCTCTCAATTGACGAATATTTTTCAAACGAGCAATTATCCCCAATTCGAAGCCCTAGAACTTATACATTTGTAGACTTGATAGACTTAGACATATTTATTACCTCATTTTAGGGTGATACTTGATACATTTGGTCAACACATTTCTCAACAGATATAACATTTTACCAAGGTGAGTTTTACATAGCCCCTTTTCTATTTATCACCATTTTTGGGGTGAAACATGTTACAACATCATTTATGCAATTCAATCATTAATGTGTCTATGTGTTTTCTATGTTGCATTATGTCTTGAGCATGATTAGAGTAAGCACCATTCTAGCATAATCATTAACATTGATCAAGCCGACGGTATACATTGATAGATCTATTGGACTGACAATCCCACCCGGATACGTGCCTCCTACAAAGGTAGCGTGGGTGTTTGTTATCGTATAACATATTCAATTGGACCATGAGCGTATGGTATGTATCATATTATAACAGTCATCAGGGTTGGTTATGCACTCGATTTATTTCTAGTATGTTCTCACATATGGACTAGATTGACATGACACATGAATTGCACATCATTTTTATTCAATTATCAAAAACCTATGTAATTCTCACCAACTTTTGTTGACCCAAAATATTTTCAAACTTAACATGTTTCAGGTTCTATTTGCTTGAAGATTTGAATTGATGCTTGAAGATACGTGTATAGTTTTATTCAATTTGATGTACAAATTCTAGAACAATTGTATGTAATTTATTTAAATCATTTATGAAACTTATTATTCACCATGAGCTACTGAACAATCATCATTACGTGACATCCCGATGTTTCCGCCATCGGTTGGGGTGTTACAGTAGCCTACACCAGTCAGCATCAGAGCCGCAGGCTACGCTACTGCACATTCTGATGTGATCAGCCAAGGGTTTGCTGTAAACTACTCCAATCAGCACCAGCTTCGTAAGCTACGCCTCTGGCAGCTTTCTACCCAAAACTTGTTTTCTTCATAACTTTTTCGTTATAACTCCTTTTTCTTCACCGTTTGCGGCCACGTCTTCGTTTTTAGACCCTTTTTCATGTAATACATTTTAATCTTCAGGCCCAATCCATGAGTTTTCTCCAAAACACGTCCAATCTTTGTATTTAACCTGTAAATCCATGAATTCACGTAGTTATCTTGTTCAAGCTATATAATCATCCAAAATACAATAAAACCAACCGTTTTAATCACATTAACACTCGGGTTTTAGCCTCTCCATCACATTCCCACACTTACCTTTGATTGTCCCCAATCAAACCATCTCAAAACATGACTCACCTTATTAACAAGCCACCTCCAATTCCTTTACCTATTGATTATTCAAGATCTCTAATCATACCCGTCCCATAGACTTACACAATCGAGTTTGAAAATCCAGCGAGCAAGGGTTGTGCAATTCAAAACAAGACTTGCCTATCCAAAACTAACATGCTTATTATCATCTACATATGCTACACACCCCTCACAATGTTCTCTCCTCTCGGTTTAGTATCTGGACTAGCGTGTAATGTGCTAGTATATATATATCACTCAAAAAACCAAGAATGTAACATTGTTATCATAGGTTTGTATAACAATCACACATAAGCTATAAACTATGCACACATCAAAAGGACTTACGGGTTTTGGGCTTAGGGTAAAGGTAGGATAATTTGGTTAACAAATGGCTCGAAAACAAAAGGTTTAACACAACTGATTGAACATCCTTATTCACATACTAATACATAAACTTGGGCATAATTAACACATAACAATCACATCTATTTTTGCATTTTTCTTTTTTTTTCTTTTCTGATTTTTTCTCTTTTTTTATATATATATTTTCTTTCTTTTTTTTTTCTCAAATTTGAATAACTCAAACAATAGACAAGACGAACACATTGGATGTCAACATTTTTATTCAACAAGGTAACCGGGTCGATTTGGGTAACAATGTAGGTTTAACAAATGAAAGGTCTAGGCTCAACATGGTTTACTAATGGAGAATTTTAACGAACGGGTCAACACAAACAACACAAGGGTATCAAACAAACAAATGGTTTCCTACATTGCCTTTCTCATCTATGCGCACATATCGTCTAAAGCTTTAACATGTATCGAATTACACAAATTCTGCAACAAAGAAACATTTGGCCTACTCTCATGAAACGAAACATTTATATCAATAAACATCTAGTAGGCTCAAGATCTCACAATGTAGGGAAATAGGTTGCCGACATGTAGCATAGGCAAATCCTATAAGCATGTTACCCCTAGTTAGGCATCTCTTTTTATTTTCTCTAAAAACATTCACCAGAAACACTCTCATGAAACTTAAAGGGACAACCATGATTAAGGATCTCGTATATTCATATTTGGTAAAAGACTCTTTGGTGACTGAAAATTCAGCTTTTATGCCTGATCAACTAGAAAGGGTGAGATAATTGCAAGAAAATTTCCATTAAATTTTTCAAAATTTCCAATTTTTCTTGCAAAGTAAGTGATTCCAACTTAACTTTCCCTAGGGTCACCCCATCCCCATACTTAGGATACATTGTCCCTAATGTATGGTGCTTTTAATGTTCACCCAATTCTTTCCCAGCCACCAATCTCAACATATACGACTATTAACTACCACCCGCAATGATTAGTTACTTAGCAAACAACCACAAAAATAAAAACACACAAGAAAATAAAAAAAAACAAACAAAAATAATAAAATAAAGAAACTTCCGGGCTGCCTCCCGGTAGCGCTAAGTTTACAGTCTTCAGCCTGGCTTTACCTGGTGTTCTAATCATGGTGGGCGAGTGGGATGCTTACATCCCTCAGCCACTAAGCATGCATCCTCTCCATCCTGTGATAATGCATCAGCCATCCCATAGCTAGGATCTGGAGCTCTTACTCTCATGCCCTCATGGTTGACCATAGCCAGGATCTGGAGCTCTTACTCTTGCGCTCAAATCGATTCAAGTTTTGTTTTTAAAGCTTGGGCTCATTTGTTATTTTTTATTAATTATAAATATTATTTTTTATATAATTTAGCTATTTTTTTCATAATTTTATAATTAGCAATTATTATTACTTAAAGATATAGCTAAGATTCTAATTAAAATTTATATAAATAGTAGATTTGTTTAGGCTCGTGAGCCGCCTACTAAACTTTTTTAAATTTCTTAATGCAATCTTTTGTTATAAAGGTTGGAAATTATAGTAGAACATTGCAACCTCTCAAGAAAAAGGTTGCAATTTCAATATAGTTTTGCAACCTTTTATGAGAAAACGTTGCATTAAATCTTCTAATGCAACCTTTATGTTCAATGAAGTTGCATTAGAGTCAAATGCAACACATTTGAAAAAGGTTGCTTTCAAAAAGTTGCATTAGGCCTATTTTCTAGTAGTGAAAGCTTCCGAATAAGAACTCTCTTAATAACTATTTCGTTGGTATGCTTGGTGATGGGGCTGCGATTAACTTTTGGGGAGACACTTGGTTACGCAAACATCCTCTCCGTATTATTTATCTGAACTTGTTCAGGCCGGAAAGACAGAAATGGGTCACTGTTTCTTCTCGGCTCCGATGTGAGAATGGTGTTTAGGTGCTTGATTGGGATTGGCGATCACTTCCATCTTCTTCTGAGGAGATTATTGAACTATTTCACATGCTTGATGATATCCATGAGTATAATTGGAGAGGTGGGATTGATGAATGGAAATGGAAGGCGGATTCTAATGGGGTCTTTACTGTCAATGCGGCTAAGATATTACTCGCCACAACATCATCGCATACGGTTAACAGTTCGAACATGAAGTGGAAAGGGTGGGTTCTTTTAAAGTGCAAGATAATTGTTTGGAGGGTTGTTTGTGACCGACTTCCTACTCGAATGGAGCTAACTAAACGTGGAATTTTGCTGCAAACTGTTTCATGTGTTCCGTGTCAAGCAGACCACGAAACGGCAATGCACTTGTTCACGGGTTGTGGATTTTCGAAAGAGATCTGGAATAGAGTAGGCGCTTGGTGTTGTTTGGGTCCAATCTTCGCTTTTGATGTGATGGATCTCTTGAACTTGGCGGAATCTCAAACTAACATGAAAAAGGAGAAATACATTCTAAGAGGTATCGTTTTTATTAAAATGTGGGTGTTATGGAATGAGCGGAACGCTCGTATTTTTAAAGAAAAGTCTCGTAGAGAGATTGAGGTGATGGAAAACATAAAATCGGCGTCGTATTTTTGGATTCGACATAGATCTAGATTAAAAAAGTTAGATTGGAAAGCTTGGTGTAAATATCTATTGAAGTTGACGGGGGTCCCTTGTTTTGAAGACCGCTTGTGGTGTTTTTATAAATGAAATTTACCTTAGAAAAAAAAAAAGAATTACTTCCCTTGCATTTAAATATATTTTGACATTAGAGCTCCATTAATTCCTTTGACAAATTAATTTATGATTCATGCCTTCAAGTTAACACAACACAACATATAATTAATAATAGTTCAACCATAAGATTAACTAATATAATTAATCTTCAATCAATTTCAATTTGATGCAAATTGAACTCAAAATATGTTTCTTTTGTTGTTTTGGATTTTCACGATCATTTATATTTATTAATTAGGACAACGATAATCAGGGCCGGCCCTAGGGGTGGGCGAGCCGCACCCCCGGCCGAGGCCCATTTTTTCCGAGGGCCTAATTTTGTTTTTATTTCTTATAGACATTTAATATATGAATATATAGAATACAATCTTTAACGAATACGTGATTTGGTGTAGTGGTTAGGGCCTTAACTCCTTAGGTTTTTGGCGTCAGTTCGATTCCTCTTCTCAATGTTTTTGCCTTTTCAATTCTTTTCCAAATAATCAACCTTAGTTTTCACCTTTTGCCTTTTCAATTCTTTTTCATTCCACTGTACCCTTGGCTTTTAAACGTTTAATTTATTCTTTTTGTTAATTAGTTTTTAAAATCATCTATATTATTATTTCCTAGAATTTTTCCATATAAAATTGGTTAAGGCTTAAGGGCCTTTTTTATTTTGTCCGTACAAGGCACTTTAATTTTGAGGACCGGCTCTGACGATAATAATATGTAAATAACATGATATTAATTGTACACTACTATCCGAACATTCTTTTTAGCTTAATTGAATCATTTTAGTTCGTTTTCTCTTTATTTAGCATACAAACACTTGTCACACGTTATCACTAAATAATAACTACGACACACTACAAAAGACTCAAAATTATACGAAACTATCAAATAAATATGATGCATTTAACACCACATCACAAAGCTCGGTAAAATACACTATATTCTTTTGATTAAAATATCATAATAATTGTATTATTAAAATTCTAAACCTCTTTGTATAAATGATTAACACTTTATAATAATAGTGTATTTGTATTGTTAACGTTTTACTTCACACACAAAACGAAGACAAGTCACTGGAAGACAGTGAAACCCATAAGTGGATGATATTGTATATACTATAAACAAAACTCATACCATTTCGCCTTGTTTTTGTTGCTAGCTAAACCCAAACCTCGTTACCTAAACGACACTGATTCAATAATGTAAACAAATATTCGTAACTTATTTTACCTTAACCATCAAAACAATCATCAACATTGCCTGCCAGCAGTCTATGTTTATTGATAACAAGATAAATTATTATTATTATTATTATTATTTCTTCATTCATATATTTACAATAAAAGGAGCATATTACATAAGGATAGCAGGTGGGCAGGTGGGCGGGCAACAAGCTGCGACGCCACCCCTTATGAATAGATTATTATTATTGCAATGAAAAATTACAAGAAACCTATCAAACGTTAATTTCAGATTACATACAACAAGTTGCTGAAAAGCTTCATTTGTTCAGCTTCTAACCCAATGATGATCGATAAGCTCCCATCATTTATCGGGCTTGGTAAAAAATAACAGCAACCTAATGGGATACTAGTAGGCCCCATGAAGATAGGCCTGCCCCATCCAAAGTCGGCCTCGTGAATCAGGAGCCTAGTCCAGCTTATTATTCTAAGATTTGTGTATTTATAGGAGACCTTGGGCTTATGATCAAGGTGTTGTTCCAAATAGCCCAGTGCTGATTTTAGATAATCGCTATTCATGGTCACTAAAGCATTATGGATTATACTTGCAGCGTACCAGGTAGGTTTCGATTGAATTTCGCCTGCTGTTGCTATAACAGCGGTTGGGAAGATAGCATTCCCAAAATAGCCCGGTGGAAGCGGTGGTTGTAAGCGGGCTCGTCCATCTGTAGGGATGTCGAGCTTGGTGCCCTGATTGTCTAACAGCCCGCGGGCTTTACACACGCACTTCCAAACATGGCCCGAGAGAATTTCAAAAGAGGTGTACCTGATTGTGTTGCCATCTTCCTTTGATTTTGCTTTGAGCAAATCGAGTTGGTCTCGTGTTAGTTTGAAAATTGAGTAGACGGTTTTGGTTTCGTCTGATGGGACTTGGAGCGGCGTTGTTGGATATGGGTGATATTCGACGTGCTCAAAAACGGGTTGTGGCGGGTCCAGTGCACGAAGGAGGGTTCGGTCTATGAAGGGTGGGAGAGTGATGTCAAGGCCACGGGCCATATCGGCCCATGTGTTTATAAAATGTAGTGCGGATGGCCCGTCCGCAAGATAATGGTGTATTGCAACCGTTAGCGAAACTCCACCACATTTGAAGTAAGTTACCTGCAAGACGAGCAAAGGATAAGATTCAACTCCCAGCGAGTAATCAACCACCGGAACGAGTTTCAAGAACTCCATTTGGGGTGCAAAGTCACCAAAGTCATCGACCACGCCATCAGACTCGGCTTCCAAAAACAACACACCTTGTCCTTGGCAATCGATCTCAACGCGACCATCTTGGTCGTGTATAAATCGCCCTGCCATTGGGTAAAACGCAACTAACACCCTGCTCAAAGCATCCTTCATCGCTTTCGTATCAAAGAAGTCAGGAGCACCATTGGGCCGATAAAAATACACCGCTGGTGTGTGGTAATTTGGGGCCATGAGATCAAGGCTAGAGATCCATAGCTTTCTAGTCGGTGTCTCCTCCGCTGGCCTCACCATCGTCGTTTCTCTTACCACGATCTCCATCTCGGTAGATTATATTTTTTTTTTTGGCTTCAAGATGTTATTTATAGAACCCACTTCTGCCTCAACGTATTATAAGATAAGTGTGGACCTTATTTAAGGCGCACCACTATCACGTGGATAAATGATATTTTCAGGTCCTAACATTATGTATGCACAGTATTTGATATTTGATATGTATTTTTTTTACGCCCCACTAACGGTGTGCGTATATAATGTATATATGTGTGGTTCTTGGGGGAAAAAGTAAAGTTGCACTAGTTTTAACGTTATTTTACTAATTTCGTGAAAATAACGTTAAAAAGACGGACGGTTAATCATGCATCATGTGGTGGTGTGGATAGCCAAATGACAAAGGGGTACATGCACCGATCGAGTTTGTCCCGATTGGTAAGTGTTCTGTGCCTTATGTCCAAGGCTTGATACCAAACCACATCGAGCCGGGGGTCTCACTGGAAGCAGCCTCTCTATTCTTAGGGGTAGAGGTAAGGCTGTCTACATCTTACCCTACTCAGACCCTACCTTAACTTTGCTATAGGTGGGATTAACTGAGTATGATGATGATGATGATATGTATTTTTTTTAAGAGCAAACACTATATCATAAATATAGGAACGGGCCAGTAAGAAGCTGTAAAACCCAAGACATAACACGATTACAAAATTATGTCACGTCATTAAATTCACACCATCTTTTCCAAACCACATCCTTCCATTTGGTCCTATTCATTATCCATAAGAACGAGTACAACTTTATGTCTTCAACCGTCTTCCTTATAGGGATGAATGTGTTAAACTTTTTTTTTTCTTTTCTTTTCGAGCCTTCCATATGAGCCAAAAGGTAGTGAGAAACACCGCATTCATCACCATCTTCCAATCTCTCGAACCCGCCAAGTTTTTAGTGTTTCAATGAAAAGAATTGACTTCGAAACATGATGAGATAAGAACCTGTTGATGGTGACCATTCAATGTTTGAACATCTTTGATGGACGACGGGGAGGGCATGCTCTCAATTGCTTGTATTTTTTTCAGGATCGGGCCGAAACCCATCTTTTGTAATCATTACTCCCAAAAACTTGCCCTCCTCCATACCAAAGGTACGCTTGCTCGGATTCAGCTTCATATTGATTTTACGGAGACGCTTAAACGTCTCCTCGATGTCTTTGAGCATATGATCTTCCTCTCGGCTCTTGATAACTAGATAGCTCTAACCCAAATATATTTGTGCTTCAGCCACGTAAATATATGCCACCAAATAGCTCTAATCCAAATACACTTGGTTAATACGTGGCCTGTCAACTCCTCCAATCCCACATTTATCACATATTATCTCTGACGTGTGCACTCCTCTTTTTCGTAAATCCTCCTTGGATGGAATCCAGTACAAACATGCTCTCTAAACAAAATAACCCACCCCGTATTATTGTTATTAATCATCAGTTGCTCCTTCAAACTTGCAACCGAAATCATCCCATTTGAGTCCAGCTTCCAAGCCCATTCGTCTGGCCTATCTCCCACCTTACATTCCTTCAAATGAGACATCAAATTGTTGTATTGATCCATCTCTTTTTTTTATTGGAGCAGCACCTATTCCAAGCCCATTTCCACTGCCCTTCATTATCGACCTTGTTCCAACACTGTGACACCCAAGCTCTTTTAGTTTTTTGTAATTTGTACAAGTCTGGATATTTTCCTTTTAGAGATTTGTCTCCAATACATACATCAATCCAAAACATGAAACCCCCCCCCCCCCCCGCATCCGCCCTACTTTGCCAATAATGTTATTTTAATTAAGAAATTTGAATTCTCCAAATAATTTTCAATTCCCACAATGTCCTTCCAAACTCCCGCACACTTTTTTTTTTACCGCAAAGGCTTGTATTGACCTCCCGCTTCCATGTATGGCTAGAATGACCCTCGCCTATAAAGCTTTCGGGTCCACCTTTATCTTCCACCACCATTTAGCCAATAAAGCTAAATTCATACTTCGAATATCACGAACGCCCAACCCCCTTGTTTTTTTAAACCACATATGTGTGTCCAAGCTATCCATTTTATTTTGCATTTACCTCCTTTGCTCCCCAAACAAAGTTCCTCCTAATCGAATCGAGCATGTTGATAACCTTTTTAGGAGCTTTTGTCACACCCTCAAATTCCACTTGCGGGGTTTTACCGCAAGGCGTGTGACATACCAGGATAGAAGTCAATGGTCACAATAAACGACAACTATATGATATGAAAATAACGTAATAAAACCAACCACGCAGTTTAAAAGTTAGAATAAAACCAAAGACCACAACAGAAGTAATTAAGTTTACAAAACCATAGTTCAAAAGTATGTAGTTAAACCAAACAAAGTTCCAAGAATGCAAGACCAGATGAGACGCAGTGAGACACCAATGCGCCTAAAATTCCATGCTACCTTAGCGACCTGAGAAAACATGCAATGTTAGTCAACACATACAGTGCCGGTGAGTCACAGAGATAAAGTTTGTCAAAAGTTTGTAACGTTTGTAAACCAGACCCAACAATCCTTACATCTATACCTGATGCTAGCTATACATCGTTACATGATACTATAGTGTCGTAAACCACTACTGAACATTAGAATGCCTCAATACTCGCCACTGGTCATCACCCGGTGTCGTAATGTTTGGTAGGACAGCTATGCACCCGCCACTGACCTCCAGTCGGCCCGAGTGGGGCTTGCCAGGCCCAATAGATCTATTCACACTGTCCCTCTATGTATCCACGTATTAATGGTCCACTAAATTTTTGAGAGGATTTTAATGATGAAGAATGTCACTAAGTATTTATGTGATATAATGTAATATGCTGGTCTAAAAGTTAGTAAGTTTGTATCGCATGTTTCTCCCCCAGATATGAAAACAGTAAAGAATGGGGTTGTGACACTCACCTTAGTTTGCGTTCTTCAATAAAAGAATTATCGACACAGTCTGATAGTCCCAAATACTGACGATCTATCATAAAAGTTTGTATAAGTGTTTTGACTAATAACCCTTAGGTTAACTAGTCCCCGATTGTCCAGATCATGACTAACTATGTTTGAAAATGTATTTGAACGTTGACCCGACACACCAGACAGACTCGACATCCCATTGGTGACCCATTACACAAATTAATCAAGCACATATAGTTTACACAGAAGGTTGAAGCATAAAACACTTAGTTCACATCAAAAATTGCATTCAAGAAGTCGTGGGGTCGAATCAGTCAAAAACCAGGTTGTTTCGACCTCCTGATAGGTCGAATGAGTTGCTGAGTGGTCGAATGAGTCAGTAAGTTGTTCATTCGACCTCCCTTTTACTGGTTCGACCTCCCGAAGGTGCGAACCAGTTTCTCGTTCGACCCAACTGCTGCAAAACTCATAAGATGCACCAAATCGCATCAAAACAGTCCGAAAACATCACGAAACACCACAAATCACAGCCATTGATTACTTCTAACCTATCCCCATAAAACCCTACCAATTATATCCCAGAATCAGTCCGTTTCATAACTTACCCAAAATGGCAAATTATGGAAATGTCATATCAATGCATGTAATTTTTACCCAAAATGGAAACTTATCAAAATCACCTTATAATCAGATTATTATGCTCAGATTATCATGAACAAACCCTAAATCTAACACAAAACCCCCAAAATGGGCAAAACATCATCAATCATCAATTACACCCTATAATAATAATCCTAAATCATCATCTAAAACAGTTATAGATCACTAGTATATCATCTACAAATCATTCAATCAACAAATAATACATAACACATCATTAACACATGTATTTTTGTATGAAAACTCATTATTAATGAAAAGGTTTTGTTTAGAAAGATGTTAGTTTAATGGTTTATAGTCTTATAGATATGTAATGTTTGTGAACAATTTATATCAATAAATTATAAAATATTAAAAATGATGAGCGATGAACAAATAAAAAGTTTTTTTATGCATAAACTTAAAAGAATCAAAGTTCAAACCTTTGCATTGTTGAAGACTTAACTTACACCTTATTTTTGTAAGTTTAATATCTGCAAATAAGATCAAAATTTTCAATAAATATTCAGACATTCAACAATCATTCATTCAACGAATCAAGATAAGCATTTAAAAATTCAAAAACTATTGGGAAAAAAACTCAAACAAACCTGCGATTTTGAGACTTCAAATTCTGAAATCAAATTTCCGCTGCCGCCTTGAGACTTTTAGTTTTCCACAATTCACAATTCTAGTTTTACGTTTTGTTTTATTTGGGCTTCACAATTCTAGTATAAATTATTGGGCTTCAAAATTAAAATTGAAATTTGGATTTGGGGCTTTGGGCTGTACCAAATTACGTTTTGTTTCACACTTTGGTAGGACAAAGTCAAAGGGTCCTTATCTAATAAAGGGAAGGGTCCCAAATATTTTTTTACTTTAATTACTACATCATTTTTTTAAAGGTAACACTACCTAATATTTTTTGAGGGGGTGCCTTTCCCCACCCTGGAATGAACATGCATCCGCCCCTGATTTACTATATTATGACTGATATTTTTTATTCGTGTATTTGGATTTTTATTTATAAGTAACTATGTTTATGATTGATAGTACCTCATTCATGTGTTTTAATATTTAGTTTAGATCTGTAAGGCATTTATAGACCACACTGGTACTGCAAATAAAAGAACTAACAAAATTACTCAATCTATCAAAGAAGAATTGATACACTAACAAAAAATGAATACCGTGTTTTAGATTGTCATCGCCGCTGCATCGCGCGGGTTTATTACTGGTAATAATATAATAAAGATAGATTATTCTTTCAATCGAAATTTTATGCTATACTTATACTAGTTGATTACCCCGGGAAGGTCTCGGGGTTGAATGTTTTAGTGTTCTTCTATCAAACCATCATAGAATGTTTTCTAATGTAAGATAAGTGTTAACAGTAGTTTTTTAGGCAAAATAACCACATATCTACGTGAATATAAAAACAATAAGATGATGAAAATGAAGGCATCGCTTCAGTTCGAGCCTACTATTCTGAGCTCGAGCTCAACTCGAAAGTAAAACCTAAAAGCTCGAGCTCGGCTCGACTTGAGCTAATTTAAAAATAATTTTAAATGGCCTAAAAGCTCTTCTGAAGTTCGCTTCAATAGCTTAAATGAGTAAAAGCTCGGCACGAGCTCGACTCACCAATATTATTAATTAAAATTGAACATGTTCAAAGAACAAAATCGCATCTAATTCTATTCTACTACAATTGATCCATTCATCCCTAATATTAACCTAAACCTTCACAAATCCAAGAATTCTTAAATAATCCTGAATATATTGCAGCACCCTCTTAATAACCTAATATGTTCAAATCAATCATATAAGTATATAACATGAAATTAAATCAACCTGGTTATCTTCCAAACCATAAAAACAATCACATAAAGTTTCTAGATCATTACAGTTAGTGAACTAATCCTCTAGATCTCAACTCATCTGTACTTATGTGAGTCAGTAATTGTGATCGAATTCTACTCTAATTATTATCCTTGATATTAACCTTAACCTTCAAATATCCAAAATTTATTAACCACTCCCTAATATTTTTACTTCACCTTCTTAATAACCTAATATGTGCATATCAATCATACAACATCCAATTAAATCAGCCTGATTATCTTCCAAACACTTAAAAGGATCAAATAGCGATCTAAGTCTACTTTAAATCATCATTACACTTACTAAACTAATCCTTTAGATCTCAACTCATCTGAAACTAAATCTCTTACAACAGACAGATATAAACAATAATACTGCGAGTCTGTGATCGGAAAAAAAAGAAGCATGAATCTGTAGTGGGCACAAACTTCAAAGCAAGAAAATACTAATAAAAACAAAAAGATATAATAATAATAATAATAATAATAATAATAATAATAATCGAAATGTATGATACCTTAGATAAAGAGGGGCGGGAGAGAGAATCAAGATGTTGGTCGTGAAGGGCATCGTGGAGAGAGTCATGATCAGAGGAATACGAATAATCGTCTTCATCTTCGGTCATGCTATCCATGGGACTTGATTAGGGTTTGGATTGGAAGGATCGATCAACTTCAGAGGATGCCGCCAAACAGACGAGGGAAACAAAGCTTTAACGGGGATATCATATCAAACTGAAGGAAGGTAAATAAATATATACTCAAATCAAAAAATAAAACAAATACCAACGAAGATTACTCGGTCAATATTTCCTTTTTTTTTTTCAAAAATAAAAATGTTACCAAATTCACATCTTTAAAACTCATATATTTAAATTTTAAATAACGAAAAAATTAAAAAAAAAACTAAAATCTTTCAATTATTATGCCACGTGGTAGTTTCATAGAGAGGTTGAAGGCACCATTGCACGCCACGTCAATGTGACACTATGTGTTGCAGTGTTGCGCGAATCTTTCTCCTAGCTTCTGTTGATGAAGTATATCTATCCATCTTTAGAAGAGTAAAATTCCAATGATAGCATGGCGATTGGGCTGAATTTCAACATTGTAGATAAGAACCTGGTTTAATAGAAAAAACATGATAATGAATAACCTGAACACTTTGTGTTTTTTTCCTGTATGAACGAAACCCCAAAAAAATAGTTGTTTTTTTCTCCGTTTTTTATACAGCACTATGGTACTCGTTGGAAAGATAATAAAACGCTCGTTAATTTGGTGTAATTTTTTTATTTAAAAAATCTCGTATATAAAAGATATTAACGTTTAAAAATTATGGGAAGAAACATAAAAGAGAACAATTTAAAATTGTTTTTTTAAATTCTTTTTTCCTAAAATAACTAAATTTAATTTTAGTAATGTTTTATTTTTATCTTTTTTTTAATTAAAAAAAGAAATAATTCAAAAACACTAAAATCTTTCAATTATGATGCCACGTGGCAGTTTCATGGAGAGGTTGAAAGCACCATTGCATGCAACGTCAGCAATGTTCAATTCTTTTATATATATTAATAGATACCTACATGAATACATATTTTGTATGCATATTTTTTCCTGTTTTGAGCAAGACCATGTTATACTTTCTCATTATTTTGTTCAACATCGTGGTCAATAAACATACTAATTGATAACTCTTATGAGATCTACGCCAGTGCCCACGTACGAGTCGGATCAGAGTATTCCTCTAAACCGAGGGGAACGGTGTAATCATCAGAGTTTATCAATATGGGTGTTTAGAGCCCAACGATGTGAACAGAAATTGACCGGTTATTTGTGCGGGTGAACCCGAAAGGGGAAGGACCGCTAACCGTTCTTGATACTTACATATTATTCTCATTACGGTTAAATGGTGAACCCGAAAGGGAATGACCTCTAACCATGTCATGCTTGAATATTATTTCATTGTAGTATCTATTATTTAACACATTTTGGTTGCACCCATTGTTTCTTGTATCATTTATGTTAGTGTTATGGAAAAGTATAACACCCTAGTGTAAGGTAAATCGGTGATTACGGTTCAGAATGCAATCATGGGTTTACAGGTACATGGGGGTGGTGTGTAATTCTACTTAGGTTATTGGTGGCCAATTAGTACGAATCCAAGATATCGGTAGTGTGGTGGGTTAGCTGCGGTACACCCTATATATAAACACTAACGATACTGCGGGAGCGGACTAGGAGTCTGACCAAGAACCTACCCCATTATTTTCTAATGCATTGTAACACCCCAACCGATGGCGGAAACATCGAGGTGTCATGTAGTGACGATTGTTCAATAGCTCATGGACTAAAAGTGTAAATTTTGATATATTGATTAAGTAGTTTATTACATTGAAAGAAAAATACAAGATACAATGATTCTAAAGTGACAACTAAAACTAAAATACAATGAATCCAAAAATCTAAATAAAAATTCCAAAAGCTTAAAAGTCATCTCATAAATAACCTGAAACATGTACGAAAATAATATATGTCAATACAAAAATGTATTGGTAAGCATACCCTGTTTGAATACATATAGTAGAAAAAGAGTTTCGCAATTCACGTGTAGTACTGTCTACAATTTAGTGTTCAAGCTATGTACAAATGCTACCCAAAAATAAATAAATGATTATTATGTCTAATTAAACATAAATAAGACTAATAATACAAGACATGATCCAAAAATTCTATTTTTATAGAAAATGAATGTTTTCTGATGTAAATCAATGGAAATAATTTTCCCATAATTTTTATAAACTTATTTATATTTATAACTGATTTAATGAGATTAAATCATGTTTAAATGATTAAAAATAGGAAAATTAATAAAAATAAAGGTTTTCTGAACCAAATATTTTTATTTCAGTTCATAATGATTAGAATTAATGTATCAAAAATTTTTAAATTAAAACCATTAAAAATGATTTTTTTTTAATCAATTAAATACGATTAAAACAATTTAATTTAATAAAAATATAAAAAATAAAATATTTTACAGAAAATAAAAGTGTAGCAATTTTCTTTATGGTGTCAAGATGCTACACCTAAATTTTCATAATTTTTGGAGCAAAAATGAATTTATTATGAATAAACTAAGTTTAAATGGATTATAATTGATTTAAAATAAAGAATTAATAAAGGAAATGTAAAAAAAAAAGAAAAAGATCGGAATTGGTGGGAC
This sequence comes from Ambrosia trifida, assembly GCA_028751855.1. Taxonomy (NCBI): domain Eukaryota; kingdom Viridiplantae; phylum Streptophyta; class Magnoliopsida; order Asterales; family Asteraceae; genus Ambrosia; species Ambrosia trifida. The sequence continues at coordinate 175,575,927 of CM054122.1, forward strand.
ATGGGATTCGAACTCATGACCCATGGTTCATAACACATGTGACTCAACCACTACACCACAAAAGCATTTGTTGATTTTATCCAACACAAAAATTATTTATCCAATAACCAAGTAATCATCTTCTTCCCCAAATCTTAACAAAAACCCTAACCCTAACCTCATTTCAATTGGCCATCAATTAGTAACTATTAGAGCCTGGACTCAAGGGGCTTTCAAAGAGGGGTATAAAATAAATGAAATGGCATGATAATATCGTACTTACAACAAGGGACATGATCGAAGTCGTGCAAGATATGTCACGACTTGGAGTCTCTAATTCAGACACATTCTGGAGTAGTTTTACATATTTTTTGTTGTGTTTTATGATGTGTAAAGGCTGAGAAATGTTGGGCACGTCCTATTTATGCAATTGTTTAAGAAAAGGAAACGTTTAGGATCGGTTCTTAAAAGCTCCGATCGGTTACACTTGAATCTCGTTTTTAAGTGATTATTATTGGTTTTTAAACACAGGAATTGATTACAGAGGATGGAGAAACGCTCGAAAACCATAAAGACGAAATAAAGTGCATTTAAACGGGGTTTTTAGGCCTTGCCGGAGTTGGCCGGAACTTGGCCGGAATAAATGGCTGGAAAACCGAAGAGGACAGAAGGAGGCAAAAACTGATTTTTTAAATTTTGAAATGTTGACACAATTAGTCCCTCATATTTAACCTTGTTAGTTTTTAGTATAATTAGGTTAATTTTTCTTTATAAAAACTTAACTAAGTTAAGTTAACTTAACTTAAAAATTTCCAAATCTTTATAAAACTAAACTTATGTTTTTATTTAAAAAAAAATAAGTTGAATAAATAAAAAAATTGATATTTCCCAAAACTTTTGTTAAACGTTTCACGTTTAAATTAAAGATTTTAAAGTAACTCTCGTTTCAATAGATTTGAAAATGTTGAAAAGTATAGGGACTAAATTTGTCGTTTGATTTAAAGATGGAGGTGACGGATGTCACAGTCTCCCCTACTTTAGAAAATTTCGTCTCGAAATTCCTTTCAAGTGGGGGCTACTATAAAACAAAAGACGTTGCAAGAGTTAGCTAGATTTTTAAAAGAAAATTTCATCATTTATGATTCGATAAAATTTAAAATAGTTGTCTAATACCCAAAGTAAAAGTTTCAAATTCTTTTGACAGTTAACCCAAAGTTAGGAAGTTGAGTGTTTAAATGAGAAAAGTTTTTTTTTTTTTTTTTGGGAATGTGTAACGGGTGAGGGGCAGAGGTACCAATGAGGTAGTCTCCCCTACTTTAGAAAGGTTCCTGACCGAACTTTATTAAGGACATGCAACAGAATTTCGATTATCAGAGAGTGTAAGAGTACACGAGATTTAAGGTTTTCTATAGAGATGGTCAACAAAGAAGGCTTCAACAAAACTAATTGAAGCTTAGGTAAAATGTTCTTATTGAAAAATACTAGCTATTAATCAACGATCTAATGAAGAGGTAGTAATGGGTAATGGGTAGGTTCTTGATCAGACTCCCAGGCCGCTCCCGCAGTATCGTTTATGCTTATATTATATATAGGGTGTACCGCAACTGACCCACCACACTCTCGATACTTTGGACTCGTACTGATTGTCTACCAACAGCCTAAATAGAATTACACACCACCCTCATGTACCTGTAAACCCATGATTGCGTTCCGGACCGTAATCATCGATTTACCTTACACTTGGGTGTTATGCTTTTCCATAACCCTATCCTAAGTAATACCATAAACTAATGCGTGCACTCAATATGTAATAGCCACTGTAATGAAATAATGTTCAATCATGACATGGTTAGAGGTCCTTCCCTTTTGGGTTTACCCTTTAACAGTAATGAGAGTAACGTGTAAGTAATAGACATGGTTAGAGGTTCTTCCCTTTCGGGTTCATCCTTAACCGGTAACTTCTGTACACATCATTGGTTCTAAACACTCAGATTGATAAACTCCGAGAATTGCACCGTTCCCCTCGGGTTGGAATATTCTAACCCGAGTCGTACGTGGTCACTGACTTAGATCTCATACGAGTTATCAACTAGTATGTTCATTGACCATGATTATGAACAAAATAATGTAAGTATAACAGGGTTTTGCTCAAAACAGGAAAGAAAATGTGCATACCAAATGTGCGCTCATGTAAGTATATAAGTATAGCATAAAATTTCGATTGAAAGAATAGTATAATTTAAATCGAGTAAATCGCTCAATTGCACAAAATGGAAGTAAACGAGTTGAACTCTTGCAAATAAGCAGTGTGAAAATAATCATAAATAACGTGCTAGAAATAACTATGAATAAAGTGGTGCAAAAATAATGAAATTTATGGCAGATGAGTGTGCACGGAACAGGTGTATAGCCTACTGGCATGCGAGTTACAATCTAGTAATTTTACATATATGTATTATATGATAAAAGACAATTAGTAACATTCTGATAAGGTTACGTCCGATATTTTGTTAGACCAAAAGTTTTGCGACTGAAAGAGTGCGAGTGTAATAAGATAAATTTTCGTTTATGAAAAGCGTAGTTTGCTCAAACTTTGTAATATAGTTGAAAGGATAGTAGTAATGCATGAGGATAACTTTTTAGAAATCGAAGTGTCTTTTAGATTCAAAACAGGTTCATTTGAAAAATCTTCGTAAACACACGTTTTCATGTGTTGACGAGATGTCAAGTTTGAAAAGTGTTATAAGGCTTATTATTAGTTGCAAATTTCTCCCGAAAACATATATTGGATACGTCATATGAAAACAAAAGGTTCACATTTGACCTTTAAAATATGCAATACAAGTTTGTAAAATGCAAAATGTAACCATTCAATGAAGTATGTGTAAATCTAATGTGTTTTAAAAGACCAAGATTTAAAATGACGTGAATGATAAAATTAACGTATGTAATAAACTACCAATATTTAAGAAAATTCATAATTTATCATTTGAGTCTACAAATGATGAACAAAACATAAATATCAATATTATAAAACATTGAAATTGTTTCCATAGGAAACTTTGACTAACTAAAGTAATTGAAATGTTATTAGTGACTTGTGGGGGCGTACTTTAGCCTATAAGTGAATGCTCATCCCGAGAGTTCCCAGGTCGGCATACGAGTTCGTCGTCTTATTGGAATTTATGCAAAATGCCAGGCCTAGTCAGAAAACTCAGGATACAGGCGCTCACCCTTCCAGATTGCACATGCCCCATCACTAGTAAATTTCAAAACTTTAGCGGGATTAAAAACGAAATGTAGAAACAGATCCTTGAGATGTGGATTTCACTCCTAACTCAAAGATGGATTTGAAAATTGAAAACGATTGTGGAATGAAACCAATCACTAAGTTAAGGATATCACTCCCAGCTTAGTGGTTAAGTTCCTTTTTAAAGGAAATACTCTTTGAGGTGTGGATGTCACTCCTATCCCAAATGTATATTCCAAAGATGTATAACATATAGAGGAATGAAACTAATCACCAAGGTATGAATGTCACTCCTAACTTGATGATATCGTTTCATTTGTGAAATATGAGTGTCTTCTTCTCCAAGTAAAATATCAAAAGAATAACAAGAAAGAATCATATCGAAAATATCTTGATAAAAAATATAAGAAATAAGAGAAATATAAACGAGAGGACTCGTGAAAGTAAGCTTAGTTATAGACTAGGCTAAAAGGCATTCTAATAACCTAATTCCCTATAACCATGGATCTGATACCAATCTGTAACACCCCAACCGATGGCGGAAACATCGAGGTGTCACGTAGTGACGATTGTTCAATAGCTCATGGACTAAAAGTGTAAATTTTGATATATTGATTAAGTAGTTTATTACATTGAAAGAAAAATACAAGATACAATGATTCTAAAGTGACAACTAAAACTAAAATACAATGAATCCGAAAATCTAAATAAAAATTCCAAAAGCTTAAAAGTCATCTCATAAATAACCTGAAACATGTACGAAAATAATATATGTCAATACAAAAATGTATTGGTGAGCATACCCTGTTTGAATACATATAGTAGAAAAAGAGTTTCGCAATTCACGTGTAGTACTGTCTACAATTTAGTGTTCAAGCTATGTACAAATGCTACCCAAAATCAAACCTTTGTTTAATGAATCAAGAGTCACATATATATAGTATTCGCTCATTGTAGGCGATGAATAATCGTTCACACATAACAATAATTAAGTAGTATTTATTGCAATGCTAGGCCGCCCAGCGGTTAATGATTAAGGTCATAAGTACACACTATCAGCGAATCAACAAGTAAAACACATACAAGAATTGTGATTGTGAATATAGAATAAACCATGATTAAGTGAGTGAAGTAATAAGCGTACATGAGTCACCCCAAAAGTGTAAAACATGAAAAAGGGGAAAGATATACTCACAGTTTGCGAAAGCGATCAAAATCCAACTTAAGCTGACGTGAGTTAAGAAATGGGAATTCTGAAGAATTCTACCTATAATGTATAAGAATACTAATAAATGAAATGTCTTAAAAGTCTAAGGTATCTAGGGTTCTAAGGCATTAGGGTTTGCTAAGTTGATTTGGGGAATTAGAGTTTTTTTTATGATAAGTCGAATTACTATAAAAGTTGTATATTAAAAATAATATATTAAAGTTTGTAATTAGGATTTAGGTAATATATTTATTACCAATTGAATATTTAGGTCAACATAAGTTTAAATAATTAATACAAAATAATTTAGTTAATTACTTTAACTAATTATTGTAAATAAATACAATAATAATAAATATTGAAATAAATAATTATGAGTTAAACAAAGATCCAACAAATGGTAATTAAGATTTTCAAACATAGAATTATTTCTATTTTATAGGAAAAGTATTTATAAAATAGATATTTAATAGTAAAAATAAATAAATGATTATTATGTCTAATTAAACATAAATAAGACTAATAATACAAGACATGATCCAAAAATTCTATTTTTATAGAAAATGAATGTTTTCTGATGTAAATCAATGAAAATAATTTTCCCATAATTTTTATAAACTTATTTATATTTATAACTGATTTAATGAGATTAAATCATGTTTAAATGATTAAAAATAGGAAAATTAATAAAAATAAAGGTTTTCTGAACCAAATATTTTTATTTCAGTTCATAATGATTAGAATTAATGTATCAAAAAATTTTAAATTAAAACCATTAAAAATGATTTTTTTAATCAATTAAATACGATTAAAACAATTTAATTTAATAAAAATATAAAAAATAAAATGTTTTTCAGAAAATAAAAGTGTAGCAATTTTCTTTTTGGTGTCAAGATGCTACACCTAAATTTTCATAATTTTTGGAGCAAAAATAAATTTATTATGAATAAACTAAGTTTAAATGGATTATAATTGATTTAAAATAAAGAATTAATAAAGGAAATGTAAAAAAAAAAAAGAAAAAGATCAGAATTGGTGGGACATGGGATTCGAACTCATGACCCATGGTTCATAACACATGTGACTCAACCACTACACCACAAAAGCATTTGTTGATTTTATCCAATACAAAAATTATTTATCTAATAACCAAGTAATCATCTTCTTCCCCAAATCTTAACAAAAACCCTAACCCTAACCTCATTTCAATTGGCCATCAATTAGTAACGATTAGAGCCTGGAATCAAGGGGCTTTCAAAGAGGGGTATAAAATAAATGAAATGGCATGATAATATCGTACTTACAACAACGGACATGATCGAAATCGTGCAAGATATGTCACGACTTGGAGTCTCTAATTCAGACACATTCTGGAGTAGTTTTACATGATTTTTGTTGTGTTTTATGATGTGTAAAGGCTGAGAAATGTTGGGCACGTCCTATTTATGCAATTGTTTAAGAAAAGGAAACGTTTAGGATCGGTTCTTAAAAGCTCCGATCGGTTATACTTGAATCTCGTTTTTAAGTGATTATTATTGGTTTTTAAACACAGGAATTGATTACAGAGGATGGAGAAATGCTCGAAAATCATAAAGACGAAATAAAGTGAATTTAAACGGGGTTTTTAGGCCTTGCCGGAGTTGGCCGGAACTTGGCCGGAATAAATGGCCGGAAAACCGAAGAGGACAGAAGGAGGCAAAAACTGATTTTTTAAATTTTGAAATGTTGACACAATTAGTCCCTCATATTTAACCTTGTTAGTTTTTAGTATAAATAGGTTAATTTTTCTTTATAAAAACTTAACTAAGTTAAGTTAACTTAACTTAAAAATTTCCAAATCTTTATAAAACTAAACTTATGTTTTTATTTAAAAAAAAATAAGTTGAATAAATAAAAAAATTGATATTTCCCAAAACTTTTGTTAAACGTTTCACGTTTAAATTAAAGATTTTAAAGTAACTCTCGTTTCAATAGATTTGAAAATGTTGAAAAGTATAGGGACTAAATTTGTCGTTTGATTTAAAGATGGAGGTGACGGATGTCACATGCATATTGGGCTATTTAATAATGTTGGACCCGGTCTATTTAATAGGTCGTTGACAAACGACTATCATTTATATAAGAACGTTTTTGCACAAGCTTCAATTCGTCTTCCTGGAATCTTCCTTTTGACCACCCACACTGAAAACTAAAATTTTTTATACACCTACACTCTCTGTTACACGGAATCTTGTTGCATGTCCTTAGCAAAGTTTGGTCAGAAACCTTCTAAAGTAGGGGAGACTGCAACAACAGTGCCCTTTCATTTACATGTTATACACATTTTAAACATTCTCTTTCCCAAAACTTTAACATTGTAAACCCTCGTATATTAATCTTGGATCAAACGTTAAAAAAATTATGAAAATTTTCTTTTAGATTTAAACAACTATTTTAACTTCACCAAATCACAATTTCTGCAAATTTCACTTCACTACAAAAACCTTAAGTATCCTTTATTTCACGACACTATGCTTTTCACCGAAACCTCCACTTAAAACGAATTTCGGGACGCAATTCTCCAAAGTAGGGGAGACTGTGACACCCACACATTTCACTTCACACAAATACACAACTTTAGTCCCTCTTGTTTTTTTATTTATATATCTAGTCCTTGAATTCAAAACTATCATCAAATAATAAAATTCGCGAACCTATCTCTTTATTTTCCCGTGCGTCTATTTATCAAACTATTTATGTATGTATAGCATATAATTACAAGTTATAGATATTGTGTTGTTAATCAAATAAGGATATATTTTTTTAAGAATAATAATAAAAATTAAAAACATTAAAAGTCAAAACAAATAGTCAAAGTACAAATAAAACGTTCATCTTGACTTGAAAAGAAAATAATAATAATAATAGTATGGAGAATCCCATGAAATTTGAAATCAACTCCATCCTAAACTTGCGCCACTGTCTTCTTCGGTTTCCTTTTTATTTTCTTTTCCTTTATAACCATCTAAATATTTACACCACCAATTGATTGCAATTAAGAGCAATTGATTAGGATTGTGAAACAAATTTGGAGCAATGAAATTAAATTGTAAATATATACGTATACATGTTGATACACCGCCGCTACAACCCCTCGCTAAAATCCTCTCTCGGCTCCTTTATTTCCTCGACTAAAGTTCCTACATAACCAAAATAACCGCCAACTCCGACCACACATCACCACCATCTTGCCCACTCGAATATGCCACCTTTATGAAGTTAACTACCGACGTCGTTGTGGGTTCACCGGCCAAACCGCTAGTGACTATGCAAGCACCGGTGCATGCATTTCGGACAACCGCCGCGAGCTCCGGGCTCCAGCCATAAGCTGTCGGTGTCGAACGAACATCACTCAAGGTATTGCTGCTATCAACCTACTCATTTTAACATAAAGATTAAAATTCCTAATGTTTGGTTCTTGAAACCAAATTTTGGGGATACTATCTCCTTTATGTTCTTTACCTTTTTTGGGGACAAGAAGAAAACGTAAAGCACATGTAGTTTCTTTCAAGGGTGATACTATCTAGACATTCCCCAAAAAAAACCCTAGACACCCTAGGATGGATCATTAAGGCCTCAATGGGCCATTGAGGCCAAATCTGGGAAAAACGACGGGTCATTGAGGCCTCAACGATCCATCCTTATACAAAAAAGTGAAAACGATGGCCCATTGAGGCCTCAACGACCCATTGAGGTTTGCCAATATTTGTAATCATTGATCAATCATTGGGAATGATTGGTAATGATTGGTAATTGTAAAAAAGAAGTGTCTCAATGGCTCATTGAGAAGCTTTGTCTCAATTGCCCATTAGGCCTCAATGGTCCGTTGGGTTTTTTTTTTTAATTTGCAACTTTTGTCTCAATGGCCCATTGAGAAGCTTGGTCTCAATTGCCCATTAAGGCCTCAATGGTCGGTTGGGACAAATCAAAGATGGGTCGTTGAGGCCTTAATGAGCCATTGAGACAAAGCTTCTTGAGGAAGCTTCTCCAATCATTTAAAAATAAAAAAAAAATCCCAACGGACCATTGAGGCCTTAATGGGCAATTGAGACAAAGCTTCTCAATGGGCCATTGAGACAAAGCTTGCAAATTAAAAAAAAATCCCAACGGACCATTGAGGCCTTAATAGGCCATTGAGACAAAGCTTCTTGAGGCTTCTCCAATAAGTTAAAAATTTAAAAAATCTCAACGGACCATTGAGTCCTTAATTGGCCATTGAGACCTCTCAATGGGCCATTGAGGCAAAGCTTGCTTCTCCAATCATTGCCAATGATTGGTCAATGATTACCAATAATTGGCAAACCTCAACGGGTCGTTGAGGCCTCAATGAACCATATTTTTTCCAATTTTTGGCCCTCAATGGGTCGTTGAGGCCTCAATGGGCCATCGATTTTCTCTGTTTGGCGCTCAATGGGTCGTTGAGGCCTCAATGGGCCATTGAGGGGGTGTTTAGATAAAAAACCCTAGTGTGTGAATATCCCAAGCCTCTTTCAATTCCAAATATATATCATCTTCCACAACTAATGTATTTTATTCAAAACTAGCTGGAACACGCGCGTTGCGGCGGGGCTGCACCCGTAAACTTTTATTACATATATAATAATTTTAAACTAAAAGTCATCATGTAATCTTGTGTGACATTTATTTTGGGGGAAGTCCTTTGATATTGAAAGCACAAATAAAAAAAATTGATGCGGGAGAATACTGAAAACATGAATCAGAAGACAAGATTTCAGTCTCTGGAAAAAAACGTAGCTTAATACTCTAAATGAAGCCATAAAAAAATAAAGAATGACGTGTGGGATGGGTTTGCCATCCCGTAGTACTAACTGGTCGATTTTGTGGTATATTCCCGAATATGATCCAAACGTATATATGTCATTTCTCATGTTGGCGATTGTTTCGTCTAATGAGACACCCATACCCTCATTATGAAGAATTCTAAGTAATATAATATTCTATTCATTTAATCTAAATAAAAAAACGTAAATCACTTTAGATACATATTAAAAGGAATTATCTATCAAGTTACGCTAGTTACAAAAATGTCAAACTATGTCTAAGTACAAACACCAATCAGTAGTATGTATGAAAATGTCAAGTTATATATATTTCAATAAATAAATATCACATAATGCGAAAAAATAACTATTTCCATATAATTAGAATAATGAATATGACAAAATGAATATAAAATGCATGTAAAACTAAATAGTTAATTTGTAAATTAAATAACTATCAAAAGTCTACCCATATATATATATATATATATATATATATATAGGATTATTAGAAAAAGATGTTACTAAATAAATTTAAAGGCAATTAAATTAATAATTTTTAAACATATAGGTATATGTTCGAGTCATAAAAATCCTTAAAAAGTCTATGGATTTAAATATATAAATTAAGTAGTCCAAAATATATATTTAATTGAAAAATATCATAAAATTATCAAATAATCACTAAAGGTCGAAACTAAATATCTAGACCAAAAAATACATAATTGAATTTTATGAGAAATAATAATATGTCTAAAAGCGTCTACAATATTTCTATATATTAATAAAATATCGATTTAGAGTTATATGTATAAATTATATAATGTGTATAGTGTATGTGTGTATTAATTTAGTCCGATTCGTAACATCATATACATTTTAATTCATTAAAGTATATTTACACCCCCATTATGAAGAATTCTAATTAATATAATATTTAAATAAGATTATTAGAAAAAGAGGTTACTAAATAAAATTAAAGGCAATTAAATTAATATTGATTTAGAGGTATATGTATAAATTATATAATGTGTATAGTGTGTGTATATATATGTATGACATAGAATATATATATATATATATAGATATAGAGTGCTTCAATAATAACTTCATATATCTAAAATAGTTCTGAATATTAAGTAACATTTATAGAATTATAGAATATATAACGTATAGATCAACCATACCTTGATTGAAATAGAGAAAAATAACCAGTATATTGACGATCTTGAGATCCTTATGTTCGAAGTGGGTGTTAATCAAAGCTTGGTAATGGCTGCATTCTTGTGATCAAAATGGTGATTGAGAGGATGCTTTGTGTGTGAATGACAACATAATGATATATGAGGTCATGCCAATGGTTATATAAATGCATTTCTAACAAGTTCTCTTTTATTGCCATGACTCTTCATTGGGAAATTAATCATAATCTTCAATTCTATTTAATTTAGTCCAATTCATAACATCATATATGTTTTAATGTATAAAGGGGGTTACATTGTAGAGAAGATATTAACCGTGTATTAGTCACATGTACCATAGGCATGATATGTTGTATAAAAGGGCATAATGGGAAGAAAGAGGCTAAAATATAGAGATGTATGCTTATGTCTCTTAATATACCATCTTAAAAAAGTAGTGAAATTACCTTGATGCCCATCTAGAATCTTCTTCTTCTAATAAAAGAGTAAGGCTTAAGGGTGTGGGTCGGCAACCCCCCTTCGGTGCCTTACGTGGCGCACGTTGCCGACGGCAAACACCGCCCCCCCGACCTGTCTTCGGCAAAAACGGCATAATCTCCCCGACCTCACCGTCCCTTTAATCGAGAAAAAAAGTAAACGTTGCATATGATTTTCAAATGTTTTGGAGAGAGAGATGGGTTTAAGAGAAAGAGAAAGAGAGAGAGAGAGAGAGAGAGAGAGGGAGGGGCAGATCTGGGGACGATGGCGTGGAGCTGCTGTTGCCGGAGAAGACGACGTGGAGCTGCTGTTGCCGGAGACGACGACGTGAAGCTGCTGTTGCCGGAGACGACGACGTCGAGCTGCTGTTGCCGGAGAAGACCACTAGGCGGTGGTGTTTTGTTGCTTTGGTTGGCTCTGTACAACATATATATATATATATATATATACTTTGCTTCTGTAACACAGACATATATATATATATATATATATAATTTTGTTGCTTTGTTGCTTTTTTAAAATATAAATATCTAATTAAATAGATTAAATAAAATAATAAAAAAAAGGAAGGGGGAAGGGGGAACCATTTCCCCTATAAGACCGACTGTAATGGGGCCTTATTTATAACGCCTGTATCCGAGGTGGACAAAAATGGCGCCCCCCACACCGCTACGGGGGGCTCCATTTTTCAAAAATGTGCAAGGGCTTTATAAATATAACGCCATCCCTCCTTTTGCCCCCTCCAATCAGAGCAAGCCACATCACCCCATCTCTCTATTTTATTATTATTTTAATTTAAAAGATATAATAAAATATTAATAGGGGCTTTATATATAAAGCCCCTACCACTACACCCCTTTTTCAGTTTCTCTCTCCATGCTGACTCAGCTGCCACGTGGACCAATCAGAAAGAGGGGCTTTATATATAAAGCCCCCCACTACGCATGGCCTAAGGGGAAGGAGAAGGGGGAAATGACGTGGCGCTGATGTGGACAAGGGGGAGGGAAGGGGGAAGGGTGACCACACCCTATAGCCTAAGTAGGGTACACTTGGCCCCTAACTATAGCCTCCACCTAGGATGACACGTGTCATTATAAGACTCAAACATACCGGTGATCCGACCCGGTTCCATTTGATGTTATAACCCGACGTTACAAACCCTATTTTTCTATGACCTCTTCATCTTCGGTTCCCATTCCAGAGGCAATCTTGCCTTCATATCCTTGTGAGCAACCATCGATCTTCATGTTGCAGGTACGAATCAATGTTTATGTTCGATTTTCGTGATTGTTTATGTCGTTTTCTTTTCTGAGTTTCGGTTATTTTTTTTCGTCACTTACAGTTGAATCGAAACCCTTTTTGTTTGTTCTTTAGGATCACTTTCACATTTCCACGTTCACAAGGTTATTTATCATTCATCCTTGCTTAGGGCTATCTTCTACTGTTATCTCATGCTCCTTCTATGTCTTTCAATCAAGCATAAATAAGTTTTCATTTGCTCAATCGGTTGCTTTCCAGTGACGATGAGAGAGAGGGAGAGAGCCCTTAATCGTTGTCGATTTCTTCAAGGTTAGAGCAACCAGATTACCTAGGGGCGGCGGCAGGGTTATTATTAATGTTTTGTGACAGAACGCCGGAGACGCCCAACAGCCCCGACCATTTGTCTGGCCTTTTAGCCGTTCAACTTACAGGCGGCATCAGACACATCTCCTTTTTTTCCATCATATCTTACTATCTTCTAATGCGAATAGGGTTTCTCCTCTACGGTTAGAGACGGTGGCGGTTAAAACTACGGTGGTTAATGCATCGGTTTATGCGATTGTTGTTTGAGGTTTGATTTCTTTGATTGAACGGCTTGCTGGTTGTTGCGTTGTTTTCATTCTGAATTTTACTCCCATAGTTTTGTGTTTCTTTCGTCCTTTTTTTCTTTTTTTGTTTGTGTGTGCAGAAGGCCAAAAAGACATATCTCTAACAACCTATTGCTTTTTTCCAATTTGTTTTTTAATTAATTCACTTCGTTATAGTTTGTGTGGTCTTGGATTGTGTCTTCTATGGAAGATGATTAGTTTTTTTCTTTTACAAAATTAAAGGGATCGTATTTATTGTATATAGATACAGAATGTGGATTCAAGGGAATTAACATGATTATATAGAATTGGTGTGAGATAATGTTTAACCAGTTATTTCTCATATCATTTAGAGGTGATATTGGGATAAAATGATTGTATAAGATGCATCTTAATTTTTATGTGTTCGCTTGCAAAAGGCTAGGGGTATGTTTGGTAAGGAGCTTTTAGGAGCTTCAAGCTTCAAGCTTTTAAGAAAAAGCTCTTATACAATAAAAAGCCTTGTTTGGTTGAAGAGCTGGAAGCTTTTAGGTTAGGAGAAAAAGCTCTACAGTGAAAAGCTACTACTACTAGCTTTTAAGAAAAAGCTCTACTAGCTACAAGCTTTTAATTAGTAAATGACACAAATACCCATTCTATTTTAAAAACAAAATAAAAACTTTCCTTGCAAACTTTTAATTATGCCCATTTTGGTCATTTTATACATTTTATTAAAAGCTCCAGCTACTCTGCCAAACACCAAAATATATTTAAAAAGCTTCCAGCTATCAGCTTCCAGCCACCAGCTTGTAGCTAACAGCTACCAGCCTCCAGCTAGTTTTGCCAAACATACCCTAGGTACAATAAGATTTTGAAGTCAACGGGTCAAATTGGTGGCAAGGTAATACAACTAATATGGGCAACGGTAAGTTTGTCTTGCACAATATCAATGATCCAATGTTTTATAATTATACATTATATAGTTAAATCTAAAAATTTCATACAAGGTTGACAATGAGAAGTAAATCTCATAAGTTGCTATATATATCATTAGACAACACTCATTTGTGCCAGGGGAGTATTCTAATTTTGGGTTTTGTGAAAACAACAGGTACATGAAGAAATCCATTGTATGTAGACTTCTCATATGCTTGGTTAGCAACACCAAATGTATTATTGTTGTTACATGAAACTTACAGCTTTAGTAATCATCGAGGAAAGCATTTTTGGTTTATTGGTTTTTTGTTTGTCATCTTCTTATGGTTCAGGTGGTTGATTCAAGGTCGTTTGTTTGAACGGCATCGGTTTCTATGGGTTTTCAGGTTCATTTATTTCTTCTTAGTGTTGTTTGGTTGCTATGTGTTTCCAGTTTTTAATATACATTAACACTATGATTTCAAAATCGAGTGGGTTCAAGGGAATCCACCGAACAAACTTAAATCCACCCCGTCATAAGGCAACCGGCTTCAGTTCATGTGAATCCTATGATGCATTTGTTTTTAATCCGTATTATATGGAATTGCTAAAGACGAATATTGTCAGTATATTACTTACACTGATAGGTTCGAAAGCATAAGCCTTTTATGGATAACTTATTGTCTATGATTGACGCAAGGCAACCAATATTAATTCATTGGAATATTAACATAGTTGAATGAGCCTCCATAATGTGAACACTATGATTGGTAAATGCTTCGATTTGGATTTGGTTAACTGATTGTATATTTTAATATTGGTATATTTGTTCCTCTTCAACCTGTAAAAGTGCAATTAGACATAAAAATATGTAGTGCTTTCTATTGGAAAGTAGAAAGGCTTTTGCCTTCTTGACTAATAGACTGCCCCTTTTCCTATCCAATGATACCATGCTTAGCATGAAAGGAAACTAGCACTAATACAGGTAGAGTATATATTTACCTGTTCGCAAGCTTAAAAATCAAACCATTTAGGACAGCTTAACTGCTTAAGTCAATGAATTATGCATAAACTATGACCAAATTCTTGAAAAAAAGAAACTTCATGTTCCTGTAGTGATACATTAATTGGTGGTCCTAACACCGCAACTTAGGGAAGAAACCTGACCATGGGATTAAACTCAACTATTCGTTAGCATTGGTATTGGTATTGGTATTGGTTCTTACCTTAAGAAGTTTGGTTAAGAAATATATCACTCGCTTTCTTTCATCCTCTACATTAAATTGATACCACCTAATTGACTGAACCTATAAAACAACTAAATGTCTATTAGTATATACAGGTGACACAATATACGACACGCCTCAGCCCTCAAGTGATCAAGATCACTTTGACAAGATCATAACCGTCCAATCATGCTATATCGTCAACGAATACATACCACTACCTAAAAAATATATGCCGGTTGTTCTACACAAGGCTACGCTTTACAAGTGTGTATGGTTAGTAACGATTAAAGTGAGAAATGTAGCCGAGTTGCAACACACCGCCATGTTCGTTTAGAACTGTGTTTGCGCATCGAAGCGCACGGGTATAATGTTTACAAACAAATGGTGAACCAATCTAAAAAAAAAAAAAAAACTTTATTTTTTCATATAGATCCAAAGACTTAACGTTTACTGATTTTGACTGTTTGTTCTAAAACACTAATTTCCTGTACTTCCTAATTCCATTGTATTCAAAATGTTAATTTCTAATAATTTTGTTTATTAAATTTTATACTATCTGATTAATTATGAGATTCACATTCTTATTTTCCATTTTGCATAATCATGTTAACATAATGTTCTGCATCTGTATAATGTTTTTAAATTGTTAATGTTTGTTTGACATCCAGATTTAGAACCCCTATTTGCCTTTGAGTTTATCAATATGTCTTATCGTAATGGCAGTCAATTCTCCAAGGTTGTATACAATCCTTCATCTGAGTTATTAAACCATTTACTTTATATATTTTTTCACTGTGTGTTTATGTTTTTCAAAATAAGTTACCAATTACATCAATGCTACCTGATTCTTTTTTTTTTTTTTTTTTTTTTTGAGATCCCACATATCAAAAAACATTTCAGTAATTGGTATATAATTTTCTTACAACAAAATGGCAGCCCACCATTTTGTGCTAATCTATATATCTATTCTATATATATATATATATTGCAAAGGGATTAATCATACATGTCATACTCCTATGCAATCTCTCCTTTGAGAGATGCCACATAGGATGTGATGTGGCAACTCTAAACCAATTAAAAAAAACAAATAAATATGATTTAACCTAATCTATTATAATCTTTAACCTAATCTATTAAATACCTAATCTACTAAATCTAAATATTAAAACTTTATTATTTTATCTCTTGTGTTTCTTCCCATAACTTTTAAACGTTAATATCTTTTATATACGAGATTTTTTAAAGAAAAAAATTACACCAAATTAACGAGCGTTTTATTATCTTTCCAACGAGTACCATAGTGCTATATAAAAATCGGAGAAAAAATGACTATTTTTTGTAACCCGAAAGGTATTGTGTCGGGTTTGGTTTTAGTTTAGAAAAAATTGTGGGTTTGGGCCGGGTCTTGGATTAGGTGATACCCAACCCGATTACCCGAAACAACATACCCAAATACTCGAACTACATACCCGATCATATACCCATGAATTTTTTAACGCATCACATAACCCTTAGACTAATGCGTTTGATATTTCAATAATTAACTGTTTTTTCTTATTTCATGTTAGTTCTTTTTAGAATGATCGATTACGAACTTCCGAATTCATTTGTAATGGCACTAGATTTATACCACGGCGCAGAGATTCGTTTTTTTTATATTTGAATATGATAACTTATGGCAGAGATTTGTTTAAAATAATAATAATATTAATAATAATAATAATAATAATAATAATAATAATATATTTTATTATGTTATATTAGATACTAGATATTTGCCCGCGTTGACACGCAGTTCAACAACGTACGATTATTTGGAGTAGTATAACGTATAAGAAAAATAAAGTAGAAACATTTTATTAAAATTTAAAAGCAACGAATACACATTTATTCAAATATCGCTGAAAATTTCCTTATAAACCACATTTTTTGTTTTAGTCATCAGTTTCCCACCAGCATCAAGTATAAGTAACTTCACGCCTGCCCTGCTTTTAACTCTTGACAATGCGACATAAAGCTGGCCATGTGAGAATACAGGGTTTCTTAAATACAATCCAACCTGAATAAGGCGACTTAAATGGTATGTGTTAAAAATAGACTTATGGCATATTCAACAATAAGAAAGTAATAAAAATGAAAATAAGAAACTAACTACCACCTAAATTTCACAATTTAATTTGACACGTCTGAGAAGATGAGCATTACCCATATCGACCCGCTAAAAAAGCTTCGAGCATATTTTATTCTATTTGACACCTTTGAAAAGGCAAACATTACCCAAATCGACCCGTTAAGAAAAGGGAAGATTGCCCCAATTCACCTATGGCCTATGTATTAGATAAAGGAACATCAATCTAATCAAAACACCATAAACACACTGTTGGCGACTTTTACCCTATTTGACCCATTGGAAAAGTTGAACATTACCCAAATCGACCGATTTATAAGTAAACAAACATGAACCTACACCACTAAAACAACATTTTATAACCCTCTTTTAACTAATCAACTAATTCACATAACCCATATGCTTGCATTTGATAAAAAAGTTACCGTTCAAGGTCTCTGAGTAAGCAACTTAGAACTTCCTTAACTTTGCATCAACATCGATATGCTTACTCATTTCAGAGTGTTGCCTACAAATATTTAAGTACTAAGATCAAGTAAACTAACAATACAAAAAACAGTGTGTTTGGATGTGCGTTTTAAAAGCGATTATATGAGCTTTAAGCGATCAAAATCATAGAATTAGCTGTGATACCTCAAAAATCCACATATAAGTCAAAAGTCAAATACCAAATGGACATTCAGTTTTCAAATAAATAATCAATGAACTTCAGCGAGAGGTAATTACGTATATAACATTACTTACATGTAGAAAAACACCGATAGGATGACGCCCGCAAATAGTATTATCAGAGACAAACCTGTCCTCAAAAGTCTTTAAATTTCTCGCGCTCCATATTTGCGAAATCGTTGCTAACCCCACATTGTGTAAATCTTCTTCCACCTTTTGCTTCCCGGACTACTCCACAGCCGGGTGTTTAATAACTTTCCTAAACACTATAATCCATAATTTTTAATTTTTTTAAAATAAAAACATTTAATAACTATTCTATTTTTAAAATTCAAAAAAAAGTCATTAATGTTTTTATATATGTTTTTTATTTTTTAAAAATCGAAATCATTCATTAATGTTTGGGTCAACGTGTTTAATAACTTTCCTAAACACTGTAATCTAGATTTTTAATTTTCTTAAAATAAAAAAAAATTAATGACTATTCTATTTTTAAAATTCAAAAAAGAGTCATTAATGTTTTTATAAAATTTTTTATTTTACATCAACGAAAATTATTCATTAATGTTTCGGTCAAAGTGTTTAATAACTTTCCTAAACACTATAATCCAGATTTTTAATTTTTTTTAAATAAAAAACATTTAATGACTATTCTATTTTTAAAATTCAAAAAAGAGTCATGTTTTTATAAAAGAATTTATTTTTTAAAAATCGAAAATCATTCATTAATGTTAAGGTCAACGTGTTTAATAACTTTCCTAAACAATATAATCCACATTTTTTTGTTTTTTTAAAATAAAAAACATTTAA
Source organism: Ambrosia trifida (assembly GCA_028751855.1). Lineage (NCBI taxonomy): Eukaryota > Viridiplantae > Streptophyta > Magnoliopsida > Asterales > Asteraceae > Ambrosia > Ambrosia trifida. Next base: position 175,594,442 of record CM054122.1, read on the forward strand.
TAACTATTCTATTTTTAAAATTCAAAAAAGAGTTATTAATGTTTTTATAAAAAAATTTATTTTTTAAAAATCGAAATCATTCATTAATGTTTGGGTCAACGTGTTTAATAACTTTCCTAAACACTGTAATCCATATTTTTAATTATCTTAAAATAAAAAACATTTAATGACTATTCTATTTTTAAAATTCAAAAAAGAGTCATTAATGTTTTTATAAAATTTTTTATTTTTTAATAATCGAAAATTATTCATTAATGTTTCGGTCAAAGTGTTTAATAACTTTCCTAAACACTATAATCCAGATTTTTAATTTTTTTTAAAATAAAAAACATTTAATGACTATTCTATTTTTAAAATTCAAAAAAGAGTCATGTTTTTATAAAAGAATTTATTTTTTAAAAATCGAAAATCATTCATTAATGTTTCGGTCAACGTGTTTAATAACTTTCCTAAACACTATAATCCAAATTTTTACTTTTTTTAAAATAAAAAACATTTAATGACTATTCTATTTTTTAAAAGTCAAAAAAGAGTCATTAATGTTTTTATAAAAAAAATAATTTTTTAAAAATCGAAAATCATTCATTAATGTTTCGGTCAAAGTGTTTAATAACTTGCCCCAATTCACCTATGGCGTTGACCCCAATTCACCTATAACGAACTTTAATTTGGAATTTGAAAATTGAAATTTGAAATTCAAAATTCGATATTTAACTAATTACCAATATAAGCTAAACTAATATTAGAATAATATAACACAATTAATATGATCAATTAATGTATTAATTGGAGAGTTGACACTACTTATGTAGAAACTTTGAATCTTATTAAATGTGTAATTAAAAGGATAATTAGTATGTGTAATTTTTACCATTATTAACCAAAACTCAAAATTTGAAATTTTGTATAATTCGAATTTAAATATTTTTAATTTTAATTTGAATTTTGAAATTCAAAATTCAAAATGTAATTTATTACCAATATAAATTACACTAAATTTAGGAAGTGAGTAATTTGAATGTAATAAGGAAATTTAATGAGTTCCTAATTTACGTCAGTTTCCTTTCCTTTCTCATTCTCATTTTTTTGCTTTTTTTTTTAAAAAAGAAGTAAAAAGACTAAAACGTGAAAACGTGACATATCTTCAATTTATCAATATCTCTATCATACAAAGCATGAACATAAAAAACAGCCTTGGAATATGACACATTTAACAAATTGCCACTAACGCCGTTTTAACAACACCTTTTAAAAACGACCCAAATTGAAGACTTTGTTTTCCAAACCATTTTTTTCTTTATAAATTTACGCATAAATCCAAAAACAATACATTATTATTATCTATAACTGAACCTAATAATCGTTTTAGAGGTAAATTGAATGTAATTCATAACATGAGCATGGGAAATATTGATGAACAACTAAATAAAGAAGATTAGAAACTCTTACCGTGAGGTGAACCGTCTCTGGGATTGAAGCTAATAATTGCCCGTCCTGTATATCGAGATGAAAAAACTCGTGTATTAAAAGCCGCCTAATCAAACACCGAATGATCTTTAATCAAAACCCGAGCAGTCTAAACAACCAAAAAATATGTTGATAAAAAAACAAATTTGTTGATAAAAAAACAAAAACAAATCAAAAAAAAAAAAATTAAAATTATCAACTAAAGTTTGCGAATGAAAGGGGATGCCTAAATACTTGTCGAAGATTGACTAATATTACGAAAGAAGAAAGTTATTAATGTGATATAAAAATAATTTTGATTAAAATGAGATAATTTTTGTATTGTTACCTCGTATGATATGTTATCAATATCGAGCCACCTATCCATGCCATAGAACATTAACCTGAAAATCAAATTAAATTACGAAATGATACACACTCGAACTCAATGAGCATACTGTAAATTATACATACACATTCGAGCTTCTCCAATTCACATAGAGCTTCTCCAATATCTTGAGGCAACTCCTGAAACATACGCATTCGAACAAATAATATATGTATTAGTGCGTGTATATCATATATGCATGAATTATGTATGTAATTATGTACGTGCGACATTAAACATACCTGGCAATCTCTGCTGATTTTAACCGGTTTGTAGTCATTCAATGGGTTTTTCAAGTGAAAAGTTTTCTGAAAAGGCAAGTCAGATGTTTTCCATTAAAAATTAATGGACACTGAGATGAGGCTATAACGTGTTATAGTGTAGACAAATAATTTGGATTAATCTATAAATTAATCTTTAAAACAAATACCTAATTCGGTATTACATGGACGTGCGACCCCACGGTTTGCTTCCACCATACCCATTGCTCCAAACATTGTCTCTTCTCCAACCAACCGAGGACATCATTTGGGCATACCCTTGGAAGTAGCCACTCATATTGACACTAAATATTAATATCACCTTACCAGAATTCTGCAAAGACATGGCGTGCACTTTAGACGGTTCTGGAAAACACTGACACAGAGAACAATGAACTTAGATGATAAGCTTCTTCCAATATCGGTTCGTTCATCACTTTCTCTCTCTAGATCTCTGCGTGTCTCTCTCTCTGTATTATGTTCTCTATGAATTTTGAGTTTAAATTGTTTTAGGGAAGTTAATTAATTCAATGAGAAGCTTTGACCAAATCATAATGAATTACCTAATTTAATATAATTACCTAATTTAATATAATTAATGAATTTTGATTTTTAGAAAAAACGAAAATTTTATAAATTCTCACAATCGGACACTTGGCACAAATTGATTGGCTATGTAATTGGAGGCACAATGTGGGATTGACAAGTGTCCTCATGGACTTTGTTTTATTAGATGTATAGATTTTAACCCGGGACACTCCCGGGATAAAAACTAGTTAACTATAAGCGCTTGGTTACGGTGGGCTTTAATGGCAATACTTGATCCACCTCAAAATTTTCAATCATTTATAAAATTATATTGTTGTTGTCAAAGTCAAATGGGTAGCATATTCTTCTTTTATATATTCATGAAACAAGTGATAGTCACTAATTCAATGTTGATGCTGTTATTTTTAAGTTAGATGTTTAAGAACTGTTTTAAGATTTTATATCTTCACGTTTCACTTTAATACATTACTAGAAGTTTCTTATTTCATTTTTGCGGTGTTAAAACCATTTACCGACGACTTAAAAATTCTAGAAGTTGTTCTAAAAGTCAAAGGTTGTCTAATAAGCCCTATTCCATGGTTGGTCCGGTTGTCTTATAAAGAAGATTTTAGGATTTCACCTGCTATAGAAGTTAATGGTAATAATTTTTTTTATGATTTAAAAAAAAAATTATGTGTTATGTATGATGGTTTTTCATCTGAGTTTGATTGTTTTGATTATGTTTAACTAAATATGATAAAAGTGAAACGAATATAGATGGAAAGTGCAGCGGAATAATAAACTGTTAATCAAAACAAGAGAGTAAATGTTTTTAGATCGAATGCTTTCATTTATCTAAAAGATTACAATCGTACAAATACTCCCCCTCAGCCTGATCACACAGTGATTGTTTGTCTGAGAGAATGTTTGTGTGTGTGATGCAATAGAACAGTACAAGCACTGTTCTATTTATAGACAGACCTAAACCACTGATGACCTAAGCTGACGTCACCTAAGACAGTGACCTCTAACAGAATAACAAACATAAAACATCTGCCTATTACAAACTACTGTTACATTGAAAGCACTGATAGTAAACAGCTGTTGTAGGAAAACTCTGATGGTCTTGTATCCTCTGCTGGAGCCTAAGTGCTGTTGGCTCCAGCAGTGCTTTAGTCTTCAGCACTTGAATCAGCAGTTGTTCTTCATCAGACCTTTGGTCAGCAGTTGTTCTTCATCAGTTGTTTATTCAGCAGTCCTTTGTATCAGCAGTTGTCATAGCAGTTGTTTGGATAGAACAGTTGTTAGAGTCAGCAGTCTTTTGGGAGAAGTAAGTTGTAAAGACTGTTTATTGAAAGGATCAACTGTTAGCATATTTTGGCTTTCTAATCATCTGTTTTTCTCCAGGTCAGCAGACCCAACAATCTCCCCCTAGAACAGATGATGCCAAAACTCAGCTTTATTTATTGATCTTTATTCCTCATCAGACTTTCTCTGATTTGACCTTTGAATTGTAGTTCAAAGTTCAGAGCAAACAAGTCTTCTTCATCTCTTTCAAGTTCCAGATTCAGCAATGTTTGATGATCTTCTGCACATAGACTGTAAGCATCATCCATGCTAATCTTCTGAACCCTTCCATCTGACCTGAGCAGTGTCAATTCATGGTTGTCTTTGTTGACTTTCCATTTTAGAATTTTTGAGTCAGTGGATTTGCTGAGATGAATTTTTATTCTGGATGAGTTGGGTGATGTAGGTCTTCCAATGAGTTCTCTGAGCTTCTCTGTTGTGGGATCATAGAAAAAATGTACTTGATTGAAGAGACCTTCCTTGATGAATGTATCAGCAAACTTCCTCTGATCTTCTTCTGACATTTCCTTCTGTTTCTTGAACTGTCTTCTTGCAGCAGTTGATAGATCAGAGGTGTCAAGTAAGCTGTCCAAGGTAAAAGTCTGTTGGGGTCTCTTCATCATTGGCTCATCAGTGTAAACAGGTTTTCTTGGTAGGCTGGGATCCTTCTTTCTGTTTTCTTCCAGACTCTTGTATGTCTCAACCAGCCTTAGCTCAGACCATCTAGAGACAGACCTCATTTCCCCATAGTTAGCAGCTACTATCTCTTGCCTCATCCTTTTAAACTTTAAGGCTCTGACTGGGTCTCTGCCTTTGCCAAAATTAGGAGTAGAGACTTTAGCCTTGGGGTCTTTGGCCATTTCTTCTATTCTTAGAAGTTATTCTCTTAATGCATGTGTGGTCCAACCATTAAACTGCTTCTTGGTTGCTTTGTAAGGCTTGGTTGCCATGATCTGTTCCAGAAGAGAATCCCTTACCTCCTTTTCCAAGTCACCACTGAGAGCCATGGAGGACATGGAGTTGCTCAGGGTCTTAGCAAAGTCTTCAATCCTTCTGAGTTTGCTAAGCTCTGCTGAATGGATGCCCTGAGCAGTCCTGTCATCCTTCCCTTTGCATTTCTCCTTAATGATGGCATCCACCTGTTCACCCTTGTATTTCAGATATGTATCAATGTTGAGGGGAACAGGGAAGTTTGGGATAGATGGGAAGGATCTGTCAGATGGCTGTTCAGTATTGTAGAAGGATTGTAATTCCCCCTTGAGTAGATCAAGTTCAAGGGGATACTGAACAACCAATGGTGTAATGGTTGGTGGTGGTCTATGGGATCTGAATTTGGATGTGTGTGGTGAGAATGATGTGATTGGAATAGCTGTGATAGGAGGAGTGGATTGTGCAGTTGAGGTGGTGTTTGGTGATGTGTGTATGTTTTCATCATGTACAACAAAGGTTGATTTTCTCTTCCTTGTGTACATGATTTTAGGGGATGGTGATTTGGTAGCAGTGGTTGGATTAACATCTGTTGGCCTTTTAGTAGGTCCAGCAGATGTTTGGGATTTGGCTGGTGATGTAGGTTTGGTGGTTGTATGTTCAGGTGTGTTTGTTGGTTTGGGTGCAGTGGTTTGGGAAGCAGTGTTTTGGGTGGTTTCAGTGTTTTGGGTGGCAGTGGTTTCAGTAGCAGTGGTTTTGTCAACAGAGGTGTTTAACTTGGATGGTGGTTTTCTGACATGCTTAGCAGGTCTTTTCATCCTTTTAGAGGATCCCACATCTTCAGTTTCCTGCTGTTGTTTCTTCTTGAGGCTTACTAGTGACTCTGCTTTAACTTCCAAGGTGTCAGCTCTTTTCTGTTTGTCTTGAGCAGCCTTTTCAGCTTCTATGTTTGCAGAGTCATCTACTGCTTTGTTCTTGTCAGTGGTTTGTTGTGGTGCTGTTGGTGTTGCTTGCTGTTGTTGTTGTGGAGCTGTTTTAGTAGACTCTGGTTTGTTGGCAGACTTGGCTTGGCCTTTTTGAGAAGGAGGACAACCAAAGGGATCTAGCTTTGGTAGCCTATCTCTGCCACTCTCCCCCTTTTTGGCATCATCAGCCGTGAAAGCATCATCATTTTCATCCCTGAGAATGGTGGTAGGGGCAGAGCCAGTAGTCTTCAGCAGGTGGTCCTTGATGGCTTTAATATCTGCATGGGTATCTTTGTACCTTGCATCCACCATGTTTCTGATCTCAGCCATATATGTTTCATGTGTCTGATCAGCCAGTTTTCTGTGAGCTATGATGATGGGGGAAACGGATTTCCATAGCTCACTAGCTATATTAGCTGTTGATGGTTGACTCTTGGAAAGGTCTGCTATGGAGCTCAGTATAAGCTTGACATCAGATTTGATGTCAGCTACAGAGGTTTCAATTGCAGAAACTCTGTCCGTCAATTCTTGGTATTTTGACCCATCTCCTAAGTTAATAGGATCATCTGAGTCCCTACCTGTGGTAGTTCTACCTGATTCAGTCCTAATAGGTGAATCAGATGCCCCTTTTTCTTGAACTGGGGACTTCCAACTGTTTTTGGAGACACTATAGTGGCTTCAACAGTTGTTGCCTTCAAGGGAGTCTTAGCAATGTAATCACTGTCCTGATGTGAGACAGTGGTCTCTACATCAGTAGTGGCTGCTCCACTTGAAAACTCACCTAGAGTTGCATTGAACTCAGGTGGTGTAACCTCCTCTTCTGTTTGTTGGATAGCAGATTGAATGTTCTCAGGACCAGTCACTTGTGGGAGTATGCTCTCAGTGATAGGTGGAAGAGAGGAACTGGGATCTTCCTGAGATTTGTCAATTGCCTCAAACAGAGGTTGCATGGTTTGTGGGACATGATGTGATGGTGAGGGTGGAGGAGTAACAAGAGAATTAGCCCTGGGAGAGGGGCTTGTGAACATTTGGCCAAGTGACTCAAATGTATCATGATGTGTGTCCCCTTGGCTTACAACATGATCCTTTTGGGAGGATTCATGAGGAGTTTGGTCAGGTGGAGGTATGTCCAACTGTTGTGAGGAAGTAACAACAGTGGTTTCAGGTTGCTTTTGTGGTGCAACAGAGGTTTCTTCTGGCACCTCATCATCCAGAAGTCTCATTTGTGGTTGAGTGGTGGTTTTTGTGGATGGATGTTTCTTTTTGGAAGTGGCTGGTGTGGGTTTCACAGCACTGGATGTAGTGCCATGATCACCAGGAGCAGTGGGCTCAACAACAGAGGTTTTGACAACAGTTGTTGTCTTTGTCCTCTTTGTTTGTGTTTTAGAAACTTTTGACACTTTAGACACTTTTTCTTGGGTGCTTCCACCCAGCATTCTAGTGAAAGTTTCATCAGTTAAGCTTTTCATTTGCATTGCCTCACCCTTTTTGAAAACTTTTTCTGGTAAGACTTTTTGTAAGATTACACTAAGAATTCTTGGGTAGATAAGAAAAGCATTGTTAGACCCAGACTTGATTGCTTTCACATTTGATACTAAGTCCATGAACAATCCCTGGGAAAGATTGAAGTCAGAGTTTGACAACATGGCATAACCTAGATATTGCATCCTTAGTGGGATTTCATTGAAGGATGTGGACTTAGCAGAGACACAAAGAAGAAGGGTATGGAAGAAAAATTTCATGACTGGAGGGAAAAACTTTTTGAAAAGAGTTGATCCAGTCATCTGACCATCATACCCTCTTTCTTGGAACTCAGTGTGAAGCTCTGTTTTAGTGAAGGAGTCCTTACCTGCCAGGTCATTCAGTGAGAAGGTTGTGGATATGGTTTCAGGGGTAATGACGATACTGGTTTCTCTAATTTTGGAAATAATGGAAGTAGGCTTTTTGTCTTGGAGTAAAAACTCAGCATTCAACCAGAACTCTTGGAGAGTATCGAGATAAATGGGGGCGTCAGCGGTTAAGATGGGTAGGTATTTGGAGTTTAGAAGAATGTCGATGGTGGAATGGAATGAAACGTTGTCATCTGTTTTAACCAGATAGGGAAGACAATTGTGGGTGGCTTTGGCTTGAAGATCCATTGTAATGGATTTCGAAGGTGAAGATGAATAAAATTTGATTGAGGGTTTGAGAATGAAGAAGGCGGTTTCAGTATTTTGAATACAATGAGACAGTAGAAACATCTGTTGTGGTAAAACAGGGTTTTTATAGGCTCAAGGAAACCGCTGATGTGGCCAAACCTCTGTTTATATGAGCAGACGTGGCAATCATCTGATGGATGAAACATCTGGTGGAGAACAGTTGTTTTTGGCAAACAACTGATACAAACAGCTGATGGAACCAACTGTTTTTTTTTTGTATAGATATAGTATAAATATATAAGGAAACAGTTGTTTTATCTGAACAGATGTTCTGAAACAGATTTTTCAACTAACAGTTGTTTTATCTGATCAGATGTTTTGAAACAGATTTTTCAACCAACAGTGGATATGAATGAAACAGTGGTTGTTTTATCTGATCAGATGTTATAAACAGATTTTTCAACCAAACAGCTATTTGAATAAATTTTGATTTTCTGAAACATTTTATTATGATTTATTAAAAAAATTTATTTGTTTAATCCATGTTTAACATACCAATTCTGGAAATCAGATTTGTAAAGGTAGATGTGTCTAAAGCTTTTGTTAACACATCTGCCAACTAATCCTCTGTTGGAACATGGTGCAGAGAAATCAAACCTTTTTTCATAGCTGTCTCTGACAAAATGATGTCTTATGTCAATGTGTTTGGTAGTGGAATGAGAGACTGGATTCTTGATGATATTTTCAGCAGCTTGACTGTCCAACATGAGTGGAGTCTGAAGTGCAGTTATCCCAAAATCCAGTAGTTGATTTTGAAGCCACATGAGTTGGGCTGTACAGCTTGCAGCAGCAATGTATTCAGCCTCAGCTGGTGAGGTTGAAACAGCTGCCTGCTTTTTGCTTTGCCAGGAAACTAAGGCATTCCCTAGAAATTGGCACCCTCCTGATGTGGATTTTCTTGTGGTGTGACAGCCAGCAAAGTCACTATCTGAATAACCTGAAAGCTCAATGTTTCCATTAGCAGGATACCAGATACCAAGTGTGGGAGCACCTTTGAGGTATCTGAATATCCTTTTCACAGCAATAAGGTTTGACTTTCTGGGTGAAGCCTGGGATCTTGCACAGACACAAGTGGCAAACATAATGTCTGGCCTAGATGCAGTTAAGTACAGTAAAGACCCAATCATGCATCTATAATGTGTTTGATCAACCAGTTCATCCTTGTCATCAATAGTGAGCAGCTTGACTGTACTCATGGGTGTGCTACATGGCTTACAATCATTCATCTCAAATCTGGTTAATAAATTCTTTACATATTTGTTTTGGTGAATGAATGTGCCATTTTGCAGTTGTTTCACTTGAAGACCAAGGAAACACTGAAGCTCACCCATGGCACTCATCTCAAACTTTGCTGTCATGAGTTTTCTGAACTCTTCACACATTTGGTTACATGTGGATCCAAAAATGATGTCATCCACATATATTTGAACAATCATTAAGTGTTTCCCTTTCCATTTAAGAAATAAAGTTTTGTCTATTTTACCTCTTGTGAAGCCAATGGATAAGAGAAATGTGGAAAGAGTTTCATACCAGGCCCTTGGTGCTTGTTTGAGTCCATACAAAGCTTTGTTGAGCTTGTAGACATAATCTGGATGGAATGTGTCTTCAAAACCAGGTGGCTGACATACATAGACCTCCTCCTGAATTTTGCCATAAAGGAAAGCACACTTGATGTCCATCTGATACACCTTTATGTTGTGGTTGACAGCAAAGGCTAAGAAGAGTCTGATGGCTTCTAGTCTTGCTACAGGAGCAAAAGTCTCATCATAATCTATTCCTTCTTCTTGTCTGAAGCCTTGAACCACAAGCCTGGCTTTATTCTTGACAACAATACCCCTTTCATCAGTTTTGTTTTTGAAGACCCACTTTGTTCCTATAGGACAAACATCCTTAGGAAGTGGTACAAGCTCCCATACTTGTTGTCTTTTAAATTGAAGGAGTTCTTCTTGCATGGCTTCTACCCAACTGTTGTCTTTTAGTGCCTCTTGGTACTTGACAGGTTGTGTGAGGGATAAGAAACCTGCAAAAAACAGATATTGGAGGATTGGCTTCTTGTGAGCACACCCTCTCTGATGTTGCCATCTGGTCTGGTGGATGAGCTCTTAAGTAAATAAGGTCTCCCTGATATGGAATGATGGCATTTTGAGGTGATGGACAGAGGTTTGGTGACTCTGTTGATGTAACATCTGTTGGTACTTCTGTAGTGCCATCAGATGTTTGGAATGGTAATGGAGGAATGGGTCCAAGTGGTGTGAAACTGGACTGACTTTTGTCAACAGATGATTGACTTTTGTCAACAGATGATAGGTCAGTGGTTGTGAGGGGTGAAGCAGTGGTTTGAGGATAAGACTGGCCAACAGTGGTTGACACAGCTGTGGCAGAGTTTTGACAATTGTTTTGAACAGCTGCTTCCTCTGAGGCAGAATAGATTTTGTAGTGACTGGGGATCACAACATCTGTTCTGTAATCTTGTTGTGGAGACTGTGGAATACCTGCATTGTTAGTTTTAACAGTGATATCTTCAAATTTGAATTTATCTAAATCAAATAGTTCAACAGGATTTGCAGGGATTTTTAGAGATGAAAGTTCATTGAACTTTACATTCAGAGTTTCTTCTATTGTCTTGGTCCTTGTGTTAAACACTTTATAGGCCTTAGCAGTAGAAGAATATCCCAGAAAATAACCACAGTCTACTTTGGCTGCAAATTTTGAAATGGAATCTTTGAGGTTTAAAATGAAACATGGGCAGCCAAAGATTTTGAAAAATGAGATTAGTGGTTTGATTTTGAAACAAAATTTCATAAGCAGTTTTTTGATGTCTGGGGTTGATCAAAACTCTGTTTTGAACATAGCAAGCAGTGTTTACAGCTTCTGCCCAAAAGGACAGTGGCAAACCAGAATCTGCTAGCATGGTTCTTGTAGCTTCTATAAGAGTTCTATTTTTCCTCTCAACCACCCCATTTTGTTCTGGTGTTTTTGGGATGCTGTACTGCCTCGCAATCCCTTTTGACACACAGAAGTCATCCAACTCCTTATTCTTAAACTCTGTTCCATTGTCACTCCTGAAGACTTTTACTGGCAAGTCATATTGTTTTTCAACTTTGGTGACAAAGTCCTTCAATATACATGCAGTCTCATCCTTAGAATGTAAAAAGTAAGTCCATGTAAACCTAGAAAAATCATCAACTATGACAAGACAAAATCTCTTTCTTCTTAGACTCATGATTTTAACAGGGCCAAACAAGTCCATGTGCAACAATTGTAGACACTGACTGGTTTTGGACTCATCAATGGATTTGTAAGAGCTTTTATGTTGTTTCCCTTTTAAACAAGAAACACAATGCTCATCACATTTAAATTCTTTTGATGGTAAACCTCTGACAAGGCTTTGTTTGGAGAGTGTGTTGATAGTGTTAAGGTTGGTGTGACCCAATCTCCTATGCCACAATTCTGTCTCCTTAGTGGAGGCAGCAGAAAACAAACAGACATTTGCCATAGGATTGTCCTTTAACATATCAACAACATACACATTGCCACTTCTATGAGCAACAAGTTGTGCTTTGCTCTCAGCAATAATGGTATCAATCTTTTTCACCACTTCTGGCCCAATAATCTTACAAGTTTTCTTTGTGAAAAATGAGCCATAACCTTTGTTACTCATTTGTGAAACACTTAGAAGATTAAACTTGAGATTATCAATAAGATTGACAATTTCAAACTTGAGTTTACCAGCTTGTACAGTCCCTGAACCCAACACCTTACCTTTTGAATCATTACCAAAGGATATCACCCCCTCCATGAGCCAAGAAGTCCAGAAGAAGGGCTCTACATCCTGTCATGTGCCTGGAGCCTCCACTATCTACATACCAAAGACTATCTAAACAAGCAGAAGCTCCCTGCACATCAGTAATGGATTAGTTTTGGTGAGTGTCCAAAGCCAAGTTGGCTTTGGATGGGTCCTCAGACCTTTCAGACTCAAGCTTTGGAAGGTGATCAGTGGTTTGGACTAATTTCTGAATTAAGTTCAACAACTGCTGCTGACCATTTGCCAGTGCTTGAATGTCAACACTTGGGGCAGCAGTTGTTTGATCACTTCCTGACAGATGATAATACCCATATGGATTTCTGTTCACTCTTGGTTTAGAGGGTCTTTTGGGCTCCCCATAAACATGTGGCAGACTGTGACATGGTGGTTGACCATAACCTCTTGGGTATTTGCTTGTGGGTGGAGCATCTGTTACTTGGACATCTCTAGAGGCAGATGTTTCAAGCCTTTTAGTAACAGGTGTTTGGACAGGGGTGAAAGTCTGTTTGGGCTTTCCTTTTGAAGTACTAACCACAGGGTTTGCAAGAGTTTTAGCTTTGTATTCTTGTATTTTTACATCAAATTTTTTGAGATACAAACACTCTTTGATCTTGTGATTCTTTTTCCCACATATTGAGCATGTGGCTTTGGAATCACATTCACTTGTTCCTTTGTTAATGTCATATGCTTTTAGAAGAAAACAGTTTTTAGTGACATGATTCTTCTTTTCACAGAAATCACAGAACAAGTTGACAGTCTTTTCTTTCTTGTTTCCCTTTTCAGCCTTCTTTTCAGCAGATGTTTGAGCATCTGCTGGAAGATTTTTCAGGGGAATGACTTTTGCCAGGGGAATGACTTTTTCCTGAGGAGCTGTCTTCCCATCAGGTGTTTTAAAATCAACAGGTTTAAAATTCTCAAGAGTATCACACTCATCAGACCAGGTAGGTTTAAATTCATACTTTTCAAGTTCAGTAAAAGATGAGGAACCTTCTGGTTTTTCAAGAACAATTTTCTTACCATTTGGTTCAGTGATTTTAATCTCTTGAACCTGCAGGTTTGTTGGTACTACCTCAACAGACTTTTGACTCTTTTTGTCAGTGTTTTCAAAAGCTGGAGCAGTGGTTTCAAAACCAAAACCAAACTTCACATGACTTTTGGTTTGTTTGTTGAGTAGCATCTCAAAACCTCTACATGATTCCACCCATTTCTCACATTCAACTTGGGTGGACTCAAGCTCACTTTTACAACTTTGATATTTTGCTATCATAGTTTGGAGCTGGTCTTTGGTTATGGTTGCTTCATGTTTTAATCTGCTTATTTCAGACTCTTTTACAGTTAAACTTGTTTTTAAATCTTTTGAAAGTTTTTCAAATTTAACTTCATCATCCAAAATTTTCTTTCTAAGGTTTTCATTCACCTCTTTGATGTTAGCAAATGCTATTACACATTTGTCAAAACACAACTCTTTAAGAATTTGAGGAGATACCTTAGCAGCAGCCATCAATGCACAATCACACTTGCACTCACAGTCATCAGATGCACCCCAGGGATCTGAGAGATTCACAACCTCTTCTTCAGGTTTTTCACCTGTAACAGCTTCATCAACAACATCATCAGTCACAACATCAGATTCAGTCATCACCTCCTCAGATTCAACCTCATCAACCATAGCCATGAAACAAAAATTTTCTGGTTCATTTTTAGCTTTGGCAACTAATGCAAAATTTTCATCTGTTAACTCATCAGGTAGACTGCTCCAATCAACAAAGCCTTGTGTAAAGAAGCTCTGTTGACTGGTCTCTGCAGGAGCAGAGGATGAAGCAACAGTCGTTTGCACAGGTGCTTGAGCAACGGGTGTTTGCACATAGTGGATCTGAGGAACAGTGGTTTGGACATACTGGACAGGAACAGTGTTTGAGGACTGTGCAAAATGAGCAGTGTTTTGCACATTTGGTCCGGGGGGCATTATAGGAATTTTGATAAGTGTTGGTCTGTGGTCTTTGATTTGGATAGGTGATCATAGGTGTACCATGTTGACCCCTACATTCCCTAGCAAAATGACCAAGTCTATGACATTTGTAACACTTTATCTTTGATTTATCCAACTCAACCTTAGATCTGCCAGTTAACCCTGGAAACCTTCTCCCAGTTTTCTTGTAAAAGTTGTTAGTTCTTACACTGAGAAGGGCCAATTGGTGCATAATGTCCATTTCTTCCAAATCATCAGGGTCAAAGTATTTCAGGTCATCATACTCAAAGGATATATTGTCAGATGCCTGGATATCACCACCACTTGCTGTGAAAGCATAGTTTGGTGAATAAGAATCAGAGTTAAAACCTGAGTTAAAACCTGAAGTTATGTCAATGAAATGATCATAACTCTGATCCTTAGTGTTTCCAGGCACCTCATCATGACCCAAAAGTGCTGTATTCCCAAATACATAGTCATCAGACACTTTTCCAGAGTCCTGGAGCTTCTTTTTCTGGTTAAGCTCTCTCTCATAGGTCAAGAGCTTACCATGAAGCTGGGTCAGTGATAGGTCTTTAAATCCAATTGAGTTTCTCATCACAATAGCAATAGTGTCCCATTTGTTTGGTAGTGATCTTAAAGACCTATGGTTCAAGGTTGAATGAGGGTAAGTAAGACCAACCAATTTTAGTTCACTAATTAAACAATTAAACCTCTCAAACTGTTGAGTTAATGACTCTCCTTTGACATGACTGAATGTTTCATATTGTTGGTTAAGTATTTCACGATTGTTTTCAATAACCTCCTCAGTCCTACCAAACTGTTCTTTCAGTGCATCCCACAACTCCTTTGCACTGTTACAGTGTAACAACCCAGCATATATATCATTGGGTAGAGCCATGGCCACAATACTGAAGGCCTTAGCATCTAACTCAATTTTCTGAAAATCCTGGTCGGAGTAGTTTTCAAGTTTCTTTGGCTCAAACACCTTGGGATCTTCAGTACTTGGCACAGTCGGAACATGTGGTCCGAAGATAACCGACTTCCAACACCCAGTGTTCTGTTGAGCTAGAACATGGCTCATCCGACGTTGCCAGATATTGTATTCAGATCTGACAAGCATCGGTGGCTTGTTGTTCGTGCCAGTGTTATGTGGATCGTGATTGATTGAAGCCATTCTCTGATTTTTCAAAAAACAAAGTCTGTTTAAAAACGGTTGAAACGAAATTAAACTATTACTCTGTTTTCAATCCAACAGACAAACGATATCAATAATTGTGAGCTGATTATTAAATTGATTTGTTAGATCGAATTTAATTGGCCAAGCTCTGATACCAATTGTTAGGATCTGAGTTTGATTGTTTTGATTATGTTTAACTAAATATGATAAAAGTGAAACGAATATAGATGGAAAGTGCAGCGGAATAATAAACTGTTAATCAAAACAAGAGAGTAAATGTTTTCAGATCGAATGCTTTCATTTATCTAAAAGATTACAATCGTACAAATACTCCCCCTCAGCCTGATCACACAGTGATTGTTTGTCTGAGAGAATGTTTGTGTGTGTGATGCAATAGAACAGTACAAGCACTGTTCTATTTATAGACAAACCTAAACCACTGATGACCTAAGCTGACGTCACCTAAGACAGTGACCTCTAACAGAATAACAAACATAAAACATCTGCCTATTACAAACTACTGTTACATTGAAAGCACTGATAGTAAACAGCTGTTGTAGGAAAACTCTGATGGTCTTGTATCCTCTGCTGGAGCCTAAGTGCTGTTGGCTCCAGCAGTGCTTTAGTCTTCAGCACTTGAATCAGCAGTTGTTCTTCATCAGACCTTTGGTCAGCAGTTATTCTTCATCAGTTGTTTATTCAGCAGTCCTTTGTATCAGCAGTTGTCATAGCAGTTGTTTGGATAGAACAGTTGTTAGAGTCAGCAGTCTTTTGGGAGAAGTAAGTTGTAAAGACTGTTTATTGAAAGGATCAACTGTTAGCATATTTTGGCTTTCTAATCATCTGTTCTTCTCCAGGTCAGCAGACCCAACATTATTGATTGATTTCAGAAAGTTTCCTAATTGGGTAAAGATTGCATGCGTTTGATGTGACATCTCCATAATTTGCTATTTCGGGTAACTTGTAAAACGGGTGGATTTCGAGATAAAATTTGTAGGGTTTTGTAGGAATATGTTAATGATAGTTGACTGCTGTGATTGGTGATGTTTTGTGATGTTTTCAGACCGTTTAGATGCGTTTTGGTGCGTTTTATAAAATGCTGATGAAAACGGGCGAACGTGGAATAAAATTGGTTCGAATGGGCGAACGTGGAACAAAACATGGCTCAAACGGGCGAACGTGGCTCAAATGGGCGAACGTGGCTCAAACAGGCGAACGTGAAACAAAACGTGGGAAAAACGGGCGAACGTGGCTCAAACGGGCGAACGTGGAAATGGGAAAAACCACATTCGACCATCTGATGTCCGGAATGAGATTTTTGATGCATACTAAGTGTTTTATGCTTGAAACTTATGTTTTAAACTTATGTGCATGACTAATTGATGTAATGGGTCACCAACGGGATGTCGGGTCGGTCTGGGATGTCCGGTTAACGTTTAAACAAACTTTTTAACACACGTAGTCAAGATCTGGACAATCGGGGACTAGTTAGCCTTTGGGTTAATAGTCATCACACTTATGTAAACTCATTGATAGGTTGTCGTTAGTTGGGATTATCATACACGTGTTGGAATTCTAGTTATCAGAAGACGCACTCTAAGGTGAGTTTCACGGCCCCTTTTTTATACACTTTTCTCTCGGGGGAGAAGCATGCCACACGTTTTAACAAATACAACGTTTATGTTTTGAAACGCAACGCTTATGAAACGCAACGCTTATGAAACACAACACTATTGAAACGCAATGCTTTTGAAACACAACACTATTGAAACGCAACGCTTTTGAAACGCAACGCTTTTGAAACATATCACTTTTGGAAACGCAACACTTTTGGAAACATGACATGTTTTGGAATGTAACTCTTTTAAGAAACGTGACACGTTTGGCGCTTGGCATATTTCACATTGGCACTTGACACTTTTAAACATTGATTTTTGGCATTTGACACTTGGCGCTTGGCACTTAATTACTATACGACGAAACGCAACGCTAAGTCCCTATTGAAACCATGAATGTGCGGGGCACAACGGGGGAAATGTGGATAGATCTATCGGGCGTGACGAACCCCACCCGACGGCTGGGAGCCGGGCGGGTGCATATTGTCTCTACTTTGACACTTGGCACATGGGCAGCAACTTGAGCAACGTTTGTCAGTAATGGTTTCGGCAACACAGTCGTAGTAGTAAGGAAACGTTTGTTATTTACTTAAGGTTTTGCACATTTGGTACTTTGATGAAACTCTTTACGCATGAAAACGTTTTGTGAACTTAAAACCTGTGAACTCACCAGCATTATATGTTGACGTCTTTTTGGCATGTTTTCTCAGGTCGCTAAGGTAGCAGCATTGAGTATAGGCGCACGGAGTCTCACGGCGTCTAGGGATCATATGCATGTTTTGTTAAACATTTCAGACTTTGAGTTTTACTTTTAAGTTGTAATAATACATTTTGCTTCCGCTGTGTTAGAACGGTTTTGAAACTCAATGGTAGTTTACGTTGTTTTCTTATCATATAGATGTCGTTTATTGTGACCGTTGACTTGGATCCTGGTGTGTCACGCGCCTCGCGGTAAAACCCCGCACGTGGAAATTTGAGGGTGTGACACCAAGAAACCTTGGTTCGAGCTCCATAAGGTTCCTTCGACCCTTATACAAGTTCGTTCAACCTAACATATGTTCCTTCGACCTTAACACGTGTTAATTCGACCTAAATCATGTTCGTTCGACCAAAACAAGCCTGGTTTGACCTGCAGTAGTCTGGTTCGACCACCAGACCCCCTCCTTCAACCCCACGACTGGTCGAATGGGGTCTAGTCCGACCCAGTCTGTAGCATTTGTTCTAAAACGCATCAAATTGCATCAAAAGACGCCAAAAACATCACGAAACCTCATGAAAAACAGTAGTCAAGTATGAATAACATATCCCCACAAAACCCTACTAATTTTACTCCAAAATTAATCCGTTTTAACACTTACCCAAAATGGCAAAATTATGAAAACGTCACATCATGCATGAAAACTTTACCCAATTTGGAAAATTTTTGAACCCTTTCATAATCTTCTCAAAATGCTCAGTTTGTTATGTTTATGAAAACCCCCAATTGTTTTATTAACAATTTTAACATGTATCAAACCCTAGATTTATAAAAAAAATCCCCGAAATAGACATAATAACATGATCTATCCAATTGTAACCTAAAACAATCATAAACCAACACCAATAGCAGCCCTATATCATGTTCCTCTCATTTGTACAACAGTAAATCATTAATCAATACATAACATCACATAAAACACAACTAACACATGTTTATTGATGTGAAAACTCATGTTTAATCATAGGGTTTTGTTTAGAAAGGTGTTTGAAAGGTTTTTAATCATAAAAACAGCCTTATAACAGATATGGACATCTGAGCCGGCTCGAGCAAAGCCCAGCATGAAGAAAAGGCCAGCTGGCTTATTGCAAGAATCGAGAGAATCTTTGACACCCGAACAGATTGAAGCTGCAGAAAATTTACGAGCAGTAGCTGAATTTGAAAGGGAAGCTAGAAAGAAAAGAAGACAACAGCTTCCTGAATCTGAGATCCCTCGAGTGATAACACCGGATGATGTTGAGGAGCAAGTATACATGGAACGGATTTTTGGGGAAGAACAACCAAACCAACCAGGGCCTTCTACTGCTGCAACTTCTGCTCCAGGGCCTTCCACTGCCACTGCATCAGCCTCCAAAGCTCCTACCCACCGATCAGCTGAACCTTCTTCATCGGCTCCTGCTGCACCTCGTCGAAAACCGGTGCATCAGGAGCTATACGAGAAGCTTGTGAAGGAGATAGGTAAGGTTGCGGCCAGGGAATTCTGCACAATGAAAAGTGATGTGCACAATAACCAGGAGCTAAGAAAGAAGGTGAAAAAGCTCAAGGTCAAGAACAAGAAAATGGAGAAAGTGATCAAGGATCAAAGATACCTGATTAAGTTTCAACATCAGGTTCATGTGCAGATGTTTGACATGTTTCAGGATCTGAGGCAGCAGTTAACAGGTGCTCCCAGAGCCACTTTTGACGAAACCTTTGATTTTGGAAAGTTTCTGGAGGCGGAAAAGGAGAAAGAAAAGGAGGCTGAGGCTAGTGAAGTGGACGAGGTCAGTGAAGATGAGATGCCTGACAGTTTTGTAGAGATGGGAACCGATCAAGAAGTCATCTATGAGACATCTGATGGGCACAAACTAGACCCTGAAAGAGCAGCATGGTTCCCAAGAAAGCCAATTACCATTCCTGCTTTACATCAGAACATTCATCATACCAGGTCAGCTCATCGAGAAAAGATTATCTCATGGAAGTATGATGCTGAAAAGGGACTGTTTGCTGTGAAAAGGAGAGGGGGGGTAATCCAATACTTCAAGGGTCAGAAGGAGCTGAAATCTCTTCCCCGATGGGACATCAGGGAACTTAGCAGGGCCCCATTCATTAATCCCTCTCTTGACTCACAAGCTGGCATGGTTGAGAACTTTATCAGGAAAGAATGTGAAAGTGACTTCCAGATATTCAAGCCGCAAAAGCCTAGAAGAAGAATATCAAAGACCAGAATCGATCCAGCAACGGGAAGAGGAATGATAACTTATGTGATAGACCCTCCTCAGGTCGTCACACGAGTTCCGATTAGACCCGAGCTTCCAGTGATGCTAAGAAACTTCAAGAAATGGTTTTATGACAGCAACACTGGTGAAGCAGTGATCAAGCTGGAAAATGATTCAGAGGTGTTGAGAATCTTGGATCCGGTTGATGTGTTCGCACTAAACTTATCAGATCTGAATATGCTTTTTGCGAATCAGATCAACGTTGGTGCTGGAAACACACTGTTTGAAGAAGCCGTGCTGTTTAGAAGAGCAGTAGATAGGGCTTTGAAATTGAAGAGTGAGCTGCTGGATTTAGTTGACAGGATAAACGCAGCTGATAAAGAAAAAGAAGACATGGAGAAGGCTGCACAAGCTGCTGTTGCTGCTGCTGCTGATGCTGCTAAAGAAACTGAAGCTGTTGCTGCTACAGAAACTGCTGCTTCAGAGGTACTTCCAAAAGATCCTGCATCAGCAGCTAATCCTGAAGGAATTACAACAGAATCTATCCAAACTTCTCCAGCAGCCGAGGTAGATCCAGTCACACTGTACTTACAAGACCCTCCTGCACAGGTTGAGGGGGAGGTAAGCGATGTGGAGGTTGACTGAAGATTGAAGACTGGTAGCTGTGGTCTAGGGGGAGTATTGTTGGGTTATTTTGAGACCACAGTTACCAGAATAGAGACTTTTGAGTGTTTATTGTAAAGACTTATAGTTGAAGGGCTTAGAATGTAATTAACACATGTTTTTGTACACAAACCCTAGGGCTGCGCACTTAAATACACGGGCCCTGCGCACTTATGCTAAGTGCGCAGGCCCAGGGTTCTCTTATAAATAGATAGTGTGTGCACAGCTCTAGGTTTGGGGTTTTGGAGTTTTATCTTTGTAGCACACTTTGCATACGTGCGTACTTAATCATATTCCAAGGTTATTCATCTTCAAATCTGCTATGGAATTATTATGTTATTCATTGTGTGTGTCGGGTCTTTCAATGTTCATCTAGTTTTATTTGTTTCTTGGATTAATCACTTGAAACACCTAACTAATAGGTGTTTCTAAGTGATAACAATCTATTGCATTCAACAAGATCTAGTATTTCGGGACTACAATCTTTGATTAGATGATGGTTGTAGGTTAAATTATGAAAAACGAGAGCAAAAACTCCTTCCCCAGTGATTAAAGTCGAGAGAGAGTGTTTAGAGGCAACTAGGGTTTGTAAAATGATGAAAAATGACAAAGTGTGATATTTATACCCAGGCCTCATTCGACCCCCTGTCATGGTCGAATGGGTTTATACAAGGTCGAAAGACCTTTTCGCTAGACTCTCACATCTGGTTCTTTCTAAACTTAATTATTTTAAAGTTTTATATATTTAGCTAATTATGTTTACTTAACAGTTTAATGAGATTTCTTGTAGTTAATTATATTTATGTGTATACCTATTAATATATGCATGCATACCCATATACATATGCACATATTGCTAATGTTGATTACTTAAATAGAGTACTACAATTGAAGCTATCAGTAACAAACGTGATAAAGCATTCTTAGAGCCTAGTCTTGTGTTGCAGTTTTTTTACTATGTGACAAATTATTTGTCTGTCAAAGCAAGGATGAACCATAATGTTTAACAACATTATCATATTTTAAGAATCACCAAAGCTGATATGTAGATTTCGAGTGCCCTGTTTGGTTTTTTAAATCGTTGCATTTGATTTATGTGAATTTTTCATTTTTGAGCGGAACAGTATTTAACACCTAATTCAATTTTAGAATTTTGAGTTTTACTTGATCATGAAATAGTGTTATGATTCATCATCCATTATAATAATAAATCCATATTATATTTCATCTAGTTAGTATTTAAAACATAAAATGCAATAGTCACTTGCACATAAGGCATTCTTTCTTGTACATTTCAATCCACACATTAGTATTGATTACGACAAACACCTACACGTCGACAAATATGAGTCGGTCGTCATGGTATATTCGAATGTTTTTAAAATTTAATAGTTTTAATGTTATGATAGAATTAAATAAAAGAAATTATAATTTTGTAGGGGAGGGGAGGAAAATGTAATTACTAATTAAAAATTAGGGAATTAAAGTGTAAATAAGATAGGGTATTAAAGTGTAAATACTGTATGAATGACTATTTTACCCTCATTTTAGGGTTGTTAATGATAAAATAGTTTTTAACTTTTGGGTATCTTAAAATACCCCTCGCTCATGCATTATAATATAGTATAGATTTGCCACTCATTTAAAGTTGTTTAGTAAACGAGCCCTGAGCTCGAGCTTAACTTATCAAGCTCACTAGCCTAAACGAACTATTATTTATATTATTTGTATTCAATGTATTAACTAATTGATAATAAACAAGCCGAGTCCGAGCCGAGCTCGAGCTTGACAAATTGTCAACGAGCCGAGCTCGAACTCTTATAAGTCAATCGAGCTCGGGCTCGGCTCGGCTCATTTGCACCCTTAAATGTAACTATTTTGTGATTTTCGAATATACCATCGTAACATGATTTTTTTTATGGTTACATTCAGGATTTACTAAATTTTATTTATGTTTTCAACCCACCGAGAAACACGTGGGTGATAACCTGCTACAAGAAATCCCAGGATGGCCCCCCAAATCTTTCATGTGATATCATTTTTCGTCGTGGGACAGCGTAATGTAAAAGTTCTTTAAATTTAGAAAGAGACAGTGATGAACAACATCATGTATAATAGAGCTTGTGTAGTGGACGTTTCCGCCAGGCTGTATGGGGTGTTTTGGCATCCCATAGCACCGGGAACTTAGTCGTTCAAACACAAATTACACATTGTTCCCCTTATTATTATTATTATTATTATTATTATTATTATTATTATTACTATAGTCGAGGTGGTGGTGCAACGATGCTGGAAGACTGTGAGATTGTCGGTGGGTGGTCGAGAAGGTGTTTTAGATCAACAACACACCTTAGATTTTTGATTAGATGATGTTTGTAGGTTAGATTATGAAAAACGAGAGCAAAAACTCCTTCCCCAGTTATTAAAGTTGAGAGAGAGTGTTTAGAGGCGACTAGGGTTTGTAAAATGATGAAAAATGACGAAGTGTGATATTTATACCAAGGCCTTATTCGACCCCTTGTCATTGTCGAATGGGTTTATAGAAGGTCGAACGACCATTTTGCTAGACTCTCACATCTGGTTAGACCCCCCTCAAGGTCGAACTAGTACCCATGTTTTCCAGATTTTCCAGTTTTGTCGTTTAAACACGTTTTAGCACATCCTAACGCATGAACATGCAATCCTAACATATGTTAAGCATATATAATCATGTATAATCATTTTACACCTTTGAAACACGTATTTGCATATTGTATCACATGTGTGTATCAATCCACGTATAACACTTAATTCAACTTATGTAATTTCACCAACAATAGCACTCAAGACTAGTGTATACTCCAAAACGACTCCCAATGATCCTCCAGATCATTGAACCCTGGACAATCCTAACGTGACCCTACTCAACTGACCGAGTTAAGTTCGTTTGTAAATGTTTTTCGCTAAGGTAGACTTTTACCAAAATGTTTAAGTTGAACATGTCGGGTGTCACAAGAACCCCTTCAAATTAGGGAGTTTTGTTGTTACTAACGTAGATGTTCATATCACATAGATATATATAATATGCATCATGTGTTTTCTACCAAATTGATGCAGCTGAGGTTTTTAAACGAAATTTACCCACAATTAATATCTACAATGCATTTTTATATTTTTTCTAAACTTAATTATTTTGAAGTTTTATATATTTAGCTAATTATGTTTATTTAACAGTTTAATGAGATTTCTTTTAGTTAATTATATTTATGTGTATACCTATTAATATATGCATGCCTACCCATATACATATGCACATATTGCTAATGTTGATTACTTAAATAGGGTACTACAATTGAAGATATCAGTAACAAACGTGATAAAGCATTCTTAGAGCCAGGTCTTGTGTTGCAGTTTTTTTCTATGTGACAAATTATTTGTCTGTCAAAGGAAGGTTGAACCATAATGTTTAACAAAATTATCATATTTCAAGAATCACCAAAGCTGATATGTAGATTACGAGTGCCCTGTTTGGTTTTTTAAATCGTTGCATTTGATTTATGTGAATTTTTCATTATTGGGCGGAACACTATTTAACACCAAATTCAATTTTACAATTTTTAGTTTTACTTAATCATGAAATAGTGTTATGATTCAACATCCATATTAATAATAAATCCATATTACATTTCATCTAGTTATTATTTAAAACATAAAATGCAATAATCACTTGTACATAAGACATTCTTTCTTGTACATTTCAATCCACACATCGGTATTGATTACAACAAACACCTACACCTCGACAAAAATGAGCCGGTTGCCATGGTATATTCGAATGTTTTTAAAATATAATAGTTTTAAAGTTATGGTAGAATTAAATAAAATAAATTATAATTTTGTAGGGGAGGGGAGGAAAATGTAATTACTAACTAAAAAATAGGTAATTAAAGTGTAAATAAGATAGAGTATTAAAGTGTAAATACTGTATGAAAGACTATTTTACCCTCATTCTAGGGTTGTTAATGAAAAATTAGTTCTTAACTTTTAGGTATCTTAAAATACCCCTCCCTCATGCATTATAATATAGTATAGTATAGATTTGCCACTCATTTAAAGTTATTTAGTAAACGAGCCATGTGCTCGAGCTTAACTTATCGAGCTAACTAGTCTAAACGAACTATTATTTGTATTCAATGTATTAACTAATTGATAATAAACGATCCGAGCCCGAGCCGAGCTCGAGCTTGAAAAATTGTCAACGAGCCGAGCTCGAGCTCGAACTCTTATAAGTCAATCGAGCTTGAGCTCGAACTCGGGCCCAGCTCGGCTCATTTGCACCCTTAAATGTAATTATTTTGTGATTTTTGAATATACCATCGTAACATGATTTTTTTTTTATGGTTACATTCAGGATTTGCTAAATTTTATTTATGTTTTCAACCCATCGAGAAACACGTGGGTGATAACCTGCTACAAGAAATCCCGGGATGGCCCCCCAAATATTTCATGTGATATCATTTTTCGTCGTGGGACAGCGTAACGTAAAAGGTCTTTAAATTTAGAAAGAGACAGTGATGAACAACACCATATATAATAGAGCTTGTGTAGTGGACATTTTCGCCGGGCTGTATGGAGAGTTTTGGCATCCCATAGCGCCGACAACTTAGTCGTTCAAACACTAATTACACATTGTTCCCCTTATATAAACTAACTATCCCACTATTTTTTAACTGTGGTAACTTGTTCGTTCGTTGATATTTTTTTATAAAAAAATTACACCATAAAAATGAGTATTTTACTCTCTGTAATTTGAGTATATTGTTTCTATGGTTTTTAATTCAAAATAAAAATGATATGTTACGTGATCAATAGTGTCTATGGATGAAAAATAATTGAATCATAATTAAGTGAAAACAAACGAAAACTAATCGAAATCTATCAAGCCATCTTATAATTAGGAAATATATATATATATATATATATATATATATATATATATATATATATAAACCCTAACCCTACCCTTGTTGCGCCGCAAACAAACCCCCCACCCCTCTCTCTCTCAATTTTCAACAAACATCAATCTTGATCATCTCTTCAAGCTAGTTGGGTGTAATCTCTAGACTATGAGGACTTTGCATTGAAAGGTATAATTTTTACATGTTTTATGATGATTAATAATGCTTGAAAAGTTTAAAAATCATAGAGCATGCATACATATAAAATCGCATAACATGGGTAGTAGGAGTTCTTGAATGTTCATTGTGATTTGATGATGATGATGATTGTTGTTAGTAATCATAATTAGGGTTTTTGTATGATAATATATGTGTTTGATCATGATAATATGGGTTATGCATGTGTTAGAGATTTTTATGCATAATTAGGGTTTGTGAATAACTTGGAATGCAAGTTTCAGTTTCTGGCAGATTCGTTAGGGTGTTTTGTAGGGTCTGAATTGTGATGTTAAATTGATGTTTTTGATGATTTCTTTGCATGATTGTATTATTCCTGGTCTTAGCTTTTCATAATGGGTAAAATCGATTGATTTGGACGTTGTTTGAATAGTTTTTGGAATTTTATTTGATTAAAGGTCATATCAGATTTTCGGAGTTATAAATTGGGTCAACTTTAAACGGACATAACTCGAGTTTTACAAAGAGTTAAGTTATGAACTTTGCACAGTAGGTCAACATTGGAAAAACTTGGCGTTTCCAAGTGGATTCACCGCGTTTGGGTGAATACACAATGTTTGGAAATTTTTCTACTAAACTGACCTGCTGTGGAAATTTTCTGGACATAGCTGTATTGTACGAATTTTAATAATTTTTGTGTTTGGTTTTGAGACAAAAAAAAATATGGGTCATCAAATGAATCCTAATGAATATTCAGTAAAAGTTTGGGAGTTTAATTCGTTCGTTAAGTATTTTAAATAATTCGTTTTTCACAGCGCACAATCTGCCCTAAAAACGCAGATTGTGTAAGGGATGTTTACGTGACTATTTGGAGTCTTATATGGTATGTATTTGACATGAACTTGTATGAATACTTATATGAGATGTGTATGAGGTATAAAACTGATAATAATCAATATGATCACCAACGGGATACGTAGGACTTACTTGTGCATGTAGAGTCATTAGGTGTCACTACACGGTTTGAACTTTAGAAGTCTTGGACAAAAAGTTGCATGGTGTGTTGGTTATGCATGTAGAGTCATTAGGTGTCACTACACCTAGTTATATTTCCATGCAATGTCATAAAACAAGGACTAGGCATCGAGTATTCTCTAGTACGATGTCGAAGCGATTTTCTTTAACTTGTTTAATTACTCGGAATTAATTAAAGGCAGTCAATCTCGGCTGTAATCGGATTTAGTTGGTCAACTCAGGATGAGTTTAAATTTTAAAAAAAATATAATATCTATGTCTATAATATTTATGAATGAATATTACTTTTTGAAATACTTTAGTATTTGAACATGTATTTTTTTTATTTATATTGATATTTGCGTATTTTGTTATAAACATTAGTAAACATATGATATTTGACATATATATAATTTTTGAAAAAAAATATTTTTTTTATAATTTTCCTTGTCCGAGTACTCAGTACTCCCCAGTCGACCGACCTTGGGACGCCTAATGACTTCTGCAACCATGCTTTAATGTCATGTATATATATACATCAAATTCATGTATTTCTAAGCAAATATTTAGCGCAAGTTTGGTTTTGGCTATTAACTAGAATTAAATGAACAAAATAAAAAGCCATCAATTTAACCGAATAAACCAAACTAATTAACCGAAAAGATTGGTTTCACGAAGATTCACACCCACCGCCGCATCGGTTACATTGTATACAACAATGTAACTACGGGTGCAAACGAGCTGAGCCGCTTGCAAGCTACTTGAGCTCGGCTCAGTAAAAACTCGAAACGAGCCAAGCTTTATCGAGCTCGAGCCGAGCTTGAGCCTAAAACAAAGCTCGTTTATTTATCGAGCCCGAGCTCGGGCCTGGCACGTGAAGCTCGTTAGGCTCGTCGAGCCTTATCGAGCTTGTGACACCCCGCATTTTCAGGTTCCTACTTTAACTGAACTCTAGTTAAGTTGCATGTGCATACGTGACTAAACACTTGACTAGGGTTAGTTAGGAAGTTCTTCCTATATGTTATAGGGTAATAACATATGTTATGTGATAATAACATATGTTACATTATAATAAGTAAAGTTATCATCACAATGCACACACGAGTCCTATATCCTGAACGTTGGTGAATTGTCTGGCATACATGATAATGTGTATAATTGAATTATGATGAACGTGAAGTAACATGTTTATGTGGATTACATGTCTATGTGAATTACCGCTTAACTGAAAGTTAATATGTAAACCATGCAAATTACGTGCACCTTATGATTAATATATTAGGATATGATAAAAACAATGGTTTTTATGCAAGATAGGGTGATTAATATTATTGGGTCCAGTATTGGGCTAAAACATGATTAACGGGTCTGATTAGTGGACTAAAAGGGCCCTAAAACATAATTACTTGAGCAACAAGCCAAACCATCTTATAATTAGGAAACAAAAATATATATATATATATATATATATATAAACCCTAACCCTACCCTTGTTGCGCCGCAAACAAACCCCCCACCCATCTCTCTCTCAATTTTCAACAAACATCAATCTTGATCATCTCTTCAAGCTAGTTGGGTGTAATCTCTAGACTATGAGGACTTTGCATTGAAAGGTATAATTTTTACATGTTTTATGATGATTAATAATGCTTGAAAAGTTTAAAAATCATAGAGCATGCATACATATAAAATCGCATAACATGGGTAGTAGGAGTTCTTGAATGTTCATTGTGATTTGATGATGATGATTGTTGTTAGTAATCATAATTAGGGTTTTTGTATGATAATATATGTGTTTGATCATGATAATATGGGTTATGCATGTGTTAGAGATTTTTATGCATAATTAGGGTTTGTGAATAACTTGGAATGCAAGTTTCAGTTTCTGGCAGATTCGTTAGGGTGTTTTGTAGGGTCTGTATTATGATGTTAAATTGATGTTTTTGATGATTTCTTTGCATGATTGTATTATTCCTGGTCTTAGCTTTTCATAATGGGTAAAATTGATTGATTTGGACGTTGTTTGAATAGTTTTTGGAATTTTATTTGATTAAAGGTCATATCAGATTTTCGGAGTTATAAATTGGGTCAACTTTAAACGGACATAACTCGAGTTTTACAAAGAGTTAAGTTATGAACTTTGCACAGTAGGTCAACATTGGAAAACCTTGGCGTTTCCAAGTGGATTCACCGCGTTTGGGTGAATACACAATGTTTGGAAATTTTTCTACTAAACTGACCTGCTGTGGAAATTTTCTGGACATAGCTGTATTGTACGAATTTTAATAATTTTTGTGTTTGGTTTTGAGACAAAAAAAAAATATGGGTCATCAAATGAATCCTAATGAATATTCAGTAAAAGTTTGGGAGTTTAATTCGTTCGTTAAGTATTTTAAATAATTCGTTTTTCACAGCGCACAATCTGCCCTAAAAACGCAGATTGTGTAAGGGATGTTTACGTGACTATTTGGAGTCTTATATGGTATGTATTTGACATGAACTTGTATGAATACTTATATGAGATGTGTATGAGGTATAAAACTGATAATAATCAATATGATCACCAACGGGATACGTAGGACTTACTTGTGCATGTAGAGTCATTAGGTGTCACTACACGGTTTGAACTTTAGAAGTCTTGGACAAAAAGTTGCATGGTGTGTTGGTTATGCACGTAGAGTCATTAGGTGTCACTACACCTAGTTATATTTCCATGCAATGTCATAAAACAAGGACTAGGCATCGAGTATTCTCTAGTACGATGTCGAAGCGATTTTCTTTAACTTGTTTAATTACTCGGAATTAATTAAAGGCAGTCAATCTCGGCTGTAATCGGATTTAGTTGGTCAACTCAGGATGAGTTTAAATTTTAAAAAAAATATAATATCTATGTCTATAATATTTATGAATGAATATTACTTTTTGAAATACTTTAGTATTTGAACATGTATTTTTTTATTTATATTGATATTTGCGTATTTTGTTATAAACATTAGTAAACATATGATATTTGACATATATATAATTTTTGAAAAAAAATATTTTTTTTATAATTTTCCTTGTCCGAGTACTCAGTACTCCCCAGTCGACCGACCTTGGGACGCCTAATGACTTCTGCAACCATGCTTTAATGTCATGTATATATATACATCAAATTCATGTATTTCTAAGCAAATATTTAGCGCAAGTTTGGTTTTGGCTATTAACTAGAATTTAATGAACAAAATAAAAAGCCATCAATCTAACCGAATAAACCAAACTAATTAACCGAAAAGATTGGTTTCACGAAGATTCACACCCACCGCCGCATCGGTTACATTGTATATAACAATGTAAG
This sequence comes from Ambrosia trifida, assembly GCA_028751855.1. NCBI lineage: Eukaryota > Viridiplantae > Streptophyta > Magnoliopsida > Asterales > Asteraceae > Ambrosia > Ambrosia trifida. Next base: position 175,624,154 of record CM054122.1, read on the forward strand.
TAGGGGTGCAAACGAGCTGAGCCGCTTGCAAGCTACTTGAGCTCGGCTCAGTAAAAACTCAAAACGAGCCGAGCTTTATCGACCTCGAGCCAAGCTTGAGCCTAAAACAAAGCTCGTTTATTTATCGAGCCCGAGGTCGGGCCTGGCACGTGAAGCTCGTTAGGCTCGTCGAGCCTTATCGAGCTTGTGACACCCCGCATTTTCAGGTTCCTACTTTAACGGAACTCTAGTTAAGTTGCATGTGCATACGTGACTAAACACTTGACTAGGGTTAGTTAGGAAGTTCTTCCTATATGTTATAGGGTAATAACATATGTTATGTGATAATAACATATGTTACATTATAATAAGTAAAGTTATCATCACAATGCACACACGAGTCCTATATCCTGAACGTTGGTGAATTGTCTAGCATACATGATAATGTGTACAATTGAATTATGATGAACGTGAAGTAACATGTTTATGTGGATTACATGTCTATGTGAATTACCGCTTGACTGAAAGTTAATATGCAAACCATGCAAATTACGTGCACCTTATGATTAATATGTTAGGAGATGATAAAAACAATGGTTTTTATGCAAGATAGGGTGATTAATATTATTGGGTCCAGTATTGGGCTAAAACATGATTAACGGGTCTGATTAGTGGACTAAAAGGGCCCTAAAACATAATTACTTGAGCAACAAGCCAAGCCATCTTATAATTAGGAAACAAAAAAAAATATATAAACCCTAACCCTACCCTTGTTGCGCCGCAAACAAACCCCCCACCCCTCTCTCTCTCAATTTTCAACAAACATCAATCTTGATCATCTCTTCAAGCTAGTTGGGTGTAATCTCTAGACTATGAGGACTTTTGCATTGAAAGGTATAATTTTTACATTTTTTATGATTATTAATAATGCTTGAAAAGTTTAAAAATCAATGAGCATGCATACATATAAAATCGCATAACATGGGTAGTAGGAGTTCTTGAATGTTCATTGTGATTTGATGATGATGATTGTTGTTAGTAATCATAATTAGGGTTTTTGTATGATAACATATGTGTTTGATCATGATAATATGGGTTATGCATGTGTTAGAGATTTTTATGCATAATTAGGGTTTGTGAATAACTTGGAATGCAAGTTTCAGTTTCTGGCAGATTCGTTAGGGTGTTTTGTAGGGTCTGAATTGTGATGTTAAATTGATGTTTTTGATGATTTCTTTGCATGATTGTATTATTCCTGGTCTTAGCTTTTCATAATGGGTAAAATCGATTGATTTGGACGTTGTTTGAATAGTTTTTGGAATTTTATTTGATTAAAGGTCATATCAGATTTTCGGAGTTATAAATTGGGTCAACTTTAAACGGACATAACTCGAGTTTTACAAAGAGTTAAGTTATGAACTTTGCACAGTAGGTCAACATTGGAAAAACTTGGCGTTTCCAAGTGGATTCACCGCGTTTGGGTGAATACACAATGTTTGGAAATTTTTCTACTAAACTGACCTGCTGTGGAAATTTTCTGGACATAGCTGTGTTGTACGAATTTTAATAATTTTTGTGTTTGGTTTTGAGACAAAAAAAATATGGGTTATCAAATGAATCCCAATGAATATTCAGTAAAATTTTGGGAGTTTAATTCGTTCGTTAAGTATTTTAAATAATTCGTTTTTCACAGCGCACAATCTGCCCTAAAAACGCAGATTGTGTAAGGGATGTTTACGTGACTATTTGTAGTCTTATATGGTATGTATTTGACATGAACTTGTATGAATACTTATATGAGATGTGTATGAGGTATAAAACTGATAATAATTAATATGATCACCAACGGGATACGTAGGACTTACTTGTGCATGTAGAGTCATTAGGTGTCACTACACGGTTTGAACTTTAGAAGTCTTGGACAAACGAGTTGCATGGTGTGTTGGTTATGCACATATACTCACCTTGTGACATTTGTAATAGGGATTTGGTAGCTCATTACTGTTTGAGGAATTTGGATTATTCACGTGCAACCTAAGGTGAGTTTCACTACGTTTTCTCAAAAGCATGCGTCTTGGGTATGAGACAAGTTACAAAACGTTATCTAGTCCGGTTTGGGGCTACTTTTATATCTCAGGTTTTGAGATGCTTTCTCCTTGTGTGGGTCGGGTTTTGACTCCTTGTGTGGGTCGGATATACGATTCCTTGTGTGGACCGGGTTTTGATCAGTCTATCACTTGAAAAGTCCTTGCATATTATTGGGTTAATCGCTGGAGGCGAGCGGGGTATTAGTTGATAGCGCTATTAGGTTGTGTAGCAACCTCATGCCTGAGGTGCTTGGGTCACGGGCATGAACTTCTGACCACATTTGGGAACCAGTGTTGATAGACACTAGTTATTGAGGCAAATTATTATATTACTGAAGGTGTCCCAATAATACTGTTTAGTTGCAATGAGTGGGTTAGCTACCTCTGACACGCTTAAACTGATAACACTTGAACATTTTGGTCACGAGGACCTACGCTTTTACTTGGTTATGTGGTTTTGGAAACCAGCACATTTACTTACTCATTTTTTTTACTTAGTGAACTCACCAAAATTGTTTGTTGACCCACGATATACATGCTTTTGCAGGTAGTTAACTTCCGGTGCCACGATTAGAAATCACTGCACACTCACTGCATTTGGGGTCTTGGGCATACACCTAAATTATATATCATGCTTTTATGTTTTCTTCCATATGGTTTTATCTTTGGCGCGTTGTTTTGTGCATGGTTTTAAAAAGGTTTAAACTTGGTTTACGCTTCCGCAGCTTAACTAAACTTGGTTTTTGAAAACGAACTAAATGGTTTGGGCATTTAGAGTTCGTTCATATGACTTATGGCTATGGGATCCTGGTATGTCATGCGCCTCGCGGTGTAAACTCCGCAGTGGAAATTTGAGGGTGTGACAGAGCTAGTGTAATATTAGATTTTTGTAATATTTAACAATATTTACCACTCATTTAAAGTTGTTTAGTAAACGAGCCCCGAGCTCGAGCTTAACTTATCAAGCTCACTAGCCTAAATGAATTATTATTTATATTATTTTTATTCAATGGTCGAGCTCGGGCTCGGCTCATTTGCACCCTTAAATGTTACTATTTTGTGATTTTCGAATATACCATCGTAACATGATTTTTAATGGTTACATTCACGATTTGCTAAATTTTATTTATGTTTTCAACCAATCGAGAAACGCGTGGGTGATAACCTACTACAAGAAATCCCGGGATGGCCCTCCAAATATTTCTTGTGATATGATTTTTCGTCGTGGGACAGCGTGATGTAAAATGTTTTTAATTTACAAAGAGTTAGTGATGGACCGTTGGGGATTCTTTTATTATTATTACTACTACTACTACCGCTACCGCTACCGCTGCCGCTGCCGCTGCCGCTGCCGCTGCCGCTGCCACTACCACTACCACTACCACTACCACTACCACTGCCACTACCACTACCACTACCACTACCACTACCACTACCACTACCACTACTACTACTACTACTACTATTATTATTATTATTATAGTCGAGGTGGTGGTGCAGCGATGCTGGAAGATTGTGAGATTGTCGGTGGGTGGTCGAGAAGGTGTTTTAGATCAAGAACACACCTTAGATCTTTGATTAGATGATGTTTGTATGTTAGATTATGAAAAACGAGAGCAAAAACTCCTTCCCCAGTGATTAAAGTCGAGAAAGAGTGTTTAGAGGCGACTAGGGTTTGCAAAATGATGAAAAATGACAAAGTGTGATATTTACACTCAGGCCTCATTCGACCCCCTGTCATGGTGAATGGGTTTATACAAGGTCGAATGACCTTTTTGCTAGACTCTCACATCTGGTTAGACCCCCCTTAAGGTCGAACCAGTACCCATGTTTTCCAGATTTTCCAGTTTTGTCGTGTAAACGTGTTTTAGCACATCCTAACGCATGAACATGCAATCCTAACATATGTTAAGCATATAGAATCATGTATAATCATGTTTACACCTTTGAAAAACGTATTTGCATATTGTATCACATGTATGTATCAATCCACATATAACACTTAATTCAACTTATGTAATTTCACCAACAACGACACTTAAGACTAGTGTATACTCCAAAACGACTCCTAATGATCCTCCAGATCATTAAACCCTAGACAATCCTAACCTGACCCTCCTCAACTGACCCACTTAAGTTCGTTTGTAAATGTTTTTCGCAAAGGTAGACTTATGTTTTACCAAAATGTTTAAGCTAAACATGCCGGGTGTCACAAGAACCCCTTCAAATTAGGGAGTTTTGTTGTTATTAACATAGATGTTCATATCACATAGATATATAATATGCATCATGTGTTTTCTACCAAATTGATGCAGCTAAGGTTTTTAAAAGAAATTTACCTACAATTAATATCTACAATGCATTTTTATATTTTTCTAAACTTAATTATTTTAATGTTTTATATATTTAGCTAATTATGTTTATTTAATATTTTAATGAGATTTCTTTTAGTTAATTATATTTATGTGTATACCTATTAATATATGCATACATACCCATATACCTATACATATACCCTGTTAATATATGCATGCATTTTTATATTTTTTCTAAACGACAATCGCTCAAATAGTCAAAGTTTGATTAATTATGCATTTCAGGGGGAGAATGTGACAAAGGATGATCAATCCTCACATTTTCGGGTTTCAAGGGTAATTTGGTAATTTCTGTGCGTTAAAAAAACAATTTCCAAACTTGAAACCGGGTCCCCATGTGTTAAAATTGAAGATTTGAGGCTGTAGGGGCATAATTGTAATTTTCTCTTAAGATTGAACCTGTCAAGTCTAGTTCTGAACTTGTCATACTAGCTTGAACCTGTTAGGATAAGTTTGAACCTGACCTTAGAATTTGAACCTGCTCATCAATATTTAAACCTGTTCATCCTAGGGCTGAACCTAATCAAGGTTTCAAACCGGTCAACTCTAATATGAACCTGTTACCTCGATGTGTTGAACCTTGAACCTTGAACTTTGAACTTTCTATGTGTGAACATGTTCTTATATAACCTTTATAAACTCACTGTATCTCAAGCATCCCGTATATAACCTTCATACCCGCATGAAACAAACAACCCGTATGGTGTTTTGGTGTATACCCGTATGAAGGACTTTAGGTGGGGTCACGTATGTCTTACCAAATAAAACAGACAGCCAAATTTTTTTTATTTTTCATGTCTGCTTCTTTCACGCGTACAAGGCTCACAACCCACAAACCCTAACTTTTTGACCATCATTTGACTTTCGATCTGTTTTAACCCCCGTGTTTTTCGTTCATTCCATTAGAATCAGAATCAAAAGGTGAGCATTTCCCCTTTAGAATCACTTCATTTCATCCGATAATTAGTGAGATATGCTCGATTTTGTGTTTATTGTTAAACCTGACACAAAAACCTCAAATAATCCATCGAAACGGTTGTAAAATCAAGATGGGTTTGAGGGTTTCTTAATCGGACCATGTAGAGTATATCTTGAAATTTTCAGAACAAAAATCAAACAAATCAAGATTTTGAAGTTTTTGAAAGTATTCATACGCGTGACTATGTACCCGTATGAGCTCTTATACGGGTAGTAGAGCCCTAATACGGGTCCCATATCAGAATTTTTGGCGATTTTGATACTTTGATTCATTTTGAATGATTTTCAATGTTCTTATGTTTCCTGTATGAGCATTTGCAGATATGGAGTTTGTCATTTGACCAAAACACAACATTACGGCTCATTTGGATCCAACTTCAAAGAATGCAGCTGATTATGTTGATATTATCAATTCCTTAGGCGTTCAAGAATCGTTCATGCTATATCCACTCCACATACGCCATATCCGAGTCACTAAAAGCAATTTTGGGAATCAGTAGTGCTAGATTCCAATCGGAATCCCATAGCACTTGTTGGTCACATTAATGATAGAGAAGTGATTGTGAACGTGCATATTGTACGAGAGGTGCTGAAACTCAATGACAAACCTGAAGATCCTGTTCGTTTTCCAAAACGCTTAATCAGGGGATTATAAATGCGGATCAAGTATGCCGAGCCAATTAAGAAAGAACCTTATGTCAAATTTGGACTATGCCGTTCCTACAGATACCTTCTGCATATTCTCATTCACTGCATAAGTTCCAGATTAAGTAGTTTTGATTCTTCAAGAAGATCTCTCAGCTCAGCTATGGTGGCTTTAATCCTTAACAAGCCATTCAATTTTTCTGGAATGATATTTTCTAATATGGCTGAAAATTTAGGCACGAAGTTTAGAAAGAAAGAGAAGAAATCATTCCTATACCCAAGATTCTTGCAAATGATATTTGATACTCAAGTTCTTGATTTGCCCAAGACGAATGATGATATTTTGGAGCTCGTACACATGAGTGATTTGGGTATGTCCAGAATGAAGACATATAAGAAGGGTACACATAAGAAGAGTTCTGAGCCGCCATTCAAAAGAATCATTGGACACATTCTAAGAGAAGATTTTGCTGAACCTCCACAAGATAAATGGAGACATGATGAAAGTGATTCTGATGTAGAAGTTGTTGATCCTGTTTCTGACAATGATGATAGTGACGACGAGGGTGGTGAGGCTCCTCAGGGGAATCTCCCTAGGCCCAGACCGACCCGAAAAGTGCAAGTGTCTGAACCTGTGTCTGCTACTGCTGAACCTGATAAAAGCAGCACAGTTGTTGGTGAACCAGCCTTATTCTTTGCCACCGAAGCTGAAGCATCTGGATCCCGTCCTGACAAAGGCAAAGGGATAGTTTCTGTTGGCGAAGAACCTACTGCAAAGAAGGCTCCAACAACTGAACAATCAGATGAAGATTCTGACAGTGAAGAAACTGAAGATGAAGGTGATAATTCAGAAGCTCATCAGTTAAGGAAAGCTGCTAAAGAAAGTAAAATGCTTGAAAGGCAAAGGCAGAGGACCCCCTGCCCGCGAAGCTGCTGCCCTACAGCAACGTGTGGCGCTGCAAGAAAGAGAAGAACGTGTTGATCCGAGTTTCTTGGTGGATATGTGTCACACCCGGGTTAGAGGACCCCCTGGCGTGCGACGTGTTGGTACCCGGTTACAATTATTTATTTATTTACAGATCTCGCAGCGAAATTTATTGGTCCCAAATGAGTATAAAGAAACTTTTTGTAAAAAAAAACTTTGATATATATATTTTAGGATTTAAAAAAAAACCCATATTACAAAATATTTATTCAAAAGATCCTGTCGTAACACAGGTTTACAACATAAAAGGAAATAAACTTTCTTAGGCCTGAGGAGTCGATATATCCCTTCAGCGTTTATTCCTGTCTATATATTTTAAGCCACCAGGTATCTTATGCCTAGGGAATCTATATATCCTTTCAGCATTCACCTGAGCCTAAAATATATTTATTCATCACCTGAAAATGTTTTTAAAAATAATACGTCAGCAAAAGCTGGTGAATAGTGTTTTTGTGACACAAATCATTTTATACATGCAACATATTAAATTGTTTAAGCATAGTTGGATTTAGTAATCTACACATTCAGAATAACTATCGTATACACTGGCATAGGAATTCAAGTAATCCGCAACTTTAAGATGCACTACTATCCGTGTCTTTAAGTGTTTTATGCCTCTGGATTACTGCTTTATTTATGCCAGATCCACTAGATCATAATCATCGTGTGTATTATTTGATCAAATCATACGTATACATTATAGTCTGAGTGCTATCTATAGATTACCCTCTACGTTTTAAACAATCAATATTTTGCATGCGGGTTTTAAATATAACCAAAACATTTTATATAGTTTTGAAAGCAATAAACGTATTCACCTTGGCAGTATACCCACGCCACTAGATTTTTGAATATCAGTATGGTTGAAAGCGGGTATCACAACGCCAGGTTGGATCTTCACTTAAATACTATATATATTATTGCTTTATTATTATTAGTAGGCTAATAGTAATCGTTGTAGTGTTACTGTATGAGTAACTTCACAAATTTATACCTATTTATAGTTGGACATTTCTTTTTGCCCAAGAATATTAGGTTCGTAGGTGTTCTGCTTGTTTTCACATGAAGAAATTGATATCATTAAGTCTCCTACGAATTTCTTCCACGTAGCTATAGCTATGTAATGGACAACTCACAATTTAGTGCCGAAGTAACTTTTTGCCCAAGTAGCTATACTGAGCTTGTGATGAGTTAGCAACCTCATCCACATAACAATATTTGTTATAATCCATAATTCCTTAGTAATGTAGTAGTGATTCTTGTATTGTTGTTGTTGTTTACGATTGTATTGTTGTTGTTGTTGTTGTTTACGATTGTATTGTTGTTGTTGTTGTTTACGATTGTATTGTTGTTGTTGTTGTTGTTGTTGTTGTTGTTGTTGTTGTTGTTGTTGTTGTTGTTGTTGTTGTTGTTGTTGTTGTTGTTGTTGTTGTTGTTGTTGTTGTTGTTGTTGTTGTTGTTGTTGATGTTGTTGTTGTTGTTGTTGTTGTTGTTGTTGTTGTTGTTGTTGTTGTTGTTGTTGTTGTTGTTGTTGTTGTTAAACGGTCTCTTAGTAAATGCCCGACTACACACCATGTAATTCTAATGGTCATTCTACTCATTACGAACTCATTGTACAATGCTTAATATATGAGCATCATACATATACTACGATAAGTAGGTTGAATGTTTTAATCTATTCCAATAATGAAAATGATTATTCTTTCCTAGTTTGATTACACGTACGCTTCAAGATTTATGAGAAGATCATGAAATTCATTTTGTTGTTCTTATCCATTCATGGGTTAATGATATTATTGTGTCATTAATAGTAAAACGTGGCATCAATTCTTGGTGACCAAGTTTTCACAAAAATATGTATAAAGATATTTTTATGTATGTGTTTATATACACTAGTGGGAATGCCTGCGCGTTGCAGCGGGCGTCTCAACTGATATCAGATTCAATTATGATATTTATAACGAACCACCACCCATTTCGGGTTTCAAACAAGTTTGTTATAAATGTGATTACATGTCATTCGTAGCATCTTTCTAAATGTGTCTGTATAAATAGATATATGTAGGGGTTGACGATATCCGTGTTATGGGCTACCCGTTACTCGTTGCAATTTCTTCTCTAGGAGATCTATGTCATCCTCTTTATATACTTTATATTTACATACGTATTTGTTGTTGATATTTTTGGTGCGTGTGTATTGATTTGAGCTTTAAACTTCTTTAATACTATGTTTTTTTTTTTCAATTTCCTCTCCAAAAGATCAAATATAAGTCTATTTTAAGGATTCATGTTTACATGTCGCACAAACTATTTGAAACCTTAGAGACCGCCTTGGTTACTCCTTGTTTTTTGGAGATAAAAATAGATGGCTGAAAACTACAATTATATACCCCAGCATCATAGAATACTCCTCTTTCCGTCATCTTTTCCAAGATTATTATTGCAGTTTCAGTCTAGCCTAAAACGACAATCCCGTGAATGAGAGAATTATAGGTCAGGTTTTTCTCCATCATTGACCATCTTAACAAATAAAACAAAGGCCGTGTTAGTATCATTTTTTCTGCAATATGTGTTTAGCAGTGGCGTATAAGGTAACCTATTAGGCCTTAATCCTCTGCATATTTTATAGAATTTCAGCCATTTTTGTCTTGTAACCGTGACGACATTGAGCATCAATGATGGTGTTATAAACTTGAATATTTATCACCAAACCCATTGATGTCGTTTAATTCATAAGCCTATCTACAATACCAAAAGTTATTTCCCAAATTGCTTTCATAGTTTTCTTTATCAATTAAAGATTAAAATACGTGTGTGTAGACCAAACTTATAATCTGGAAAAAAATCATGTATCCTATGCAGAAGGTCTTACAATTTTTCTCTACCAACTCATTATTAATTTTAACAAAAGATTAACATGATGAAATAAAGAAAAAGTGTTGCTCATATATTAACATGATGAAATTTTATTCAATTTAATGGAGGGTCTCATTATTCATTTTAGACATTCAATTACAATGGGAGGTTTCACTAATAAGTGACGGTGATGAAGAGAAGAGCATGGCAAGTTGGGATTGTATAATAGGTATCAAAGATGGTACACAAGGGTAAATTTGGAAGAAATGAGGTAAAAACTTGAGGATTACACTTGAGACTCTTGGAATGCCATCTTAAATTTGTCAATTTAGACACATTTAGCCATCACTCCTCCTTTATAATGTAGTAGAGATATAAATTAAAACTATAAATATGGAGTGACATTTTTGGCGACTTGATGTCACAAATATATGTGTGTATATATATGTATCTATTCTTATTTAGTTATTTTACTACATACACCCATTCGCAAGTATATTTGTTTATTATAATCTAACTGATTTAGCCCAAAATGTTGTTTTCTTTATAACTTGTAAATATAGTATTTCATATAATATTGAGTATGTCGTTGAAACATGCTAAATTTATTCTACGTTTTGACCTAAGTTTTAATGAAATAGAGCATGGATAGTTATAATATGTTTTACCATTACACATACTCATCTAGATACCACATGTTCTAATAGCCATATTATTCTGTGCTTGCGCATTTAATAATATACGGTATATAAATCCATACAATTTATTTAAATAAAAAAAATCAAGATGTTACAATATGCAAGAGTTGGATGCTAAACTAGAAGAAGACATGCCCTCACGAAAACGGGTAGCTTCTAGTTCGAGCGTTTCTTCGATGAAGCAGTTACCGAAGAAAGCCCGGAAACCTCTACTGCCAAATCTGTAACATTTAAAGAACCAAATCAGTCTACCACACAATCTAAACAAACCAAAACCTCAAAACCCAAAAGAAAAACCAAAACTAAAGTCACACAAGCAATCATTATCTCTACCGCAGCAACCACAACACCAGTAACATCAACCACAAGCTCCTCAGTTGCCATTACGACTCCTATCCCCACACCAGTTATGGAATAATCTGCAGTCTTCACTGAGCCGATCTCAGCTGCAGCATCTGTTCAGACTATCACATCTTCATCTATAGACTGTGAGCTTCAGAAAATTCTTTCTGAAATCAGAGTTCCTCAGTTCTGTCACACCCTCAAATTACCACTTGCGGAGTTTTACCGCGAGGCGCATGACAAACCAGGATCCAAGTCAACGATCACAATAAACAACTCTATATGAAATACGTAAATGCAAAAACAACGATTTTATAAGCGGAAGCATTTAAGAATTTAATCAGCTACAACAGTATTCCAAAGTATTCAAGACACTTATTTCAAAACATGCAACTAAACTTAGACGCCAATGCAGACCCGTGCGCCTAGTTCCATTTGTTGCTACCTTAGCGACCTGAGAAAAACATGCCAAAAAGACGTCAACATATAATACTGGTGAGTTCACAGGTTTGTTCAATATGTTACCAAGTGTTACCAAAACGTTACCATGTCCATACTATATCAATGTTACCAAGTACGCTAGCTAGGCGTATGTTTTATTACTACTATGATTGGAAAACCATTACTAGACTGTTACCATGTGTTCAGCCCGATGTGTTGTAGCCATGCTACGAGTGTTACCAGTTCGAGACAATATGCACCCGCCCGGCCCTCCAAGCCGTTGAGTGGGGTTTGTCAAGCCCAATAGATCTATCCACATTTCCCCCGTTGTGCATCCCCGCACATTCATGGTTTCCCCCGGGACTTTAAAAGATCGTATAGCAATGCAAGTTAAAACCATAGTATGACATATGTTACCAAAATAGTTTAGCGCATGTTTTCTCCCCCAAAAGTTAAAGCAGTAAAAGTGAGGCCGTGAACTCACCTTAAATAGCGTTCTTCGGTTACAAGTAAAGATGTTAAGCCCTTGATAATCCCTCTACCGGAGATCTATCAAAATGTTCACATAAGTGTTCCGACTAATAACCATAAGGTTATCTAGTCCCCGATTGTCCAGATCATAACCAAGTATGTTTTAAAGTGTGTAAATGTTTAACCGACACACTAGACCGACCCGACATCCCATTGGTGACCCATTACCCTAACTAATCAAGTACACATAGATTACACACAAGGATCAAGCATAAAACACTTAGTTTGTATCAAAAATCTCATTTCTGCATTAGAACGGTCGAACCAGTCAGATTAAGCCTCCTTCGCCCGTTTTTAATCTCCTTCGCCCATTTTGGATTTCGTTCGACCGTTTGATGTTTCCTTCGCCCGTTTTACCACGTTCGCCCAAACATAACCCAGGTTCGACCCTGGATTCTCTCCTTTGCACCTTCGATCGGTCGAAGGAGTCCAGGTTCGCCCCTGTTGTGCAAATTTTCCTAAAAACTCTTCAAACACATTCAAAACGACTCGAAACATCATCAAACACAGCAGTCAAGCATGAATAACTTATCCCTACAAAACCCCACCGATTTCCCCCAATAATACGTCCATTTCAGCCCTTTCCCAAAATGGTAAGAATTATGGAAACGTCACAATCATGCATGGATTATTTACCCAATTTGGAAACTTTTGAAATCGATTCATATTCAACTTAAAATGCTCAGTTTGTCGAGTGTTCGATCTTTCCCTATTAGTTCTATTGATCATAAATATCATGCATCAAGTCTAGATTCGTTAAAACCCCCAAATACCCATAATATCATCATCTACCCCCTTTTTAACCCTAAACAACAATAAACTCGCATCCATAACAATCCTATATCATGTTTCTATCATAGATACAACAGCAAATCATTGAACAACACATAACAACACATAACACATAATTAACACACGTTTATTATCATGAAAACCTATGTCAAATGATAATGTTTCGGTTTAGAAAGATGTTTAAAAGGTTTTTAATCATGAAAACACCCTTAGAACAGATCCGGACAATTAGGGTTAGATGAAAACGAATTAAAATGCTTTAAAAAGGTTTAGGATCAAGAACACACCTTGGATTCTTATTTAGATGTTGTAGATAGGTTAGACTATGAAAAAGAAGAGCAAAAACTCCTTCCTTAGTGATTAAAATCGTTTGAGAGTGTTTTGAGACGGTTAGGGTTTTGTGAAATGATGAAAAATGACAAAGTTTGGTATTTATACTAATTCTCCTTCGCCCCATATCAATGGTCGAAGGTGGCCTCCTTCGACCCTTCCACAGGGTCGAATGAGCCCTGTCCTGGTCGAAGGGAATTCTTTCAATTCCACATCCCAGGTTCGCCCATTCACAAAGGGTCGAACCAAACAAAATGTTCTCCTTCGAACCAGAACTCATGTTTACCTAGTTTTCCAGTTTGTCGTGTTTAACGCATTCTAACACATCTTAACACATAAGCATGCAACCTTAGTCTATGTTTAACATATTTAAGCATGGATAATCATTTATACGTCATTTAAACACATCTATGTATATAATCCACCACACGACCCATAATCTACACATATACTTAATTAGTTCATGTAATGTCACCAACAACGGAACCCGGTACTAGTGTATTACCAAAACGACTCCCAATGATCCTCCAGATCATTGAACCCTGGACAATCCTAACTTGACCCGACTCAACTAACCAAGTTAAGTCCGTTTATAAACGTTTCTCGCTATGGTAGACTTAGATGTTACTAAAATGTTTAAGCCAAATATGCCGGGTGTCACATCATCCCCACGTTGAAAGAATTTTCGTCCCGAAAATTGCGCAAAGCCCCGAAATGAAAGAAACGAAAGAACAGAACGAAAAGAAAATTACCGGATGTCACAAGTTCCAACCATCCCATCCAGCTGAACCGACACCCTTCATGCTATCCATTTCACCTGTTCCAACCACATCACCTATTCCATCTCTTGAATCTCAGATTAACAATCTTATGAGTATGTTACACTTACAGATTACACAGAACTAGGAGAACCAGATGAGGATAGCAGAAATAGAAAACCGAGATCGCCAGTTCCTGACTATTATTAATCAAACAAGATCAGAGAACAAGAGAATTTCAACTAAGCTTGAAGCGGCGATGAAGAAGCGATCCAAAAATGAACAAGAAAATGAGAAGCTTAAGAAGAATATTGAAAAGTACATGAACAAACATAAGCGACTCACCTCTGGGAATGGTGATGATGGTGATGAAAGTGATGATGAGGAAGATGAAGAGGAGGATGAGGAGGACGATCATGAGTCTGGTAAAAATCGTTCTGGGGATGATGATGAGGATGAGGAGGATGGTGATTATCATCCTGGTGATACAGCGACTTGTCAAACAAAGACAGTCGATGATAAATTCAGGGAAAGGCGGGCAAAGAAAGATCAAGAGAAAAGTGGTGGTGACTCGGGTGCAGGAGAATCTTCCTCGCAACCCGGTCCAACTGAAGAAGAGCTCAGAATGCTTGAGGAAGACTTAGCTACCAAATCAGTTCCTCTAGAATGGACATAAAAGTTCTATAGATTGTTCTTCACTGATGATGGGAACCAGTTACTAAACCTGACATGGATCTCGAAGAAGGTGAGATACCTCCAGAGCCATCAAAGGAAGAAATAGCTTGGATCTTTGGTATTGAGTATAAACAGATGTCTCCATCGGTACCTTATGAACCATTTGATGAAGATATTCCTTTGGATGATATTGAAGTTGAAGACATCACAGCTGAAGAATATCCTGAATATGTCCATGAAACTGCGAAAAGAAAAGTGAAGATAAACATACCCACTGGTAATGTGTATGGGATGATTGATAAATGGTTGAAAAACCAGCTGGTCGTGGAAGAGCCCGAGTCTAATACCGAGAGAAAAAAAGGGTTCAAGCTGCACTTGAGGCATGGTTCCCCAGGAAGAAACCAGAGCCAATCCAAGCCAAAAGGACTAACCAGAGATGGAATCTCATGTCTGGTATTATTGTTAGTTGGACGTATGTGGCTCAGTTTAAGGCTATTGGTATTAATTTTGAGACCGGCATTCTCTATTTCGCTAGTGTCTATAACATCAAGTCGTTATCATACTGGTATCTTCGGGATCTTGTCAGATTGAAGCCAGTCAAGACATATGATGTCATGGAGAAGTATAGGGGTTTACTGGAAAGGGAAAGCAGATCAGAGTGGAACTATATTCAGCCACAATATCCAAAAAGCTACTAGACTGATCAGATTCATCACATCACTGGTAAGCCTATTTGGAAACGAAAGATTGTCCCTCCAGAGATTATGACCCATGTTCCTCTCATTCCTATGGAACAAGACTTCACTGATAAATTTATCTTCTGGTATTATGACTATCTAACTTCAGAAGCAGTCATAGTATTGGAAAACGATCCCAAGATTTGCAGTAGGATTAGAGTCTGGGGTCCCATCTGGCTGATGAATCTTTCTAAATAAGACATGCAAACTTTGAACAAGAATCAGATCCACTTTAAAGATGAGGATGCTGATCAAGCTGTCAGATTTCAGAAGATGGTCAGATACTGTGCTGCAAAGAAGATTCATGTTGGTTGTGATTGGTCAAAGCTGCAAGTGATAGAGGCGTGAAGACGGTTGCTGCTTGACGAAGACATGTTTTGGTTACTTTATGTTTTTGTGTTTTGTTTAGATGTTTTTTTTATATCCAGCTAGGTCCAAGGGGGAGTCTGTAAATGCACCCAGCGGATATGTCCCTAGCTTGGATATCGTAGTCGAATCTTATTTATCACGTTTATATAGGCATAGGAGTATTTTGGTAAGATGCAAAGCTTTATACGCGTTCCACTCTGTGCATACGGGTATGAGGAATGTGTATGAGGGACGTGTATGAAAGCCTACTATATATACTCCATGCCTTAGTAATTTTTAAAAGACTTTTGCTATTTTCATACAAATGCAACCATTTGTGTGTGTGCTCTCTCATATTATTATTATTATCATATCCATAAACACCCACCTATAACAACTAACCGGATCATTGATTTCCGCCCTCAATTTGATACACGCGCGATACGAATTCTTGTTAGATAGAAATATTTTTTTTTTCACACAAATGGTTGCACTTGTATAGAAATGAGCAAAAGTCTTTTAAAACAACTAAGGCATGGGGTACATATAGGAGGCTTTCATACATGTCCCTCATACACGTTCCTCATACACGTTCCTGGTACGTGTATGGAGAGGGTGGGACGTGTATGAAGCTTTACAACTTACCAAAGTACCCCTATGCCTATATAAACACTATAATGCAACCCGATGACATCTAAAATGCTATACAATAATGCCTACGACTATTATCGACCTATCACTAGCTGGGAACACACACGAATTGCACTAACAATTTCCCCCTTGGACCTAGCTAGTGATCTGCAGACTTAACCAGTCACTGAGATTAGGATGTCTGGAATGACGTTCACAGACTCCCCCTAAGGTCTAGCTAATGATCTTCGGTCTTCAAGTCTTCAAGTCTTCACATCTGGCAATCATTAATCTGGGAAGACACACCGCAGTGCACTAACAATCTCCCCCTTGAAGACTTGCTGATTTGAGCTTTGGTCGTGGCTTCATGAGATCTTGTCTTGGTCTTCGATCAACTTTGATGACTTGGGGGGAATCAAGAAATCTTCGCTGTTTTGATTGACAATTCTGTGACGAAGACGGAGATCAACAACATCTGCACTTTCATTTCTTGATTCTCATCTTCTTCAGCGGCGATTGCTGGAGCTCTACCACGATCTGGTGTCTCTAAAGATGGAATATTGGGTTCTTGCTGTTCAGGATGATCTTCTTGTACACGTTGGGGTCTTGTTCAACTTCAGGCTTTTTCGTTTGATGCATGATGAGCACACTAGTTGTATTTGATCCTGCAGAAAAAATTAATAAAAACTGCACACAAACTACAACTTTCATTAGATTCGACAAATAATCTGGACTAAATCAAGTTCTTGAAGTTTATCATTCAATAAACTTTCACGATTTGTCCATTTTGACCATCATTTGGAGAAACAAAGCATTCTCCCCCTCGAATTTTTTGAAAAACTTTATTTTATTGTGTTTCGGCTTCGGATGTGATACCCCACAATTTCAGGTTCTCACTTTAACTAAACTCTAGTTACATTCCTTGCATTCTACTTAACTAGGGTTAGCTAGATAGGACACACGTTGCACAGTTATAGGTTAATGACTGCATGAAGTAGTAATTCGGTGAATTACCAGACTGTATACATGAGTAGTGAACCTCGGACGTTGGTGAACAATGAAATTAATTGATTGGAATTGATTGCAATTATGTGATTGTATGATACTCTGTGAAATTATGTGCAAACCGTATGTGATTACGTGAACTTAAACTAAGTACGTTAATAAAAATCATAATAGGTGGACCATTAGGATGGTTGGGCTCTTAACACATGGGGTTACACTTATTATGGTCCAATATAGAGAAAACATCGATAAAAACACGTCGTACGACGAAGCAGGCCACCCAATGCGGGCCGGGGAACTGTGAGCGGCCGCTCACAGGATCCGAGCGGCCGCGCGTGAGTGCCAGGATCCACCAAACCGACTTAAACTAGTATTTAAGCAACCTTAAGCCTCTTTTATCCCCTAAAGTCAAACCCTAATCGCCCCCTTACACCTAGTTACGAAAATATCAACCCCTAACACCTGCTAAGGCGCAAGAACATCGATCGGGAAGCTTCAAGAGCATTCGGTTAATTGTTTTGAAGAGCTTTCGGTATAACATTCAATCCCTCATGTTTTAATCTTCCTTAATATGTTATAAAACCTTAGAAATAAGTTTGTCCTAGTCTGAAACATTTTCACAAAGATTAAAACTTGAGGTTTATAAAGACTGAATGGGTTAAATATAATCTTATGCGATTAGAAATTGATAGGTTGCATGTTGTGCATGTTTATGATGTTTATGAAGTTTATGATCTTTAGGGTTTATGGTTTTTCATGTGTTATGATAGGATCTAATCATGTTAGGTCTTATGAATGTTTTATTATGGTTTTTGATTATTGTTGATTGATAATATGCAATTAGGGTTTGATATAATTGATGATATTGCATGATTAAAATCTGGACAGAATCTGAATGTCAAATTGTAAGGTCTGTTACGTGGCATGCAAATAATTTTTTTGATCTATTATTTTCATGAACGGATTGTACATCGTCTTAGCTTTTTAGAATGGGTAAAATAATCTGATTTGGATGTCGTTTGATATGTTTTTGGGATTTTCTTTGATTAAAGGTCATATCCGATTTTCGGATTAACAAACTGAGTCAACTTTAAACAATCATAACTCGAGTTTTACAAGGAACTAGATTATGAAATTTAGATAGTAGATTAAGATTGGAATAACTTGTCTTTTCCAAGTGGATTCATCCCATTTGGATGAATATACGAGTTTTGGAAATTTTTCTACTAAACTGATCTATTGTGTGTATTTTCTGAACATAGCTGTGTTCCGTGAATTTTCATAATTTTTATGCAAGGTTTTATCACAAACTAAAAATATGGATTTGTCTAGTAGACCCACTAGAATATTTAGTAAAGTTTTGGGAGTCTAACTCACTGGATAAGTATTTTTAATAAATTAGTTTTCACAGCGCATAATCTGTCCCAAAAACGCAGATTGTGTATTTTGTGTTTATGTGACTATTTGGAGTCTTATGTGGTATGTAATTGACATGAACTTGAATGGACACTTATATGAGATGCATATGAAGTGTAAAACTGATGATAAGCAACATATTCACCAATTGGTCCGTAGCACACCCTACTTTGGAGTTTGGATTTACTTGCTTGCATACTAAGGTGAGTTTCACTACTTTTCTCAAAAGCATGCGTCTCAGGTTGAGACAACTTTTGTAAACGTTTTCTAGTCTGGTTCGGGACTACTTGGACATTGACTCTTTGGGAAATTCCGTTACGAATCCTCGGGTGGATTACGCTTTGTTTAGTTTCAAACGTATTGGTCCTTTGTGAAATAAACACTCTATCACTGAAAAGTCCTTACATATTATTGGGTTAATCGCTGGAGGCAAACGGGGTATTAGTTGATAGCGCTATTAGGTTGTGCAGCAACCTCATGTTTGCGATGCTGGAGGCATGGGCATGAACTTCTTACCACATCTGTTATGCTAGTGTTGATAGAAACTAATTCCTAAGGCAGTTTAACGTATGTTAACACATTTCTGAAGGATCCCAATAATCTCCTGTTTAGTTGAAATGAGTGGGTTAGCTACCCCTGACATGATTAAACTGATAACACTTGAACTTTTGGGGTCTTAGGGACCTACGCTTTTACATGGTTACGTGATTTTGGAAACCAGCGCATTTACTTACTCACCTTCTTTACTTTGTGAACTCACCAACATTGTTTGTTGACCCACGATATACATGCTTTTGTAGGTAGTTAGCTTCCAGTGCCACGATTAGAAAGCACTGCACACTTCACTGCATTTGAGTCTTGGGCATACACCTAAATTACATATCATGCTTTTATGTTCTCTTTCATATGGTTTTAATTTGGGCGCGTTGTTTTGCGCATGGTTTTAAAAGGTGTAAATTTGGTTTACGCTTCCGCAGCTTAACTAATCTTGGGTTTTGAAAACGAACTAAATGGTTTGGGCATTTAGAGTTCGTTTATATGACTTATGGCTATGGGATCCTGGTATGTCATGCGCCTCGCGGTATAAACTCCACAGTGGAAATTTGAGGGTGTGACAGATTGGTATCAGAGCCATTGGTTATAGTGAACTAGGAATGCATGTTGAGTCTAGTCTATAATCATCATAGCATAAGTATTAGTACACTCACAGCTTAAGTGCACAACTAGCTTTTAGCTACAAATATCTACAACACATGATTTCAGGAGATATGTTATCTTCCAGTAAATCTGATTCTGAACACGTCACTGGCGGGGACCCAGGGTTTCACCAGGTGGCGCATTACTGGGATTAGTATCCTAACAAACCTCATGGATGAGGAAACAACAATAGTATAGGGGAGAGAGCCCTTGCGAGCGTTGTGGCGCACGTACACGGAAAGCTGCACGACGCCTATGACGCAGTACCACTAAACTGAATCGAACTCGAAGGAATCAACTACTGAGACTTATCCTTTTCCTCACTGAGCAAGGAGACAAATAGTTCCCGTTCCTTGTCGCTTGATCTTTCTTACTTCCATTCGAAACTCAGACGAGACTGGGTTACTTATATAGAATTTTATTCATACTCTAGTACATTTACGCTCAGTACGAGCGAGCGATTGTATGACATGCATATCCCTATTCCTCGTGAGTATATAGTGGATTCATGGGAACACATTAGATCGGGGCTTGTTACACACACTCTTGGGGAGTTATGTAAAGGCTACGATGCAATGCAATGTTTCAAGGGAAGACAAAACCTACTAATGACTGACAGCCAAGGTTGGAGGAACGAGTGGTGCAGCTGACCACTGAACTGACTTACACAGAACCGGATTAGGAGACTATACGCTACGAGATCCATATAACACTGATACCTGCGAAGAAGGAAGAAGAAGGGATGGAAGGAAAACCTGAGCAGGACGAGCACATGGAAAGTGAGGATGAAGGCTCTACTATCTAGACAGAGCGTGGTGACGATTGTCTCTTACCTTTTCTTACCTGTCTTTTCTTTCCTTTCCCTTTGTTAATTTAGATAACACTGAGTTCTTATGATCAACAATAGGGTGGTTGAAGCCCTCGCATCTTTCCAAGCTAGTAAAGATCCATTTTGCTAAATTATTCTTTTCCCCTGACTTCCACATTTGAACTTTCTTATTCGTTGAACGCATATGCCACAACAACAACCTGCCATCGTATTTTCAAGGCTTTTATTGGTTGTAAGCCTCAATAACTCCAACGGTACTAAGGAGACTGTTTGATTACTTCGATAGTATAGGTTCTGGCCATGTGCATTTGCCCCAGGCAGGATGGGGTAATGTATGCTACATGCACACTCGATGTGTTACAGATGCTTGGATGGAGAGTCTAACACCCTGTGATGAAATCTAGAAATTTGTTATATAAAGACGGTTGGGTCTGAGATCGACGCCTACACTACCAAGCTACAGGAGTTAGATACTATATGCTCGAATCTAATTAACCAACTTTACCAGCGGGTCGAATTTCATACCAAAAGGGTGGGTCCCTCAGATTCGTGGCTTGGCCACTGCAGCTCACTTACCCAGAATCTAACAAATCTTTCACCTGGCTCACAAACTCAATATTGAGGCTATTGAGCATGGTACTTTTCCGAAGCATGGTGCTTCATCTTCTGCTTTTGGTGATAGCAAGAGAACGTGGGATAGTGTGAGGTATAAGTCCTTCAACAACAACAACAACGGCAACAACAACAATGAGGCTCGTGGAAGAGCATTTGTGATTGGTTCTGGGGAAGCTAGGACCGATAACAATGACGTGTCAGGTACGCGTTCCTTAAACGACACTCTCGCTTCTGTTTTATATGATACTGGTGCGGACTATAGTTTTGTGTCATCGAAACTTAGCAAACAATTAGGGATGGTTCCTACTCTTCTTGATACCTCATACACTATAGAGTTAGCTGATGGGAAGCCTGTTGAGGTAACCCATATTCACCATGACTGTAAGCTCGAGTTAGATGGGAAATTGTTTGCCATCAACCTTCTACCTATCACCCTAGGAAGCATTAATCTTGTGGTTGGCATGGACTGGCTGTCCAAGCAACACGCTAAAATTCTCTGTCAGGAGAAGATTGTTCGTGTCCCCCTCCCAAGTGGAGAACTTTTATCTATACAGGGTGATCGTGGTGGTGCCATGGAAGGCATCATCTCCTTCTTGAAAGCCTAGAAGTGTATTCGGAAGGGTTGTCCAGCCATCTTGGCTAACATATCTGACACTCGAGCTGAAGCTGAAACTAAGATTGAGGACATCCCAGTAATCCGAGATTTCCCAGATGTTTTCCCAGAAGAACTACCTGGACTTCCACCTGTTCTTCAAGTGGAGTTCAAATTGATCTTGCACCTGGATCAGCCCCAATTGCACGCGCACCATACCGCCTAGCACCAGGCGAACTTCAAGAACTGTCTACCTAACTCCAAGAGCTATTGGATAGGGGCTTTATTAGACCTAGTTCTTCACCTTGGGGAGCCCTAGTTCTGTTTGTTAAGAAGAAGGATGGGAGTTTCCACATGTGTATTGATTATTGGGAGTTGACCAAGGTGATGGTTAAGAACCGTTACCCTTTTCCTCGTATTGATGACTTGTTCGGCCAGCTACAAGGGTCGAGTTCCTATTCTAAGGTTGACTTAAGGTCAGGATACCATCAACTGAGAGTCTGAGAGGAGGATGTGGCGAAGACAGCCTTTCGAACTCGTTATGGACATTATGAGTTTTTGGTAATGCCATTTGGGCTGACCAATGCACCAGCTGTGTTCATGGATCTTATGAACCGCGTGTGTAAGCCTTATTTGGACAAATTCGTCATAGTGTTCATAGATGACATACTGATTTGTTCCAAGAGCAGGGAAGAGCACGAGCAACACATGCAGCTGATCTTGGAACTCTTGAGAAATGAGCAGGTGTATGCAAAATTCTCTAAATGTGACTTCTGGATTCTAGAAGTCCAATTTATAGGACATGTGATTAACGAGGCAGGAATACATGTCGATCCCGCCAATATTGATGCTATTAAAAAGTGGGAGGCTCCTAAGACTCCTACCGAGGTGCGCCAGTTTCTTGGTCTTGCGGGATACTATCGCAGATTCATTGAGGAATTCTCTAAGATCGCTCAACCCCTCACTGCTTTGACACAAAAGGGGATTACTTACAAGTGGAGAGATGCCCAAGAATCTGCTTTTCAACTATTAAAGACGAAGCTTTTCAACTATTAAAGACCCAAGAATCTGATTTTCTAATAGAAAAACGATGAAACAAAAATTGATTTTCCGATGTGGTTTACACATATATTCCCAAAATGTCTTTTACCTTTCAAAGATAGTTAAATTTGGATTTATCAAAATGATTTGGTAAAATTGTTGACAATTTGGTAGTCAGTGTGGACTATAGTAATTACTGGATCCTTAGTGATTGATATGGAAGTTACACTAGCAATAAGAAGATGGAGGTGATAAGAAAATGCAAACCGTAGTCACACATTTATGTTGATGATTCCTATTGAAGAACTTGGAAACAATAGCTCGATGCAGCTACCTGATTTGGCTTCGTAAGTTATAGGAAACACATGTGACAACCTCCGATGAACTGATATCCGCCCGTTGTGGATCCAGCTTCAACATTGTAACCATCATTGACAAAATCACCAAATTCAATGAGATCCAGCTTATCGCCATTAGGGTACCATAGACCTTCGGTCGGCAACCCTTTAGATAATGAAGGAACCGTTCTTCAGGAATCACCTAGTCAACTTTTATTCATTACTGACACCCGTTCTTAAGTCGAAACACCGGGTCTTGAATTAATCTCATAAAAAATTTTCTCTTATTTCTTTCTCACAAATCCCCTCCTTTGATTGGCTAAGGTTACATATCCCCCAAAAATGTCCTGTTTAATTTATCAGAGCAATATGATACCTATTTTGTGCTAAGATGCCCCACTGTCAACAATCAATGATGGTGATAGTTCCTCCTGGACACCATGCACACCCATTCAAAGAATTAGTATCGCGTGCGTATCGAATCGAGGGCGGAAATCAACGATCCGGTTAGTTGTAATAGGTGGGTGTTTATGGATATGATAATAATAATATGAGAGAGAGCACACACACAAAAACACACACAAATGGTTACATTTGTATGAAAATAGCAAAAGTCTTTTAAAACAACTAAGGCAAGGGGTATATATAGGGGGCTTTCATACACATCCCTCATACACGTTCCTCATACACGTTCCTGGTACGTGTATGAAGAGGGTGGGACATGTATGAAGCTTTACAACTTACCAAAGTACCCCTATGCCTATATAAACACTATAATGCAACCCGATGACATCTAAAACGCTATACAACCATGCCTACGACTATTATGGACCGATCACTAGCTGGGGACATACACGAAGTGCACTAACAGTCTCCCCTTTGGACCTAGCTAGTGATCTACAGACTTAACCAGTCACTGAGCTGAGGATGTCTGGAATGACGTTCACAGACTCCCCCTAAGGTCTAGCTAATCATCTTCGGTCTTCAAGTCTTCACATCTGGCAATCTTCAATCTAGGAAGACACACCTCAGTGCTCTAACAATCTCCCCCTTGAAGACTTGAATACTTGCTAATTTGAGTTTTGGTCGTGGCTTCATGAGATCTCGTCTTCGTCTTCGATCAGCTTCGATGAATTGGGAGGAATCAAGAAATCTTCGTTGTTTTGATTGACGATTCTGTGACGGGGACGGAGATCAATGACATCTGCACTTTCATTTCTCGATTCTCATCTTCTTCAGCATCGGCTGCTGGAGCTCTACCACATTCTGGTGTCTCTAAAGATGGAATATTGGGTTCTTGCTGTTTAGGATGATCTTGTTGTTCAGGTTGGGGTCTTGTTCAACTTCAGGCTTTGTCGTTTGATGCATGATGACCACACTAGTTGTATTTGATCCTGCAGAAAAAATTAATAAAAACTGCACACAAACTACAACTTCCAATAGATTCGACAAATAATCTGAACTAAATCAAGTTCTTGAAGTTTATCATACAATAAACTTTCACGATTTATCCATTTTGACCACCATTTGGAGAAACTAAGTATTCTCCCCCTGAACATTTGAATCTTTTTAAATTTCAACCTGAACTTTGAAACTTGTCAATTTAAACCCTTTATGAAAGTTGCATTATGACCCTTGAATTTTTGAAAAACTTTATTTTATTGTCTTTTGGCTTCGGATCTGGGATTCTAATTGAAGAATTTAGTATTCCAACATCGGTTAATCGAAAATAAATCAAAAATAAAATCTTTTTGGGTTTTTAATAAATGCTGAAAATTAAAAACGAGATGCAGTAAGTAAATATATACAAGCATTTAACTTTTTGTGATTTTCTGGTAAGAGGATCATATCAGTTTTTGAGAAATCTACTCACACCGTTGTTCTTTAAATTTTAAACTTTATAGACTGTGAGACTTGGCAATTGGTGATATTATTGTCCACATAAGCTTACATGCAAACCGTTGTGCAATGCTTTAAAATGATACTGATTAGGTGTATTAATTACTAACTTTCATATGTTTCCCACACACACGACATACTCCCGTATCAAGGAATTTGCAGAAAGCTACATCGTGACGCGTGATTATGCCGTAGTTTTACGTATGTTACAAGGTACGAGGCACAGAGGTGGTAGGTCAGCAAATCAATGCTACAAAGCAACATGTGCACTTAACCAGGGTGAGGCTTATATCAATCATGATTTTCATCATAGATATGATACGATGCATTAGATAATCTTTTATCATCGTCATACATTATAAGTTCCTCATTCGGTAACTTGGGATTTGGCATTGTCAGCTCTTTTAAGATACCCTGACTGAATCTAGGTCCGTAAATCAATACGACAGAAGATCAATCAGGCTACCCCAAATAACTTATCAACATAACGACCTAAGACCTCTGATTTTGGCAACCCTATCAAATGAAATTACGGTACCAAGACCATATGCCCATGAGGTGTTCATCCACATAGCAAGTAGTTTGTTATGTTTGAATCACTAAGGCACGCATTACTAGGTCTACGAAGCCTATCAACACATCACTCAAAGTCATTACATGTCATTTTTATCATTACAGTTCTTTAGCATGTGATAGATTCCCACTGATGTACTATCATCTCCTCTTTTTCTCCAAGAAAAATCATTTTGGGGTTTTCTCATTTTTTATATATGCTTTTGTGTTTTTCTAGAAATTTCTCCCCCTAAAATTCAAAAAGTTCAAAGAAATTGATTTTTTTTTGGATTTTCCGATAGAAAAACGGTTAAGCAAAAAAATGATCTTCCGATGTGGTTTACTCAGATTTTCCCAAAATGCCTTTTACCTTTCAATGATATTCAAATTTAGATTTGTCAAATGATTTGGTAAATTTGTTGGCAATTTGGTAGTCATTGTGGACTATAGTAATCACTGGATTCTTAGTGATTGCTATGGAAGTTACACTATCAATAATAAAATTGAGGTGATAAGAAAATGCAAACCATAGTCACGCATGTGTGTTGATTGATCCAGTTGAAGAACCTGGAAATAATAGCTCGATGCAGCTACCTGATTCGGCTTTGCAGGTTGCAGGAAACACATGTGACAACCACCCAGGAACTTATATCCACCCGTTGCGGATCCAGATTCAACATTGTAACCACCATTGACAAAATCACCAAATTCAACGAGATCTAGCTTATCGCCATTAGGGTACCATAGACCTTCGGTCGGCAACCCTTTAGATAATGAAGAAACCGTTCTACAGTAATTACCCAGTCCACTCTTATTCATTATTGACTCCCATTGATAACTCGAAACACTGGGTGATGATTTAACCTCATCAGACATTTTCTCTTCTTTCTTTCTCACAAATCCCCTCCTTTGATTGGCTAAGGTTACATATCCTCCAAAAATGTTTTGTTCAATTTACCGGAGCAATATCATACCTATTTTATGCTATGATGCCCTACTGTCAACAATCAATGACTGTTGATAGTTCCTCCTGGAACACCCTGCATACTCATTCAAATATAAGTTCTGGAGGGGGACCCAGGCCTTGATTGTTGTTGGTCGGCCTAGGTCATCAATCATTGGTAGATCCATCCACCTGCCATGAGGAGTTGGAGTAGGATCACCTGATGATGAACCCTCTGAAGAATTTACTAATTAAGGTCTCCAAACCTGCTTGATTTTAACTTTCACAAACTTTGGTTTTGCAGGTTTGGGTTTAGCCTTAGTTTGAGCCTTTGGATCGCCCTTTGGACAAGCTTTAGGGGTTTTTCTTGGGCTTCGAGACCTTGGGTTTTACAACCTTCTCAGTTTTTGGCTTTGGACATTCAACAACAACTCTTTGTTTTCTTTTGAAAGGGTTTGGTCTCTCATTTTGATAATAATCACCATAAAAGTTTTGTTTTGGAGAACCAAACTAATGTTCATTGTTGTTTCTAGGGGGTTCATGAGTTCTAGACTTCATCTCTCTCGGATAGGGACAATAAGGTCTAATGTGTCCTACCTCGTAGCATTCAAAGCACGACCTCCACTCTTCATAGTATTGAGGTTCATACTGAGAATACCCCGAGCTATACTGAGAACATCTCGGGCTAGAACTTCCCAATCTCGTGGTACTTGAGGATGCTTCATGGTCATGAGATCTAGGTGCACCATATCTTTGATCCTTTTGTTTAAAATACTCAAAATTTGATTGGTTTTCATAATGTTGCACCTGTTCCGTACCCTTAGATTTGACAAACTTAACTTCTTTAGTCTTGGGAACAACCTTGTTCTTCCCAGACTTTTTCTTAGGAACCCAATTAATATTCTTTAACTGGTTCTGTTGGTTCTTTTGATTTTGATGAGTTTTCTGAGTAATAGCCTGTGGTTTCACCTGTTGAGGTTTACCATTTTGCTTTTTGACTTTTTGTTCAGGATCACATTCAATGTGATTCTCAAATGGAATAACTGGTTTTAATCCTAAACCTGGTCTCTCAGATTCCTCATCAGAATCTTCATTATCGGTTTCGACCAACACATAATTCTCATCTTTAACAATCTCAGTTTCCCTGATCTCAGATGGGTCAGCAACAAGTGGTGTTCTGACAACAAATTTTGTGAGATCTGTCTCCTCTGGTGACTTGGAATAATTGTCACGCACGGGAGGTGGAACTACATTGTAACATATACCACCCGTGCCCTTTTCAGGTATTTGATTTTCAATTAGGTGATCAAGCACATACCTGGAATTCGAATAACTGTCAAGCTTTTTCTTGATGGCCTCATAATCACACTATGCCACTGCTAATGCCTATTTGGTTTGTTGTAAATCTGAGATGTAGTTGTTAATAGCGTCTTTCTTGTTTAAAACCGTACGTTTTAGTTCACTAACATCTTTCTTTAACAACATTACCATTTCTTTAAACTCCTTTTCATTTGATTTTAAGGCATTGTTTGCATCAGTGCACGATCGAAGATCACATACCAAACTGGTATTATGTTCTTTGATCGATTCGATTCGGGATTCTAACTCACAACACTTAGCACATACAAGTTTAGAGGAGCTAGAACTTACGTAAGTATTCTGCTTAGTCTGATTTTCAGTTGACTGAATTGGAGTGTCAGCATCTCTCTCCTCTACCTTTTCTTCTTCCGAATCAAACTTTCCAGATGTTGAACACTCTACATCTTGGCTGCTTGTTGACTCAGAACTTCATTCATCAGCAGATGATTCACTCTCTTCATCTGATCCGTCTTCATCAGTCATTGAGGTTGAACCGGAGCTTCGACTTTCCTCACTTGAATTTTCATCTGCTGCACTGCTTTGTTCCTCTGAACTCCAAGCAGTGCCTGAGGATTCTTCATCATCCCGAACTCTTGTCATCCCTTCACATCCTTTATCTGCATGTTCAACCGATGCTTTAACTAACACGATATTTTCCGAAAGCTAACCCTAGTTAAGTATAATGCAAGGAACGTAACTAGAGTTTAGTTAAAGTGAGAACCTGAAATTGCGGGGTATCACAAGTTGCACATATGTAAAGCATCAGCTACATAGTACGTCGTAGCTTGTTAGGTGCAAGAGCTGCATGAGGATAACACTGTTTAACATGCTCTTATTACAACTTGGTTTAACATCGTGGCCTATAGAGACTCGACCATAATGATTAGTTTAACATCCCCCTATTACATCTTGAGAAATCTCCTTGCATTTCCTGTTCAATTGACAAAAGCACAAATTCAACCATTAACTTCTCAGCGTAATTATAAACCAACAAACTAACTTTGATCAAACTTTTAAATTATGTTACAACTCGTTAACTGATACACAAAAAAAGAGACATTGGTTGTGACTTTCAAAATATTTAAAGTAGGAGAAAGAAGTGAAAGGTCAATCAATACCTAAATTATGATAGAGTGCCCTTGATCATGTCACGTTTCTTCATCGACCATGTTTCTCATGCCCATTTCATACAAAATTTGTCTAACTTCTATGGCGTGCCCATATATTTACGCCCATGCTACCATTATCAAATTTAATTTGCTATCAAACAATCCATAATGACATGACACTAATCTCTTAAAAAAATAGAAAATAATACAAATGCAACTAAATCCCATACACCAAAGTTCAATTAAATTTGAGAAACCTACAATTTGTCACAATTTGATCACAATAATCAAACAAATACCACCAAGAAGCAAACACTACAAATCAAGGATGAATTGCCATACCATACGGTTTTGACGCAAGGGAAGTAGCATCAAACCCATTACAACCAAGACTTGTTTACGTAACCAAAAAAATTGATTAACTACAAATTTTATGTAACCTAGGATACAACATTGCTACAATCGAACACATCTTCTCTATAATTCCCCCAATTTCACTCGCCTAAAATTGATAATAATCCACAACTGTTAAAACATATGCAATGCAATGTCAATCAGTTTAGATAAATCTTGAAATATCCATCAAGAAGCACAAGATATTATTAAAGCATGAGATATTATTAAAGCATCAAAAGATCCAACAAGATAAAAACTAACTAGGGCAAATTACGAACTTAATATAAACATGAATTGAAATCATATAACAAAAATCAATTGCAGAATAATAAGTGAATCCAAAGAAAACCAATCAGACAAAGTAATTGAAACTAGACATTGTTATTGAGATTGATTTAAAAATAATCGGTGAATCCAAATTCTACTGAAATAATGATAATTAAAGAACTATACCTTCATAATCGGAGCAAAGTCGGTGAAGATCACTTAATCCAAATAGTAATCGAATGAGGAAGCGTATTAGTTGAACATCATGTGGTATGGATTGAAGAAGATTGTAGGTTAGATTTGTGAATGAACGTGAGTGATAAGAAACAGGATAAATCATATGGAATTGTTTAATTACCACTTTACCCTTTTTTACAAAAACACAAGGAAAATAAATGAGTGGCCTAGATTTGTTCTCATGGTTCTCACAAAAGATGGGTGTTCTCATTTAAACCCTCCCCTATATCTATGTTACCTTATTAAGGAGGAGAGATGGCTACAAAGGTAATTTCACACTAATTTTAAGATGGTAGTTTATATGCTTATATATATATATATATAAGCATATAAACTAATTTGGCGCCCGTTAAAAGATTTATGAAATAATTATTTATACATTATACATATTTGAATATGAATATAATATATTCATGTGGATTTTCTAACTAGTATTTTGCCCGCAGCGTGTTACGGCGGCACGCGGCGGGTTAAATTGTGCAAGAGCACAAGTAAAACACAATGCTATTAACTCGGTTCGGAACAAAATTTACGTTTATGCTTATCGTCGTGATGGTGATCGGTAGTTATCCCGTGAGTGACCCGAAAAAAGATCAAACCCAACTTATATATAACTGTAGCGCGTCTTAGAAATGGCCGACAAGGTAGGCACACGATAGCGGTGGTGATGTCGTTGGTGGTCACGACGACACCATCGTCAGTAGTCGGATGGTTATTCCCAGCGACGGAGCAACTGGATCGTTGGCTAATCCGATCACCATCGTCGATAGTCGGATGGTTTTTTCCAGCGACGGAGCGGCTGGATCGTTGGCTGATCCGTTCAAAGGCCAAGCGAAGAAGACAAAGGAAAAAGAAAGGGCAATACCGTAATTACATGAAACAGTGAGGGTTGCAAGAAGATTCTTACAACTTGCAAGGGCCTAAAATGTAAAAGAAAAAAAAGAAGGTTGCAATTGAAAAAAAAAAAAAAAAAAAAAAAAAAAAACCCGCCGACATAACATTTTTAGCGTATAGAGATAATAGGTAAAAACAGGCAAATGGCAACCACATTTTTATCAAACGTGCGTGAATAAAGTCACGCCACGTCCATTAAAAAACAAAAGGATATCATTGTATATTAACGTCCAGTCGTCCACACACCTGTGTATGATTAAACTAAAAGATGTTGAAATTTATTTGATACAAGTTAGTGTCGTTTTGTAGGTTATGTGGAATGATTTACTCAAGTTTGCTTTATTAGAAAGCACTAGATTATCTTCGAGGATGTTAGATATAAAAATCTAATATGAAGTGATAAAATGTAAAAAGAATAGATGATTTTTCAGAAATTTTTTTAAAGGATTAACACTTGATAACTCATAAAACCTACTTCTAATTTTACTTTTGCACATCTTGCTCCAATAAAGTTCTTGTACAACTTTATCACATCCTCAAGACATTCTAAAACTGTAATGTAAACCTGAGATAAAAAAAACAACCAAATTGATATCAATTAGTATGTCATGATGATGATTGATTTAAGAGGCGTGCATAGTGGGA
Source organism: Ambrosia trifida (assembly GCA_028751855.1). Taxonomy (NCBI): domain Eukaryota; kingdom Viridiplantae; phylum Streptophyta; class Magnoliopsida; order Asterales; family Asteraceae; genus Ambrosia; species Ambrosia trifida. The sequence goes on from CM054122.1 coordinate 175,655,675, forward strand.
TGATTAATTATCACTTATCAGCTATAGATTTACCTGGTGTCTAAAATTCATAAGCTACATCTAACCAGCTTAGCAACCATTGTAATAAATATTCCTAAAAACACCAATTAAAATATAAAAAAAATTAGATTCTTACAAAAAAATGACTATATATGTGAGTATATATGTAGTTAGCGGATTTTTATATATAATGGCAGGTTTAAAAGCATATATACTATCATACCATGATTAATGACTTACCTAGACATGATTAATGAATTATTTAACACTATGTATTTTTTTCTACATGAAAATAACCCAACTAATTTTTTTTTTTTTGTATACCACTATGGTGCTTGTTGGAAAGATAATAAAACGTTCGTTAATTTGGTGTAATTTTTTTTATAAAAAATGTCGTATATAAAAGTTACTGACGTTTAAAAACCGTGAGTGAAAAATAAGGAAAAGGATAAATATAAAAATAGTAGTTAACATATTTAAAATTTTAAAATAATAATTAATAGTTATCTTTATTTAAAATATAATTAAAAAAATTTTTGGAAGAAAATCAAGGGGTGTGAGGGTCTTACATAGTGCCATGTGTAGGGCTATTCAAAACGCTCGACACTCGCCAATCGCTCGTCGTTCATTCAGAATTTGCTCAGAAATTGCTCGCTCGATTTTTCGCTCAGTTGTAAACGAGCCGATCGGCTCGGTTCGGTTTGTAAACGAGCCAAGCACGAGCAAAGGCCCGCTCGGCTCGGTTCAGCTCGATATAATTTTTATTAATTTATTATATATATAATTATTTATATATAATATATATACACATTAATTACATTTATATTTATAGTTTTATACATGCCACTATATTGGGTTTCGCTCAATATATGCATATATAGAATTATATTTATAGTTATTGGCCCGGTCAATCCAATGATAACTTAACACTAAGTTTAATTGTAAAACCCTAAGTCGTGAAAAAACATGTTTTACTTCATATTCCCATTAGTTGTCCACCATCAATCATCTCCAACTATCAACCTATGCCACAACGCGACAATTGTTATCTGTGGTATGCTCATCACCTCACTAGCCTCAACTAGAGCCTCATTCTCAAACGGTCGAACCTTAGTCTTCACTAGGCAGCGAGAATATTAAAGGAAACATCCCAAATTTAGGATTGCCCGAAAACACTCGCCGCTCGCTCGAAAAAATGTGCACTCAAACAATGCTCGCTCGGTTTCCGGATCAATCGTAAATGAGCCGATCGGCTCGGTTCAGTTTGTAAATGAGTCAAGCACGAACAAAGGTCTGCTCGGTTCGGCTCGACTCGTGAACAGCCCTAGCCATGTGACACACCCCTTTTCTTATATATATATATAGGATTGGGTTCATTTGAGAACTCATCCGAGTTGCGAGAACTTGAGAACTCCAATGGACCAATCATCAAGTGCCACATCATCAGTTTTGTATTTTTTTGCATTTGTTTAATCAGGGACAAGATAGTCTTTATACACAAATACTTAAGGACATTTTAGTAATAATAACACCCCACTCAACCCTACCCCACACCCAACTTACCCATTAACCTTTAAATAATAATAATAATAATAATAATAATAATAATAATAATAATAATAATAATAATATTAATACACAGATTCTTTCTATCTCTCTCTCATTTTAAACATCTCCTCTCTCTCTCTCTCTTCTTCTCTCTCGTTCTCTCTCTCTCTCTAAAAACAAGGAAGCACCAACCAAGAACAAACAATCAAGGTGGTGATGGGGTTGTTGAAGGTGGTCAATGGTGGTGTGGGCTGTGGTTGGAACGAGGAAGACGAAGGATCTGCTTGGCGTTGCAGGTGGTGGATCTGGGGGTTGCAGGTTTGGATCTGAGGGTTGTAGGTCGTGGTCGATGAACGAAGGAACAGGAAGGAAGACGACGACCGGTGCAACACGATGAACAAGAACCGGTGGTTTGCAGGCGGCGGAAGGGATGTGGTCTTCTGTGGGGACGACGAAGGGGGAAGACGATGAACAGGAACCGGTATGTTATTGTTATTATTATTATTATTATTATTATTATTATTATTATTATTATTTATTGATGGTTCTTGGTGGTTCATTGGCCTTTGATCAGATCTGGAGGCGGAGGGGGTGGTCTTTGGTGGGGGCAGGGGCGGTGGACGGTGGTGGGGATGAAAAGATCAGATCTATTTTTGAAGATGACGATAGTGACGGTATGTTATTTTTTTTTAAACGAAAGGGCACAAGTTATTATTATTATTGATAATATCAAGAAGATGGTGATGTTTTTTTGAAGAAATGATGATGATGGTTTTTTTTTTTTTTTTTTTGTTGTTTATAGATGTTTTCGTTTTACATTGATGTAATATACAATTGTATAGATGGTTGTGGGACGTTTATAGTGGTGTAAATACGAATGTATAGATTGTTGTTTGGTTTTTTACACTGATGTAATATACAAATTTTTGGAGAAGTTTTGTGTATGACAGATTTTACACTGGTGTAATTACACCAGTGTAAATCATCCTCATTATATACAAATTTTTGGAGATGTTTTGTGTATGGCAGATTTTACACTGGTGTACCAGTGTAAATCATCCTTATTATATGTTTGTTTAGTTTTTTTACACCAGCGTAATTTTTGTAACAGTTTGTGTATGCCAGTTTACACTGGTGTAATTTACACCAGCGTAATTTTTATAGAAGTTTGTGTATGTGAGTTTTACACTGGTGTAAACCAGTGTAAATCATACCAAAATTATGAAAATTAAAAAAAAAACTAAATTAATTAAAAAAATAAAATAAAGTAAAAAAATGAATTTTTTTAATAACGAAATAAAAATTAAATGAAATAAAGTTAAAAAATGAATATTTTTAAAAAGTGTTGTATATTACAGAATATACAATTTGTTTTTTTAAAAGTAATTTACTTAAAAAAAATAAAATAAACTTTTAAAAGTGAATATTTTAATAATAGAATAAAATATTAAATGATATTTATATTAATTATTTCTCTCACATGGTGTTTTTACCTTAATACCCCTTAATGTACTTTATTAGATTAAAAAAATACTTATTAACCCTTTATATATATATATATATATATATATATATATATATATATATATAGGGTTAGGATACTTTGAGAACTCGATGAGTTGTGAGAACTCGTGAGAACTCGACGTAAAATGCGAAAGTATATATACTATCATACCATGATTAATGACTTACCTAGACATGATTAATAAATTATTTAAACACTATGTATTTTTTTTCTACATGAAAATAACCCAACTAATTTTTTTTTTTTTTTTTTTTTTGTATACCACTATGGTGCTTGTTGGAAAGATAATAAAACGTTCGTTAATTTGGTGTAATTTTTGTTATAAAAAATGTCTTATATAAAAGTTACTAACGTTTAAAAACCGTGAGTGAAAAATAAGGAAACGGATAAATATAAAAATAGTAGTTAACATATTTAAAATTTTAAAATAATAATTAATAGTTATCTTTATTTAAAATATAATTAAAAAAATTTTTGGAGGAAAATCAAGGGGTGTGAAGGTCTTACATAGTGCCATGTGTAGGGCTGTTCAAAACGCTCGACGCTCGCCAATCGCTCGTCGTTCATTCAGAATTTGCTCAGAAATTGCTCGCTCGATTTTCCGCTCGGTTGTAAACGAGCCGATCGGCTCGGTTGTAAACGAGCCGATCGGCTCGGTTCGGTTCGGTTTGTAAACGAGCCAAGCACGAGCAAAGGCCCGCTCGGCTCGGTTCGGCTCGTAATAATTTTTATTAATATATTATATATATAATTATATATATAATATATATACACATTAATTACATTTATATTTATAGTTTTATACATGCCACTATATTGGGTTTCGCTCAATATATGCATATATAGAATTATATTTATAGTTATTGGCCCAGTCAATCCAATGATAACTTAACACTAAGTTTAATTGTAAAACCCTAAGTCGTGAAAAAACATGTTTGACTTCATATTCCCATTAGTTGTCCACCATCAATCATCTCCAACTATCAACCTACGCCACAACGCGACAATTGTTATCTGTGGTATGCTCATCACCTCACTAGCCTCAACTAGAGCCTCATTCTCAAACGGTCGAACCTCAGTCTTCACTAGGAAGCGAGAATATTAAAGGAAACATCCCAAATTTAGGATTGCCCGAAAACACTCGCCGCTCGCTCGAAAAAATGTGCACTCAAACAATGCTCGCTCGGTTTCCGGATCAATTGTAAATGAGCCGATCGGCTCGGTTCAGTTTGTAAATGAGTCAAGCACGAACAAAGGTCTGCTCGGTTCGGCTCGGCTCGTGAAAAGCCCTAACCATGTGACACACCCCTTTTCTTATATATATATATATATATATATATATATATATATATTTTCTTTGTGCGTCGGTAAAAAAAACATGCTTTTTGGGGGAGAGATACTATTTCAGCAATCGAGTCACAGGTATCTAACATATTCATACCTAAGGCTTTTCCACAAAGTGGTGACGAAACGTATAACTTGTACAAATCTTTCCATTTTCCAAGTCGATCCAATCCATTCGTTCGTAGAGCTATTTACTCGATCGCAGACATTTCTGGAACACCTCTAACAGAGGGACAAATAGTCAATTTTGAAAGAACTTATTGTCAACCTCTTTCAGATATGAATCTATCTGATTCAGAAGGGAAGAACTTGTATCAGTATCTCAATTTATATATATATATATATATATATATATATATATATATATATATATAGGGTTAGTATACTTTGAGAACTCGATGAGTTGTGAGAACTCGTGAGAACTCGACGTAAAATGCGAAAAAAAAAAAAATTTTGCATACTCGTGTAAAAACACGTAACCCCGCTGTAAAACTTAAAAAAAAAATACATTAATTTACATCAAATTACACCGGTGTAAGAGATTTTTATCCAGGTATAAGTATATTAATATTTTATTCATTATTTTATTGTTGATTAATTATGGACCACATATTAATTTTTGATTAAAAAAAGTATGTGGTTATAAAGTGAGTTCCTATGGTTCTCACAACTCATAGGAGTTCTCAAAATATCCGGATCCTATATATATATATATATATAGAGAGAGAGAGAGAGAGAGATATATAGATATAGATCCACAGCGACAATGACGCACCTCTAATTGGTATTTAAGTAATAACTAGCCTTAAGTGGGTTTTAGAAGAAAAAACTCAGTAGATTGTAACAGGTTTTAGAATTTAGTTGATAATCGTCTTTAAAATATGATCATGTTCTTATCATTATATAATTATACGAATAGCAACTTAACGGACACCGCCGTTATCAACCGTATTCTTCCGTTCTTTTAGAAATTCAAGATAACGTCACCCAATTAACTCAACGGATTTCACAAATATTTAACACCGCCGCCGTTATCAATCGTCTTCTTCCGTTCTTTAGAAATTCAACATAACGTCACCCAATTAAAAAATCAACAAAAAAATTCAATATCGACATTAATATTGATTAAATCTTAAGACTTAATCTCCATCATTAACCGATCAAAAGGAACCAATTCTTTATTACCGATTTCCGGCAAAGATTCCGACAAGCAGAAAAGAAAACAATGAATTACGAAATCGCCAATAAAGGTTTAAATCACTATCCCTTTAAAATGCTTATTAAGAATTGATAACACAAAGAATCATATGATTTTTTTTTGCATTTGTTTAATCAGGGACAACATAGTCTTTATACACAAATACTTAAGGACATTTTAGTAATAATAACACCCCACTCAACCCTACCCCACACCCAACCTACCCATTAACCTTTAAATAATAATAATAATAATAATAATAATAATAATAATAATAATAATAATAATAATAATAATATTAATACACAGATTCTTTCTCTCTCTCTCATTTTAAACATCTCCTCTCTCTCTCTTCTTCTCTCTCTCTTCTTCTCTCTCGTTCTCTCTCTCTCTAAAAACAAGGATGCACCAACCAAGAACAAACAATCAAGGTGGTGATGGGGTTGTTGAAGGTGGTCAATGGTGGTGTGGGCTGTGGTTGGAACGAGGAAGACGAAGGATCTGCTTGGCGTTGCAGGTGGTGGATCTGGGGGTTGTAGGTGGTGGTCGATGAACGAAGGAACAGGAAGGAAGACGACGACTGGTGCAACACGATGAACAAGAACCGGTGGTTTGCAGGTGGCGGAAGGGATGTGGTCTTCTGTGGGGACGACGAAGGGGGAAGACGATGAACAGGAACCGGTATGTTATTATTATTATTATTATTATTATTTATTGATGGTTCTTGGTGGTTCATTGGTCTTTGATCAGATCTAGAGGCGGAGGGGGGTGGTCTTTGGTGGGGGCAGGGGCGGTGGACGGTGGTGGGGATCAAAAGATCAGATCTATTTTTGAAGATGACGATAGTGACGGTATGTTATTTTTTTTAAACGAAAGGGCACAAGTTATTATTATTATTGATAATATCAAGAAGATGGTGATGTTTTTTTGAAGAAATGATGATGATGGTTTTTTTTTGTTGTTTATAGATGTTTTCGTTTTTACATTGATGTAATATACAATTGTATAGATGGTTGTGGGACGTTTATAGTGGTGTAAATACGAATGTATAGATTGTTGTTTGGTTTTTTACACTGATGTAATATACAAATTTTTGGAGAAGTTTTGTGTATGACAGATTTTACACTGGTGTAATTACACCGGTGTAAATCATCCTCATTATATACAAATTTTTGGAGATGTTTTGTGTATGGCAGATTTTACACAGGTGTACCAGTGTAAATCATCCTCATTATATGTTTGTTTAGTTTTTTTACACCAGCGTAATTTTTGTAACAGTTTGTGTATGCTAGTTTACACTGGTGTAATTATTTACACCAGCGTAATTTTTATAGAAGTTTGTGTATGCAAGTTTTACACCGGTGTGAACCAGTGTAAATCATACCAAAATTATGAAAATTTAAAAAAAAACTAAATTAATTAAAAAAATAAAATAAAGTAAAAAAATGAATTTTTTTAATAACGAAATAAAAATTAAATGAAAAAAAGTTAAAAAATGAATATTTTTAAAAAGTGTTGTATATTACAGAATATACAATTTGTTTTTTTAAAAGTAATTTACTTAAAAAATAAAATAAACTTTTAAAAGTGAATATTTTAATAATAGAATTAAATATTAAATGATATTTATATTAATTATTTCTCTCACATGGTGTTTTTACCTTAATACCCCTTAATGTACTTTATTAGATTAAAAAAATACTTATTAACCAAGTCAAGACAAAAAGTCTTAACTTTTGATCTCAACCATTAGATCATCAAGATCAATGGTCCAGATGAGTTCCTATGGTTCTCACAACTCAAGTGTGTTTTCAAAATAACCCAACCCTTTATATATATATATATATATATGTATATATATATATATATATATATATATATATATATATATATATATAGGATTTGGTTCAAATGAGAACCTTTTCCCAAATTGAGAACTAGAGAACCATTCTGGGCCACACATTTCTCTAAGGCAAAAATTTTTTTTTTTTTTATTTTTTTTTATTTTTTTTTTTTTTGCAAAAATCGCTGCTTTATATGTAAGGAAATTTTTTTTTTTTATTTTTTTTGTATTTTTTTTTCAGTATACACATGTGTATAATTGCATTATACACATATGTATAATGCTATATACACATATGTATAACTGAAATATACACATATGTATAGCTGGAAAATGCTATATACACATATGTATAATTGTTATATACACATATGTATAATTGTCATATACACATATGTATAAATGAAAAAAAAATTCAAAAAAAATAAAAAAAAAATTTTCCTTGCATAAAAATGTGCGATTAAAGCAAAAAAAAAAAAAATAAATAAATTTTTTTTTTTTTTTTTTTTGCCTTTATATGAAATGTGTGGCTCAGAATGGTTCTCTCAGTTCTCAAATAGGGGTTGGTTCTCTTAGGATCCCTACCCTATATATATATATATATATATATATATATATATATATATATATATATATATATATATATATATAGGGTTAGGATACTTTGAGAACTCGATGAGTTGTGAGAACTCGTGAGAACTCGACGTAAAATGCGAAAAAAAAAATTTTTTTTGCATACTCGTGTAAAAACACGTAACCCCGCTGTAAAAAATTTTTTTAAAAAAAAATACATTAATTTACACCAAATTACACCGGTGTAAGAGATTTTTATCCAGGTATAAGTATATTAATATTTTATTCATTATTTTATTGTTGATTAATTATGGACCACATATTCATTTTTGATTAAAAAAAGTATGTGGTTATAAAGTGAGTTCCTATGGTTCTCACAACTCATAGGAGTTCTCAAAATATCCGGATCCTATATATATATATATAGAGAGAGAGAGATATAGATATAGATCCACAGCGACAATGACGCACCTCTAATTGGTATTTAAGTAATAACTAGCCTTAAGTGGGTTTTAGAAGAAAAAACTCAGTAGATTGTAACAGGTTTTAGAATTTAGTTGATAATCGTCTTTAAAATATGATCATGTTCTTATCATTATATAATTATACAAATAGCAACTTAACGGACACCGCCGTTATCAACCGTATTCTTCCGTTCTTTTAGAAATTCAAGATAACGTCACCCAATTAACTCAACGGATTTCACAAATATTTAACACCGCCGCCGTTATCAATCGTCTTCTTCCGTTCTTTAGAAATTCAACATAACGTCACCCAATTAAAAAATCAACAACAAAATTCAATATCGACATTAATATTGATTAAATCTTAAGACTTAATCTCCATCATTAACCGATCAAAAGGAACCAATTCTTTATTACCGATTTCCGGCAAAGGTTCCGACAAGCAGAAAAGAAAACAATGAATTACGAAATCGCCAATAAAGGTTTAAATCCCTATCCCTTTAAAATTCTTATTAAGAATTGATAACACAAAGAATCATATGATTTTTTTTTATCAAAATCACAATTTTTGCAAGTCTCTGTTTTTTTTTACCCCACTGAAAATTTTAGTGGAAAAACAAAATCATAAAAATTATCAAAACCGAATTGAGTTCCAATCAAAAGCAACAAAAAGAAATTTTGATTCAAAATCGTATAAAGATTCTAATATATCAAGAATAATAGATAGGTTTTCATAAAATCAATTTTCTATTCCATTTAATCAGCGTGTTCGATTTTTTTTAATGGAAATTAGTTTTATACGAATCTATCGTGAAAATCAACAGAACAAATAAAATTTGAAATCATCCAATCATCAGAACATAAAGGAAGAATTTAGTGAATTAGGGAAGAAGTTGATTTAGGGAGTTTGACTTTTTGAAAGTCAACTTAGGTGTCGTCAAATCGACAGTTTGGCGGTGGTGAATGATGAAGAGTTTACGGTTCAGACAAAGAGAGTGGTGGTGCTCCGTTTGTGGTGGTGGCACGAGAGTGGTGTTATGTTTTTTGTGGTTTTATCTTTTGTCATCTAGGGGAAAGTAATTAATAACATTAGTTAGTATTAAAAAGAATAATTTTTTTTTCAATGGTAAAACTTAAAGTGTAACACGTCATATATATATACCTTTAATGAAAAATCTTATCCCTATAATGAAAAATCTACACACATTAAAAATTAAAACCGTAAACAACCTTTATCTATAATAGCAATATGATTAAATGATTTAGTTTATACGGTCGATTAGCACTCTATGACACGTGTGCATGATTCTAACTCTTTACATCTACTAATTGTTTGCCGTGAGGGTGCGACAGTGAGGGTGATGGTTTTCCGCAAGGGTGGGACGATAGTTATCGGTTTGGTTCATCTTAATATCGGCACATGCTATTAAATATAACCATTAAACTCATGTGTTATACGTATATCATTTTTCCAACTTTACTAGGTTTACTTTTAATAAATAACTAGTGTGTTTAAAGGCGCGCGTTGCGCACCTTACAATTTTGTCGTATCCAAAACACTAAAAACTATTATCAACCAAGTAACAACCAACCATAATTTAAAAACGACATCTCACACAAACATGGTATATTTGTATTTATTACTTAATAACATGTTGTAAATAAAAAAAATGGACTCGCCCCTTGCCCTTCTCATATTTCGAACTTAAGCCCTTAAACAATAGAAAGCAAAAGTAGAATGGAATGTAGGGCAAGAATTAGCTTAAAATTTCAACATCTAATTTAGCAGGGGCGAAGCTTACTGAGGGTCGGATACCCTAACCCTTACCGATTTTTGGCTCAGTAGTGTAAATTTCCCCGGTTTTATCCAAAAAAATATATATTTTGAGTCCGGTCATCACCGATTTGAAAAAGTTTGAGTCACGTGACTTTTTGCCCCCACCATATAAAAGTTCAAGCTCAGCAATGTAATTTAGTGATACTAAATCATTTATAGTCAACATCCGCAGCAACGCGCGGACTAGCGTCAACTCGTTATTTACATTTTGCAGTGTAGATCAAGATGAAGGTGATGGTAAGAGAATCTACGATGGTGAAGCCAAGGGACGAGACACCAACAAGAAAGCTATTGATCTCTAACCTCGATCTCAATACTCCGAATACTCACAAACTAACGGTCTACTTTTACCGGCCCAAAGGTGCTGCCAACTTCTTTGATGCAAAAGTGATGAAGGACGCTTTGAGTAGGGCGCTAGTTACGTTTTATCCACTGGCAGCGCAATTTAAACTAGGTGAAGATGGCCGAGTTGAGATCGATTGTCAAGGACAAGGGGTGTTGTTTTTGGAAGCTGAGTCAGATGGGGTTATCGATGATTTGGGTGACTTTGCACCCTCATCGGAGACCTTGAAACTCATTCCGATGGTCGATTACTCGATGGGAATTGACTCATATCCTCTTCTAATCTCTCAGGTATTGTGATCTCAAAATTGTCATGTATGAGTCAAACTAGAATATATTTCGGGAGCTTTCCGGGATAGACAATTCTAATATAAAGTGACAAAATATGTATTACGATATAACATAGAAATTAATGTATTATAATATGTGAAAACAACAATCTAATCATGTGAATAATAAATAAAAATATACATTATAGGGAGAATGTATGTTTGGATGAGCAACAGAGCCAGAAGCAATAATTGACACATTGTAGAGCGCAATTAAGGCAGTGGTTTTTAAGGTGTAGCTTTTTTAGAAACGGTTGATTTTAACCTATTCTGTCCTAAATGAAAACGAAACTCCCATTTACAGTTCATTCATTTAGTTGTGTATCACATGGGTTATAAATTTTTTTTGTTTTATTTATTATATAGAAAATTTAATATTACATGAGGTATAATCAACAAAATATTAAATGGTTTTTAATAAGCGGAAATATAAAACGGATTAACTAAAAAAATAAATATTATATAAATAAGAGATAGACGTGAAATTATGATTTAATAATATTATTTCATATAAGAGAGAATTGAGATAATCATAAGATTTTATTTTTTATATAGTAAAGATATAATAAAGATAAAGATTAAAATTATAAATCAATAAATATTGGTTTAATTTGGGTTATTCTGTAGTGTATGAACAAAACCCCACAAAAACATATTTTTGCGTTTTTTGTATAACTTTATGGTACTCGTTAGAAAGATAATAAAACGTTCGTTAATTTGGTGTAATTTTTTTATATATCGTATACAAAAGTTATTAACGTTTAAAAATTGTGGGAGATGGGGGAACATGAGAGAGATAAAGACTTTTATAGGGATTTAAGGGGGAGAAAGGCCCCACCAAGTGTCATGTGTCACTCAATGGGTTTGAGAGTCTAATCTAATGTCATGTGTCACACCATACTTTCGTTTATTATATATAGATATTACTAGATACATTTGTTTGTTTGTTTGTTTGGTGGTTTGTTTTTTCTTCAGATAAAGTACTTCAAATGCGGTGGGGTTTCACTAGGAGCTGGTTTACACCATCATGTCATGGATGGGTGGTCTTCATTGCACTTCATAAACACATGGTCCAATATGGCTTACGGTCTTGACTTCACTCTCCCACCTGTCATAGACCGAACCCTACTCCGTGCACGTAACCCACCGCAACCCACTTTTGAGCAAATTGAAAACCACCCAACTCCAACACTGAAGTCGCCACCGCAAGTCCCATTAGATGGAACTAAAACCGTCAACTCAATTTTCAAGTTAACACGAGACCAACTCAATGTGCTAAAAGCAAAATCAAAGGAAGATGGTAACATGATTAGCTATAGCTCTTTTGAAATTCTCTCGGCCCATATTTGGAAGTGCGTGTGTAAAGCCCGCGGGCTGTCAGATGATCAGGACACCAAGATCTTAATCGCCACCGATGGACGATCCCGCTTTCAACCAACACTTCCACATAATTATTTTGGAAACGCTGTCTTTAGAGCCGCTGCCATACTAACAGCTGGTGAAATTCTGTCAAAACCTACCTGGCACACTGCAAGTAAAATTCATGATGCGTTAGCGATGACGAATAACGATTATCTAAAATCCGCACTTGATTATCTGGAACAACACCAACGCCTTGATCATAAACATGAGGCCCTTTCTTATAATTACACAATGCTCGTGGTTATAAGTTGGGTTAGGCTCCCAATTTACGATGCTGACTTCGGATGGGGCCGACCCATCTTCCTTGGGCCTGCATGGATCCCATTAGAAGGCTTGTGTTTTGTGTTACCAAGCCCGGTAAACGACGGGAGCTTATCGATCTTCATTAGGCTAGATGTTGTACAAATGAAGCTTTTTAACAACTCATTTTATGCGATCTGAAATCAATGTTGGATAAGCTTTTTAGCAACTCGCAACAATAATTTATCGTCTTATAAATAATTTGATTATAGCTCATATTGAGCTTGAACAATTTGTCAAGCGTCAGAAATACGTTTGTATTGTGTGGGCTAATTACAATAATTTATCGTCATGTTATGTATAAGAATGCTTGATCCTTTTTATTGTGTGGGATGTTTCGTTATTTCTGTTTGGATCACTTAACTCTAGCTTATTTTCACCTTTTTTTTACATTAAATCAAATAAACCACCCTTAAAGTGGTTATTATTATTGGATGGTTGATGATGATTGTAATTAAAAATATTATTATTGGATGTTTCGAAACTTTATATTAAATTGAGGAACCGTCTTATAAAGGATCGTGGCACATATATATACAATCAATCACATACACCCAGAGCCCAGGTGTGAAGTACTTGGATACTATATTCAAAGAAACTTCCACCGTCTACAGCCGGTCACACCCCTCCACTGTTTCAATATCAGCCGATCACCCTAAATCAATTTCCGGGTATCTTCTACCCTTCCTTTCCACCTCCGAACCAACCCTAACCCGACCTAACCCGCCGCCGCCGTCCGCCTTCACTGCACCCAAACCCACAACCACTATTGTCCACCTCCTCAATCGGACCCCACCTTCAACCCACCGCTGCTGCCACCTTCTTCCACCTTCAACCCTGTCCAGACCCGACACCACCCATCACGACCCTAATCACCACCGCCTACTTCCGACCACCTCCATAAACCGATCCCCTGTTTCTTCTTAAAAAAAAAAAAAAAAAAAAAAAAAAAAAAAAAAAAAAAACTGCTGCTTTCCGCAACCCTCCTACCAACGGTCATTTTTCAAAACAATATCAACCTATTCGACCCCCTTGTTTCTCCATTCGACCCCTCCTTTTTGTTTCTTTCCCATTCGACCGCTTTTCTGGCTCTCTGTATTCGCCCAAACCCACCCCTTGTTTCTCCCTCCGACCTTTTTCCTTTTCATTCGACCCTTATATCTCATTCGACCTTTTTAAAATTCCATTCGACATGTTCTAATCCCTTTGTTCTCCTTTGGCCTCCCTCTGTTTGGTGATCTGTTGTAAATGTGAAAGAAGTAGTGTGATACAAAAAGTCCTTTAAAAAAAAACAAAAAAAAGTGTGATGCAAAAAGTAATGATTATTTAAATACCAATATCCTATATTAGTTCTCCACCTACATTTTTATACTATTTTTTTTTAATTCACTTTGGTGATTAAATCCTTTTAATAATAATAATAATAATAATAATAATAATAATAATAATAATAATAATAATAATAATAATAATAATGGAGTAAGGAGTTATGTGGGGTTTCGCTTAGAGGGTGGGCAACCTGTGGTTGCTACCCTCACCGTCTAGTAAAGGGTTTTTGCTCACTGGTTCTTTTGCCCCCCAACTCATCTCGAGTTCGGCTGTTAACATTCGCACATGGCCCCTGCCAGGAAGGCCCGGAATGTCAAGTCAGGAGGTTCTGCGCAGGGCTCTAATAGTGGTTTAAGGGCCTGCCCCTTTAAACATTTTCACGACTGTAAAGATGGTAAACCGGGGTCTGACGGATTTTTCCGCCTTCTTGAACACATGCAAAGCACCCACCTCAAGACAGAAAACCGAAGGCTATCCATGAAGGAGGCTATCTCGAAGGATCGGGACCTTTTTTGGAGGTTGGGGAAGTTCTCAGGGCAAGAAATAAATGGCTATGTGGGAGGTGCATGGTGATGCATGCTCTCAGTAGGGGGTGCAAGCATGACGATGAGGTTGTATCGTTCGCCATGGTCTCGGGAGATGTCGAAGATTTCATTGTTGGGATACGGAAACCATGTCAAGCGGTAGATGATGCAAACCCACGTCACCTAACCGGGATGGTTGGGGATGTTGCCCTCCTCGAGCATGTTTTTTCCCTCCCTATTCAAACTGTTAAAAGCATTCCCCCCCCCCCCCCCGTTGTCGTCTGATGTTTGCTCAAGTGTTAACAGGTGCCTTGCGCAAAGTGGTGGCGTCGCCAGGCTCGGTTGACAATTGGGTCCACCCTGAGGGTGATCAGACCGTCCTCCAGGCAAGAGCGAAGATCAGGGAACAGAAAATCTTTGCAGTGTAGTAGCATCCTGCAAGCGCTTGCAGTATAGAAAGATGGGTCTGGGCTTGCGATCTTAGTCTCTTCCCTCTTAGATAGCGTGGGGGAGGTTGTGGTACCTAGGGGAGAAGTCAGAAGGGAAGAGGACAATGAAAGGGAACCTAATATAAAGCAATGTCTTCGAAAAGTCAGGGATGGGCATTTCACGGCGGCGGTTAAGGTTTTGTGCTCCAGTGGGGTTGCCCCTCTATGTGAATCGACCATGAAAGCCCTCATTGATAAACACCCAGTGGTGTCGCCTCCATCCTATTGGTGGCGAAGGCTCGGTGACTTCCTCAGGTTTGCTCGCGGCCATTACTGAAGTCGTTAACTTATGGCTAGGGGGAGCCTGCCCTAAGACTCTTGCCGAGTTTGTTGCCTCGGCCCCCCTCACCCCCTTATTGAAGCTCGATAATGGCATTCGGCCTATTGCTGTGGGGGCATTTGGCGAAGGTTGGTTTCTAAGGTGGCAATGAAGAAGGTTGGGAAAGACATTGCCCAGTACCTGGGGGACTTTCAATTTGGAGTAGGGGTACCAAATGGGGCAGAGGCAGTGCTTCACAGTGCCAACAGGTTCCTCAACTCTTTTCATGCGGATGGGTCCCTGGCTCTGCTTACAGTAGACTTCTCCAATGCCTTCAACATGGTTGACCGCACAGCCTTTCTCCGAGAGGTTCACCAGCGGTGCCCATCTATCTATCCGTGGGTCCAGTTCCTTTATGCCCAGCCTGCTAGGCTGTATGTGGGTAATGATTGTATTGGGGCTACCACCGGAGTGCAGCAAGGAGATCCGTTGGGGCCCCTTCTCTTTGCTCTTGCCTTACACCCCCTTATCATGCGGGTTCAGGAACAGTGTAACCTCCCGTTTCATGCTTGGTATTTGGATGAAGGGACGATTATAGGCAATGCAACTGAGGTTGCTAAGGCTTTAGATATTATCAACGTGCATGGGCCATCTCTGGGCTTTATCTCAATATTAAGAAAACAGAGGCCTTTTGGCCGTCATGTGACGGGCTGAAAGTTCAAGATGGGCTTTTCCCGAGAGGGATTGGTAGACCAGAGAAGGGGGTTAAGCTCCTTGGTGGGGCTGTTAGCCGAGATCATATCTTTATTGGGGAGTTGGCAGGGCGGCGGGCTACGGTTGCGATTGACCTTATGAAACTCCTGCCCCGCCTTAGGGATCCCCAAAGTGAACTCCTGCTGCTCAGGTCATGCATGGGGGTCGCTAAGTTACTTTTTGGGTTGCGAACTTGTCAACCCCACTTGATGGTTTATGCCGTATCCCTTTTCGACGATGGCCTCCGAGAGGCTATTGAAGATATAGTTGTGGGTGGTGGCCCCTTATTCGGGGACCTCCAGTGGTGTTTGGCATCCTTACCGATGCGTTTAGGCGGTTTGGGCCTTCTTTCAGCTCGAGATATTGGGGTTTATGCCTTTGTGGCGTCTAGAGCTCAGTCATGGGAACTTCAGGATCATATCCTTCGAAACAGTGGGGTCATTGGGCTGGACCCGGACTATCAACAGGCACTCAAACACTTAAATGTCTATCTCCCAGACTTTGATATTGGCGGTTTTTCTAATAAGGACACCGCCCCCTCAAAGCCACAAAAAACTTTGGCGAATGCTTTGTTTAGCAAAACTGCTCAGAGCCTAGGAGAAGTTTTTGAGTTATCCTCCCGCCAGAAGGCGGTGATTGAATGCCTAAAAGGTCCTCATGCTCAGGATTTTTTGACCGTTATCCCGATTGAGGGTTTGGGTCAATGCATGTCTGCAGTGGAGTACAGGGCTATACTCAAGTACCGGTTGATGATCCCTATGTATCCAGAAGATGAAACATGCCCCATCTGCCGTAAAGCTTGCATGGATAAATATGGGGAGCACGCAATTCATTGCAAAGAGCTCCCTGGGTTCAAATACCAGCATGACTGGGTGAGGGACGTTTTGTGGGACATCTTGAGAAGAGCTGGGATTTCTGCCATAAAGGAGGCCCCTGTAAATTTTCTCACCGACCCTGCGGAAGGGAGATCCACCCTGCGACCAGCATATCTGCTTGTCTTTGGTTGGGAGAGGGGGAAACATGCTTACGTAGACCTCACATGGGTATCTCCTTTGGTTGGGTTAAGGGAAACAAGGTTTGTAGCTGGGCAAGCATCGAGAAAGGCGGAATCGAAGAAAGTAGATAAGCATGCTAAAGCTTGTGCAGAGAACCAACATGTCTTTATCCCTTTGGCCTTTGATACCTTTGGCTCCCTAGCGCCAGAAGCTATTCGTTTCTTGACCAGGGTGCAACGGGTCGTCCAAAGTAATAGTTCATCTCCAGGGGCAAGGATTTGTCTTTAGTAGACTAGGGTTCGCAATTCAGAAAAGGGTGTCGGCGCAGCTTGTTGCCCGTCTACCTTCTATTGTGAGGTAAATTTCGTATTTTGTTTTAATGAAATTATTTAACTATATATATATATATATGATAATTAAAATAATAGAATTTTACTTTTGGTTCTAAATTGTATGACTTTAACCAATTCTTTTTCCATTATTGAAGTTGTTTAGGTAAGAGCGTAGGGTTTAGCTATACCTCAAAAAATGGATCTAGGTCGAGCCTAGTTAGTTACAATGGCATTCGCTTCTTGCTTTAATTTTTTTTTCTCAAATGTCTTTGCTTTGGTATGTACAAGACATAATACCTTTGGATCTCACCGTGAATATTACTCTTGCCATTCGGAGGGGGAGAGAGAGAGTGCGCGCGCACACGAGGTGAATGGATCCATAGTTCACTGTGAGAGGAAAAGGGAATAGAAAGGGGGGAGCCTGTGGAAACGAGAGAGGGAGTAGAATTTATTGAACATAACTCAAACTAAGTTGCATGCATGCACACGTGGATCATGAGGCGGCAAACCAATCTTTGTTTGAAGTTCTCTTCTAGAAGGCATTTGAATAAGTTTAACGGTTAAGTTTGAACGTTGAATTCAAGCTAGTTTATCTCCTGTTTAAGTGCATTCAGTTTGGTTAAGTTAGTTCAGTTTTTTCCTATTTAAGCAAGTGTTTGTTTCAGTTTAGATGTACTCTCTCTTTGCATTAATAAAACCGTAAACTTTTGCCTTCAATCTTATTATTGTGTTCTTATTTGTTATCTGATTACCAACAGAATTTTGGCTGATCATGTTGGGCAAGGGCCGAGGTACCTTCTTCTCTTCTATTTTCTTTCAACTAGGTCGACACTAAAGAGTCAAAGTATGAATACACGTCAACATACCCCCTGTAGTTCCGCCACTGTGGGCAAGGGATGAAGTGGACTCCCTTCCACCACTTTCGTTAAGAATAGACTTATGTCTAGAACATGCACTCATTTTTATCAAGTACAATCAAACAATAGGAAAATCTTTACATAAGGTATCACAAGTAACCAACACTAAAGATAGTTAAAACAACTCCATTGTGGTATCACACGCAAACAAGCCAAACTAAATATATAGCAACATAAAACGATCAATAAAAAATAGGGGTGAATGAGTAACATAGGACATATAGAAACAAACAATAGCAAAGTTATTAATCTGAAATTTAAAAAAAAAAAAACTATAATTTATTTGTCAAATTACGCCTAACTTGTATATATAAGCAGGCAATTTATTTAGTCACCGATCGTATATTGAAAAATATACATCATTATATACAAACAAACAAGTTTTTTGTTTATATTTTATTTCCTCAGTTTCAGATATTCACAGAATATACTTGTTGATTTGTCCAGAGAAAGCCTTTAATTAGGTCTTTCCTTTTGTCCATGAGTGACCGGCGCCAATCCGCTCTTAAATATATTCGAGGCAGAAGTTGCTCTTAGAAGTTCAGAAGGATCATCTAGGGACAACAGCAAATTAGTTAATTAAGACTTAAGATTAAGATGAAGGTGGTGGTAAGAGAATCGACGATGGTGAGGCCAATGGATGAGACACCGGTGATAAACCTATGGAACTCTTGCCTCGATCTCACGGCCCCGAATTTTCATATACAACTAGTGTACTTTTACCAGCCCAACAATGCTGCCAACTTCTTTGATACGAAAGTGATCAAGGACGCTTTAAGCAGGGCGTTGGTTGCGTTTTACCCAATGGCAGGGCGGTTTAAGCAAGGCGAAGATGGTCGGGTAGAGATTGATTGTCAAGGACAAGGCGCTTTGTTTTTGGAAGCTGAGTCCGATGGCGTGATCGATGACTTTGGTGACTTTGCGCCTAGATTTGAGTTTTTGAAACTTGTTCCGGTAGTGGATTACTCGTTGGGAATTGAATCATATCCTCTACTAGTCGTGCAGGTAACTTACTTCAAATGTGGTGCGGTTTCGCTTGGAGTTGGTTTGCACCATCGTGTCGTGGATGGGTCGTCCGCCATCCACTTTGTAAACACATGGTCTGATATAGCTCGTGGCGTTGACGTCACTCTCCCACCCTTCATAGACCGAACCCTCCTTCGCGCACATGACCCACCAAAACCTCTTTTTGACCATGTCGAATACCACCCCGATCCAATGGTGAGCTTGCCGCTTCAAGTCCCACTAGATGAAACCAAAACTAAATCCGTGTGCTCACTTTTCAAGTTAACACGAGACCAACTCGATATGCTCAAAGCAAAATCAAAGGAAGCTAATGGTAGCACAATGAGCTACAGCTCTTTTGAAATTCTCGCGGCCCATGTTTGGAAGTGCGTGAGTAAAGCCCGCGGGCTTCCAGACGATATGGACACTAAGCTAAAAATCGCCACGGATGGAAGGGCCCGATTTCATCCACCCCTTCCACCGGGCTACTTCGGGAATGTTGTCTTCACAACCACTGCTATATCCACAGCTGGCGAACTTCGGTCGAAACCTACCTGGCACGCTGCAAGTAAAATCCATGATGCATTAGTGACAATGAATAACGAGTATCTTAGATCAGCGGTTGATTATCTTGAACAACACCTTGATCAAAAGCCCATGGTTTCTTATAAACACGCAAATCTTCGAATAACGAGTTGGGCTAGGCTCCCGACTCAAGATGCTGACTTTGGATGGGGTCGGCCCGTCTTCACCGGGCCGACTTGGATCCCGCTAGAAGGTCTCTCGTTTGTGTTACCAAGCCCAATAGACGACGAAAGCTTGTCTATCATCATTGGGCTGGAAGCTGAACAAATGAAGATTTTTAGCAACTTATTGTATGCGATCTGAATGTAATGATTTATCTATTTTCAATAACTAGCAGCGTCTCGCGCGTTGCGGCGGGGCTGCACTGTGTTTAGTCATCAATTACGTTAACTTATAGATTTTCCGTTGACATAGACTTTTACGATCCATTATACTTCTGACTGAGATTGTAAATGGAAACCATTCATTCATCCACAAAAAAAAAAAAAAAAAAAAAAAAAAAAAAAAAACGAACTTATTTATTTACAGTCGAAGCCCTAAACCCGTAAAAATATTGAAACGAAAGTATAATGTGTGTATGCATATAATTATAATATAGTAAAAAAATATTCGGGTTGGGTAAATTATAAAGAAAATAGATGTTTATTTGATACCCAAAGGCATAACAGTAGAATAATCGGAAAAACAACACCTCCCAACCAAGTCAAACGGGCGACACCCGTATTCGCTATTGACCTAAATGCCACAAACAATAATGAGGAAAATGGGAATCGAACCTGGGTCACAAGAAACACCAAGTTTTTCCCCCAACCACTCCACCATTATTGTTTTTCGGCAACAAGAAGATGCAAGAGGGCGACTAGGGTTCACCTATGTACAAAAATGCACAACCACTCTTAGACAACTTGCATATGGACTTTCGTCAGATGCAATGGATGAATATATAGCAATGTCCGAAAAGATTGTGCGAGATTCGCTTCATTTTTTTGTCAAGGTATATATATTTTTCCTTACATTTCATACATTTTTTTAAACTGCTATCGTAACCATGTCAACATTGTTTAAACTACATGTATTTTTACATAGGGATTATATCCATTTACTCACGAATATACAAGGTTCACGGTGAAAAACATAGTTTTCCTGGAATGCTCAGTAGTCTGGACTATAGGGATGAGCTCGGGACGGTATCGATACCGAACCGATACCGATCCCGACAATACCGATACCGAAAAGTCCAAAAAACCAATATTGATACCGATACCGAACACATACGGTACGGTATGGTATCGGTACGGTACCGGTATGGTATCGGTATTTTACCTTAAAATACCGATACCATACCGATCCCGTACCGATACCGATAATACCGAAACCGAAAATCCATAAATATGGGTACCGATACCGATCCCGAAACCCCTCGGTTCGGTATCGGTTCGGTACGGTATCGGGATCGGGGCGGGACGGGATCGGTATTCGGCCTTGTATGCTCATCCCTATTGGACTATACGCATGCTGGATGGTCTAAGTGTCCTACAGCTTGGCGAGGTAAATTTCATCAAGGTGATCACCCCGGGCTGAGTATTATACTTGAAGCGGTTGCCTCGCATGATCTTTGGTTTTGGCATGCGTTTTTTTTTTTTTGGGTTGCTGGCTAATAACGACCAAAGTGTAATCGACTAATCACCTATATTCGATGACCTCATCGACGGGAATGAGCCCGCTCAGTCGTTTTATGCTAACAATGTAAATTTCAAGTACGAATACTACTTAGTTGATGGTATTTACGACGAGTGGATGACACTTGTTCAAGTTTATTCATCTCATCTTGAAAACAAACGCAAATACTTACAAAGAAGCAAGAATCGGCAAGAAAAGATATTGAAAGAGCGTTTAGAGTTCTAAAAAAAAGTTTTTAGTTGATTTTCAACCCAATAAGGTTTTGGACACGACAGAAAATAATGGACGTCGTCTACACTTGTATCATTCTACATAACATGATACTGGAGGACCAAAGCATGGTTTTTTTTTCAAAATTACCAAGGTGATATTCCACGTGTTAAAGCGACAATCACTAATCTTCAAAAACTCGAAAACATAAACAGTATCAAGAGTTGTGAGATACATGGAAACCTTCGCCATGAATTGGTCGAGCATTTATGGGCTAGACGTCGTTCTATGCTGAGGCAGTGAGGCATAATATTGTTCTATGACGAGTACATTAAGTGAGATCCTTTGGATTAGATGGCTTTTACAGGATCCCCATGCCATTTCAAACTAGTACAACACCTCTCTTCTGTGACAATGTACCAGCTCGACACGTTGCCAATAATCCGGTGTTTCATAAACGAACAAAGCACGTAGAAATAGATTGCTATTTGTACAAGAAAGAGTCGAGGGTTAGCTAGTTTATCTCTTTTTTTTGTTAGGTTGCTTATCTTATAATTGATCGCAGACAGAGGCGAAGGTCTCATTCGGTCAGATCATGAGGTGTTTGGCCGGGATGTCTGAACGAGAAACGATGTGACCCACGCTCTGAACTTGTTAGATTTTGAGGCACAGTTGACTGAGTCAGAGCTGCTGATTACTGCTGCGTATGCATGCAGTCGGGCAGCGACGAAGACGGGCAAGCCTTCTTCCCCAGCGAGTGATGAAGACACGGTAAAAAAAAAAAAGACCCGGCGTGTGGAACCTGATTTTTCGGAGCGGCATTCAGATGTCCAACCAAACATCACTTAATGATTCATCACTTAACCATTCAGAACCTCTTAACCATTCAGACCTTTTAGTAGGTCAGCACTTATATTACGGACCTACCAAATCAAAGTCAAAGACAAAATTAAAAGCCTTTAATCTCCTCTCCTTAATTTGTGCATATTGTATATTTTTAGATGCATAATCCTTACCTAATTGTTAGCTGTAGCTTGTGTATATAAGTCTCATTCCATTTAGTGTAATACATACAATTCAGTCAATAACAAAAGTGATTCTCTACATACCTTCATATGGTATCAAAGCCCTAAAAAAGCTCCACTGAGCCTCTCCGATCCTATCACCTCCAATCAGCCTCTTTTTTTTTCTTTTATCAATCACCATGGCAACCACTATATTATCACTCTTTCTACCCACACACACTTTCCTATCCAATTGATCCCTGATAACTTCACCTCGTGGCGCAAACAAGTTCTATCAACCCTCACGGGCCTTGAACTAGAACAGTTCGTTGATGGAAAAACCGAGCCGCCACCCAAAATTCTTGACGACAAACCGAATCCTGCCTACCGATCATGGTTCCGTCAGGAACAGATCTTGCTTGGCGCACTACTTGGCAGCTGCTCTGCCACTATTCTACCTATCGTATCATCAGCTGAAACCTCACTTGAACTCTTTCACCGCCTTACCGAAACATATGCAGGTGTCTCACGCTCCCGCATCATCTCTCTTCACTCCAAACTTGCCACGACTGTCAAAGGTAGTCGGCCTGTTGTGGAGTATCTAGGAGATGAAATCCATTGCTGATGAACTAGCCCTAGCCCAAAAACCGATTGATGACGACGACCTCATTGTGCACATCATTACCCACCTCGGAGATGACTTCAAAGAAGTCACAGCTTCTGTTAAAATGTGTGACACATCCATTACTTTTTCGGACCTTTTTGAAAAACTTGTGGATCATGAACGCTCCCTCCAGGAGGCTCAACCTGCTGCTCCACTTCTGACCACTGTGAACAGCACTCAAAAACGACCTGCCTACTCCCGAAACTCATCTGATGGTCGCGGGTCCTACGAAACCCGCAACAGCCGGCCCAGCAACTTTGGCCCAAGAACAAACCGTCCACAGAATGCCAATCCTAGAAATTTTCGTACTAACCGAACAAATGTTTTTTGCTATTTCTGTAACATAGCAGGTCATGACACCAAGGAATGTAGGAAACTTGCACGCTTTCTCCAAGATCACCGCATCTCAACTCCTACAACAAACAACAATCCAACCGTCAACTACTCCATGGAAAGCTCCTCTATGTTTGACTCAGGGGCATCTAATCACGCAGGACATGACACATACAACGTACACACCCTGTCCGAGTATGGTGGACCTGATGAGATCGTTTTAGGAAATGGTAAATCTCTTTCAATCTCCCATATTGATCAATCTTCCATTCTTACCAGTTTTCGCCCTTTACACCTAAAAGATGTCTTAATTGTCCCGCAATTACGTAACAATTTAGTTTCCGTTGCCAAACTTTGCAAAACTAATCGTGTTTCGGTTGAATTTTTTCCTTTTCATTTCTTTGTCAAGGACCTTCGCACGGGGGCGCGCCTTTTGCGGGGAGTGAACATAAATGACGTATACTATGCTCACAACTTTGCTCCTCCCGTCTCCAAGCAACTCAACTCAAGCACTTCATCCTCTGGATCACTTCTTTCTTGGCATCACAAATTTGGACATCCCTCCCTCAAAATTCTGAAACTTTTACTCAATAATTTAGGACTCAATTGTAATAAAATGTCCACACAAACATTTCATTGTGATGCTTGTTCATTGAATAAAAGCCATAAAATGTCGTTTGGTGCAAACTCCTTCAAAGTGTCTAAACCTTTAGAACTTGTCAACACCGATGTTTGGGATCCGGTCCAAACGTCCAATGACGGTTATAACTACTATGTTATTTTTGTTGACTACCTCACAAAATACACATGGCTATACCCAATGAAAAGAAAATCCGATGTCTCAACTCTCTTCCCGCAATTCAAAACTTTAGTGGAAAAATTCTTTCGCACACCTCTTATTTCTCTGTTCTCGGACAATGGAGGTGAATATGTTGGTCTTACTCCATTCCTCCAACAACATGGCATATCCCAGTTTACAACCCCACCACACACACCCGAACAAAATGGCATTGCTGAACGCCGTCATCGGCACATTGTGGAAACTGGTCTCTCCTTACTTCACCATGCCCACTTACCTCTCTCCTTTTGGACACATGCCTTTCAAACTGCGGTCTACCTTATCAACTGTCTCCCTACACCAATCCTTGATAATCACTCACCATTTCAACGACTCTACAACAACCATCCAACCTACCAAAAACTCAAACCCTTTGGATGCTTATGCTTCCCTTGGCTACGCCCCTATGCCTCATCTAAACTTCACCCACGATCCGCCAAGTGTATCTTCCTTGGCTACTCTCCCTCCAAATCCGTATACAAGTGCTATGAACCGGAATCATGTAGCCTTTACCACTCCTGCCATGTAGAATTTGTCGAGCATATCTTTCCTTTTGCATCGGCATCTTCTCCTATGTCACCTCTTCCTTCTGTTGAACACTTTACCTCCAAACCCAACCCAGCTTCCCATACATCTTCACCTCAAATACCCACCAGACCTAACCTTCCCACCACTCAACCCTCTTCACTAACTGTGACAACTAATAACATTCCCTTCACTCTCAACCCCAACCCCACCACCTCATCTAATGACTCTTCTTCACCTCTGACACCAACCACCTCACCCTCCCTCGACCCTAAATCCACCTCCGCCACTTCATCATCGGCCTCGACCTCCTCCCAAAACACTCCAACTGCACCCGTTACCCACCGTCCTCAACGTATCCAAAAACCAAACACCAAATATTATAACCCCAATGTTGTCAACAACACCACCATCCATCCCATTCCTCCCACCTTTGAACCCACTTCTCCGTCTCAAGCTCTCAAAGATCCCAAGTGGCGAGCCGCCATGGACACTGAATTCAATGCCCTCCTCCACAATGGCACGTGGGAACATGTTCCCCACACCTCCACCACCCCTATTGGGTGTAAATGGATATTTCGAATTAAACGACATCCGGACGGCTCAATTGATAAATATAAGGCTCGCTTGGTCGCGAAGGGTTTTCATCAACAATATGGAAAGGACTACTTCGAAACATTTAGTCCTGCTACTAAACCCGTTACCATCTGCTCAATCCTATCCATTGCTCTCTCCAGAAATTGGTCTTTGAAACAACTTGATGTCACCAATGCCTTCTTACACGGCACGTTAACTGAGGAGGTTTACATGATGCAACCACCTGGTTATGTTAACCCTCAATACCCCCAACATGTTTGTAAGCTCCGAAAGTCCCTGTATGGCTTGAAGCAAGCACCTCGTGCATGGTATAATGAACTTACAAACTTTCTTCTTCATTTTGGGTTCCAAAAATCTCTTGCTGACCCATCTTTGTTCATCTATCGCAAAGACTCCATCATATCCTACTTCCTTGTCTATGTCGACGACATCATCCTAGCCGGAAACGATGACAGTTTCCTTAACCATTTCACTAATTCCCTTGCCACCAGATTCTCTATCAAAGACCTTGGACCGCTTCATCACTTCTTTGGCATTGAAGTCATTCCTACCCAAAATGGTCTCTTTCTATCCCAACATCGCCACATCCAAGATCTTCTAACCACCTATCACATGGATGGTGCCAAAGAGGTCCATACACCTTTAAGCACCTCTGATTCCCTTTCCCCACATGACCAATCTCCCAAAGTTGATCCCACCCCTTACCGAAAACTTGTCGGTTCTCTCCAATGCTTGGCTTTCACCAGGCCTGACGTATCGTATGCCGTTAACAAACTCTCTCAATTCATGCATGCTCCAACCCAAAACCATTGGCAAGCTCTCAAACGTGTGCTCCGTTATCTAAAAGGAACTATTCACTTTGGCCTTTTTCTGAACCGAAACTCATCTTTAAATCTGTCCGCATTTTCTGGCTAGGATTGGGGTGGTATCTCAGATGGTGGTCGGTCCACTACTGCGTATTTTATTTATTTGGGCTCAAACATCATCAGCTGGAAGTCGTGCATGCAAAAATCGGTGTCCAGGTCCTCCACAGAAGCTGAATACAAGGCTCTTGCAAATGCAGCTGCAGAATTAATTTGGGTGCAGAACTTATTAAAGGAGCTGGGGATCATTTCAGATCACGTCCCGTCCTTATTTTGTGACAACACAGGCGCAACCTATCTATGCGCCAATCCTATCTATCACTCAAGAATGAAGCACGTGGCACTAGATTATCACTTTGTCCGAGAACGGGTCACCAATGGACTGCTCAAAGTCTTTCACATCAACTCCGCAGATCAGCTTGCGGATGTCCTCACCAAGCCTTTGTCCAAGCAATCGTTTCACCGTTTTCGATCCAAGATTAGAGTCTCCAACGGAGCCTCCATCTTGCGGGGGCGTATTACGGACCTACCAAATCAAAGTCAAAGACAAAATTAAAAGCCCTTAATCTCCTCTCCTTAATTTGTGCATGCTGTATATTTTTAGATGCTTAATCTTTGCCTAATTGTTAGCTGTAGCTTGTGTATATAAGTCTCATTCCATTTAGTGTAATACATACAATTCAGTCAATAACAAAAGTGATTATTTGCATACCTTCGTAACTTACCCATTCAGAATTTACCAAACGGCCTCTAAATTTTTGTGTAGTTTTCTTTAACACTAATAATATTGTAGGAGTTAGCATGCTTGATTATTGATTGGGAATTTATCATCTATCTTTTTAAGTGGTTAATTGTGTGCAATATGTTCCACTAAATTTGACTTTTAAGTCACTTATCAATATCAAGTCGATTTCAACTTGTGAGTGACGTCCTAGCTAGTATTCAACTATTGCTTATCAATTTGTTTTGCCACTATCTATAATACATTATAAAGGAGGAGTGATGTACAACATAGTAATTTTGTACATCATCCAACTATTATAGCAACATGTACAAGTAAATTAAGCTTATATCACAAGGGTATAATTGAAACTTTATGGAACATTAAAACACTTGCAAGGATATCAATGTAATTTTACTAATGGCATTTTAGTTAAAACTAGAAATTGTTTCCCATCCTACCCATGTTCTTGCTTTTGCTAAGGCAATATGAAGAGTTGTAATTGAATCAATTGAATGAAGAAATCATTGTAATTGAAAACGTTTAAACACCCGATTCAATGCTACATCGGTTACAACTCCCTACCATCCTCTTCCTTTATGTATTGAGCCATTTTCATTATTCAAATTACATTACATTTGCTGCATTGCCTCCCTTTTTCCACGTTACCTCTAACTTTTTTCCATACATCTATATTCATTTGTATGTAGTATGTTAGGCGTAGATATAAATATATATGTATATGTATATATATATATTGTTGTAGTGTATTACACATATTTTCTTAATTCAAGATCATGCTAATTTTTGTAGTTTTCCTTCACAGATATGATGTTTCATGGCTATACAAAAAGGCCATCCTTGAAAAACCTATTTTTGGCATCACAACGAGGTCCCGTCATTTTAGCTCAGGCAAGTATAATAAAACTGATAAAGTTTTATTTCGATTAGCTTTATTTCATATTCTTTGGTGTTCTTACAATTTGACCATCTTGAGATAAAACACTTTTACAGAAAATGAAAGTGGCTTACTCAGTTCATGAACTTATAAAATGCAGTTATTTGGCTCCCGAGTACTTTACACACGGAAAAGTTACGAAGAAAATAGATGTCTACGCATTTGGTGTTGTGCTTCTTGAGCTTCTTACCAGAAGGAAACCAATAAGCAATGGACATCCAATGGGTGAAGAGAGTTTGGTTATGTGGGTATGTAACTCAAATATGGTTTTTTTAAGCTTCATTTGTTTTTTTTGCTAAAAGAAACAAATTTGTTCGTGTTTAGGCAAAGCCAATTCTAAATAGTGGGAAATTCGCATTATTGTTGGACCCCATTTTGGGCGTTGACTATGAAGTTGACCTCATCCCTATTGCATGAAATCTGTAACAAGATAGATTTTATTTCATCCTTAAATAATCCATTTTGGTAAGAACCTGTTATGACCTCAACCAAATTAATACATTTTTTAAAACGGGCCATTTTGACCCGACCCATTCTTTAACCTTAAACAATAAGATATTATTGAATGTAAATCTAAAAAGCCCCTAAATGGATGTTTAGGCTAATAAATTTTTTATCTTGATTTTATAGTATCATCTTCCTTCTAACAAATGTTTAAAATGTCCATCTGCAGTTAAGAAGTAGAAAACTAGGTGGATAAATTACAAATGTCTTTCATACTAACACATTTTAAATTACCTACAGGCATCAACTCATCCACAACCGATGAAGGAAATATCATGAACACACTCCAAACCACGCACGGATCTAACAATTCACCAACAACACCCATTCAGACAAACGTCGACAACAAACACCCCGACAGCGACTTAGACAATGAATGGTTCAAAGCCAACATAGACGCTATCAACAAAGTCTGCAGCCAATATGATAGAGATTGATTATGCACCCTTTTAAAAACTACATATTTGTTTACCACCAACACAAACTTACTTATTCTCCGTTTCATTAAATAATATTATCATCGTCTTTTTCGACTATTACTCAGTTTGGTTGTAGTTTTCGAGAAAACTTGTTATATCTTCAAATCTTTTATATCATTACGATGATTATATGGATCTCATAACGTACTTTTTATAGATAACTTATATCTTCAAATCTTTTATATAATTACGATGATTATATGGATCTCATAACTGCCCGCGGCAACGCGCGGGTAACCCTACTAGTAATTTTAAAAGAAAAGCATGCACAAAATCCAATCCAAAGTCCGAACAAGACAAATCAGAACAAAACAACAATAAAGCGATAATACCGGCCCTAATAATGATTAAAAAAGCCTTTGTGATTGCAATTTACAATCCGTACGCGATGAGTCATCATGACTAAGAGCATTTACAATAGAGGTTTTTAGAAGTATTTAGAAGAGGTTTTCATATGGTGTCTATTGTGGTGGAGGTTTTTTGTGAAGGTTTTTGGTAGAGGTTCTTCACAAGAAACCTCTAAAAACTTTAGAGGTGGGTCCGGGTGGGGGTTGGGATATTATTATAAAAAAAGAGTTTTTTAGTGTAAAAGGTGATGATGATGTGACAATGTTTTTAGGGGGGTTTTAGATTTCCTTATTGGGTGAGTTTTAGTGTCTTTGAAGAATGTGTGCTTTTCTGATGTGATAGCTGGCTGGACAGGTTTTTAGGGGTTTCTAGTGCTTCTTATTGTGGATGGTCTAAGAATACCCACAGTGGTAACCAATTTTGGCGTGAAATGCCCCAAAAAAATGTCCCATACACGCCCAAACACTGCCCCTAGGTGTCATGGGTCAAAATTTAGCTTAAGCGTAAAAATTAAAGCGCCGAAGAGAGGACGTTTTGAGGCTTGACCAATCATAACTCTCCATGTGGAAAGGGTTAATAACGTGATACACATGGCAGAGGGTACCTCAATTAACGTACATAACCTCACTACTCAATGGATTAATAAGTAGGATTTAGAAGGTAATGGTAACAAAGTCGTATATATAGTTTTACTTTTTGCAAATACAATCGATCGTGATGAAGGTAATGGTAACAAAGTCGACGATGGTGAGACCAGCCGAGGAGACACCGACGACAAGGCTATGGAACTCTAGCCTCGATCTCAAAGCCCCTAATTTTCACATACAACTTGTGTACTTTTACCGTCCCAACGGTGCTCCCAACTTCTTTGATACCAAAGTGATGAAGGAGGCTTTAAGCAGGGCGTTGGTTGCGTTTTACCCAATGGCAGGGCGATTTAAGCAAGACCAAGATGGTCGGATTGAGATCGATTGTCAAGGACAAGGTGCCTTGTTTTTGGAAGCCGAGGCCGACAGGGTGATCGATGATTTTGGTGACTTTGCGCCTCGATTGGAGTTCTTGAAACTCCTTCCCGTAGTTGATTACTCGCTGGGAATTGAATCGTATCCTCTGCTAGTCGCGCTGGTAACTTACTTTAAATGTAGTGGGGTTTCACTAGGTGTTGGTTTGCACCATCAGGTAGTAGATGGGATGTCCGCGATACAATTCATAAACACATGGTCCAATATGGCTCGTGGCCTTGACATCACTCTCCCACCCTTCATAGACCGCACCCTTCTTCGCGCACAAGACCCACCCCAGCCCGTTTTTGAGCATGTAGAATACCTACCAGATCCAACGCCACTCCCAGTCCCAGTCCCATCACAAGAAAACAAAATTGTCTGCTCGATTTTCAAGTTAACACGAAACCAACTCGATACGCTCAAAGCAAAATCTAAGGAAGATGATAACACAATCAGCTACACCTCTTTTGAAATTCTCTCGGGCCATGTTTGGAAGTGCGTGTGTAAAGCCCGCGGGCTGCAAGATGATATGGACACCAAGCTCGTAATCGCCATGGATGGGCGAGCCCGCTTTCAACCACCACTTCCACCAGGCTATTTCGGGAATGTTGTCTTCATAGCCACAGCTACAACAACTCCAAGCGAACTTAAGGCGAAACCTATCTGGCACGCTGCAAGTAAAATTCATGATGCGATAGCGATGATGAATAGCGATTATCTTAAATCAGCACTCGATTATCTGGAACAACATCTTAATCATAATCCTATTGTTTCTCATAACCACACTCGCATATCAAGTTGGGCTAGGCTCCCTCTTCACAACGCGGACTTTGGTTGGGGCCGGCCCATCTTCACCGGGCCTCCTTGGATCTCGTTGGAAGGTCTATGTTTCGTGTTACCAAGCCCGATAAATGACGGGAGCTTGTCGATCGTCATTGGGCTAGAAGTTGAGCAAATGAAGCTCTTCAGCAGTTTATTGTATGCTATCTGAAAGTAATAAACTTAGCTTTTTTATCAATAACTTATGGGCTTTTTTTAGTTTCATCGGTATGTAATGCTTCTATTATTAATTGATGTGAGGTTTATGTTTTCAAGTGCATGATAATTGATAAGAATTTTCAATGACAGACTTGAAGTTAGATGTCACTCCATTCAACATGCATACATACCTAAATATGTACACGAACTAATAATATTGAAAAATCGTGCTGATAAACAGATCAAATTAGTAGATTGTATTGCTGGTTCTACAAATGTACATGTTGGCTGTTGCATTAATCATATACAGAATAGAGCTAAAGGATAGGTTAATAGTGAATTAATGGATAAACTACATGAACGAGCTGATGTAGTACGGAATTGCTATAAAATCAATAGGGAAAAGTACAAAATTAGATATTTGACCAATGTTTATAACAAAATAGACAAACGCCATCTAAGCCAGCAAATTTTTGAAGGCTAAGCTGGCAAACTTGTGGGCCAAAACATCAGCTTAGCCGGCAATTGTCTATATTGGTAATTTTAACTGATGATTATATTGGTAATTTTCATAAATAAAAATTGATAAAAGTCAATATTGATTAAATGAGGCGTTAAAGGTTAAGTGGCATCGATTAAATTTAAAGATGGACAAGATCACAATAAGGTAATTCAACCCTTAGACAAGTAATGGTTGATGTCTTTTATGGGGCATTTTCCTCCACATCATTATTATAAGGCCCCTCAAAAAAAAAAGTGTAATTATTAAAGCCACTTAATGTTCTTTTTAGTTATTACTTTCTATATTTTTTATCCTATTTGAGCATTATACTAGAAATGTCCCACCCTTTTAATGCCCATATAATGTCATAGTGGATTTTGTTGGGGTCATAAGGTTTAGAACACATTTGGTTACTTATGGTGTTAGTGCAAGTGCATACTTCAGTTAAATAGTTTACATAAATGGTGTTGTTATCACTTTTTCGCTTGTTTTATGATTTAGTAAAGGAATAATGGAAATAAATAATCCTAAATATTGACTATTGGCCAATAACAGTCCTAATTAGGAAAATTACCAATAGTGATCTCAATTTTCGACATATAGGAATATAATGGACCCAAACTAACGGAGGTCTAACTCCGTTAGTGTGATGCTAACGTGGCATGCCACGTAGGATGCCACGTAAGATCATTTTGCCACCTAGGATTCCACATCGGATGCCACGTAGGATCATTTGGCCACCTAGGATGTCACGTCAGCATCACACTAACGGAGTTAGACCTCCGTTACTTTGGGTCCATTATATTCCAATATGTCGAAAGTTTGGACCACTATTGGTAATTTTCGTAGTTGGGATTGTTATTGGCCAACAGTCAATAGTTGGGATTATTTATTTCCATTATTCAATTAGTAAATAGGTTATCAGTTTGTTTCGAATTTGGCCGTTTCAACACATACAACGATTCACTACTTCCAATGTCGAACTTTTGAACAATGCTCTAATTTTTTAAAGCTCATTACAACTAAGAGATTTTTGTTTTCAGTAACACATAAAACTCTTTACTACGTATAGCAGTTTTGGTCCAGATTACTTTAAGGAACTCACAACGCCAGTTAGTTATTACAAGTTCACACTTCACAACCATTTTTGGCCCAACAGCCCAGTTAAGAGCTTTAACGGCCCATTAGTGATTATTTTATATTATTCAGCCCACTTTACAAATGTTTCACCTTATCGGAGAGTAGAGACGATTATCACAGGTGGTTACCGACTACACCAGTCAGCATCAATTAGGGTGGATGGGGTGGTTAGTGATTCCATCACACTATCACACCATTGTTGGAGAATTTAGATGAACAACGGATGATCTGAAAGGCGTGTAGTCACTTTCAGATCAAATTATTTTGGTGGTTCTCCCGAAAAATCCAATCGGATACAACTCAGATTGAGAAATAAGAACCTAGTATGTGATTGAGAGTGAATTCGTGAACCAGAGATGCCTTGAGAAAAGGATCTTATATAAACCGTACTTCAAGATAGACAAAACCCTCCTATTTATAGGAATAAAAAAAGGTAGTTAATTAACCACCATATCATAACCACCCGGAAGTTAATTAACCTCCTCACAATAACCACCCATGGAAGTTAATTAACTTCCTCACAATAACCACCAAAGGAAGTTAATTAAACTCCACATAATAACCACATATGGAAGTTTCTACGTAATAACTACCATTGGTAGTTATTTAACCACCGGTGGGACTGTGTCAGTTGCTCAGTGATAGTCACCGACTTAATCTGACGGAGCTTTTAAGTAACAAAATTAAAATAGTCCTGATCAAGTATGCATTCCGCACCTCCTAACTTGTATCAGTGTATATTTTAATTTCTCCTTTAGTCTTAAGTGAATCCCGATTACCCAAAATGGCCCGATGACACTAAAATCATCAACAACCATCACACCCAATAATATTGTGTCACCTCATTTCCATCACACTCCATCATATTCATCAATAAAATCATGAGGTTGTGTTCACATTTCATAACACTCATCACACCCAATAATATTGTGTCACATCATCCACTCGACCACCCTTATAAAGAGAGAGAGAGAGAGAGAGAGAGAGAGTGAGTGAGTGAGAGGCCGGAGAGAAGGACACTACTTTTGGAGTGTGATGGATGTCATGCCATGATCTTGTTACGACTTTGATACAAATGGTGGGCGGTGGTCATGATGGTCACAACCATCACGGGGTGGCCATAACGGACAACCCCGCATGCCCTTATATCCAGCTATTGACAGTTAGTTATTAGGTCGGTTGTTATGTGCCTATATATAACTGTGATATTGTTGTATTCATTAATCAATCAATGAAATCTATTAAACTATTACCTTTCAGCTCTCATATTATCTTGCAGTCAACCGAGTGTTTCATCTGCGTACAAAACACACTGAGATAGACTTACATTTTATCCAAGATATGGTGATTTCAGGAGTGCTTTGTGTACGTTATATTTCTACTATGGCTCAATTAGCGGATACTTTGACCAAAGTATTGTCTTATTAAGTTTTGAGACCTTGAGGTCCAAGCTTTATGTTGCGCATCCTCGTTCAGGTTGAGGGGACATATTGGAGAGTAGAGATGATTATCACATAAAATAATTAGAAAAAACAAAACAAAAAGTTAATGTAACTTACAGTAGAAAGGGGCGGGAACTCGGTGGAGGCGGCCAAAAATGAAAGGGGTGGCCGAAATTCGGTGGAGGCTGCCGAAAATGAAATGGGGTGGCCGGAATTGGGTGGAGGAGGGCTGATTTTCGGTGGGAATGGTTATTTTGGGTGGTGGTGCTTGAAATGAAGTGGGTGGCGAGAATGAAGGTGGGAAGGTTGGAAGAGAGAGCAGATCGATGAGAGAGAGAAGGAAATTGTGATAGTAAACTAAAGTAGGAAGTAGAAGCGAGGAAGAAGAAGTCGCTCTTTTTTTAGCAATAGCGACGACTTGTCGTCGCTATTGCTCACTTGTACGGTGCATCCTTAGCCATTCAAGTTCTGTGTAATCTAACGGTCCGGGATTAAAGTGAATGCTGCAACCGGATTTCGACCTTTAGCGACGACATCGTCGCTAAAGCTAACAATTCTTGTATATTTGCCTATTCTTCTCCCCTTTTGTAGCCGGAGCGAGGGTGAAAACAACCTGCAACCTGAATGTGGATTTGAAGTATGAACAAGGCAATAGTAATACGTTTTTTGTGTCAACTATTGTACATTATCGATGCATATTTTGTAGTAATACTTCTAACCTAACACATTATCAGGGTTTTTTTTTTTTTGGATTTTGATCCATTTTTATGATCAAGGCTTTTGTAATGATGCACTTGTAAATGATATTATGTTATTTTAACTGTTCATTTTTCTTTGATTATGATAATTGCAAAATTAAGTGTTCTTAAGGTTTTCCCACAATGACTTGGTTTTCAGATACATGGCCTTCATTCAAGCTTTTGATAAAGAAAACAACTTTGTGTCATTAGCTCAATTGATAGCTACTGCTGCTAACTTGTGACTTATTTTAAACAAGAAGATATAAACCCAAACTATAATATTATGTAATGATTTTTTTTGCAGAACTAGTGGATTTTCCACTTTTTTGTGTTTATAGTTTGGGTCAGAAACAGTTTTGTGAAAATGGTAGTCCCGCAATCTAAGATTGTGGGAGTGTCCTATGTGGCAGGATGACTGAGCAACCATAGAAGAGGTGGACAAGGTGGACGAGGTGGACAAGAAGGGACGACGAGCTGGCAGGGCTTTTGGCATGTTGTGGCTTAGGTGGAAGTCCCGCAATCTCATATTGCGGGAGTGTGTCAGGATTCTGTAGTGGGCATTTGTAGTTTGCATGTCTTTTAAAGTTTATAATAAATAAATCCGCAATTTGAAATTCCATACGTCAGGTGGAATAGTAACATTGCAGCATTTGTATTTTGAACTTGTGAGAGGAAAACTTATATTGTAAAGTGGGATTCTTTGCATGGAATAGTAACATTGCAGATATATCAAATCATCTGCTTATGTTTGAATGCCTAGAAGTTTATAAATGAACAAAGTAAGAATGCATGAATGAAACCAATCTAAAACATATACCCGAACCATTTCTCACATTCAAAAGATCAAAGCAGATTTTTTTTATCTTGCAAGCGTTATCTTTAAAAAAACAATGGCACATTCCCGGGTCCAAGAAACAATCAGCTTCTATGGCTCCAGCCACAACATCGTTCGGCTTATTTGTTCGAAGATAATGTTGGCCACGCCACAGAGCTTGATATTAGGCAGGGGGACTGGCATTAACATGTTGTGTTAAATGTACAGTAGACGATAGGTGACCGTCGGATTCCATCCCTAGTAGGGCACCCCAAAAGCTTATGTCGAGTTATTTTGTAATGAAACGACTATAGCAATATGGGGAGTCCCCGTTGTTGTAAAACTCTAAAACATCTGTGGACCAATTCTTGGTATCTTCCTTGGGGACTATAGCACTATCTTTTTCAGGTTTCTTTTCTGGTGGCTTTTCGGTCACCATATACATAGACGACCTAGCCTTCGTGGATGACGACGACCTCTTCAAACGCTTCCAAAGATCATCCGTCCACTTTGATTTCTCAGGGAGCGGTTGAGAACAGAAATATCCACCGACCTCTTCATTCTTCTCCATATGATCCCCCATTTTTTTATACTACAGCCACTGTGGTGTGGGATGTGTGAAAATCAAACATTACATATACGTTTTATTGGTGGAAATGGCAGTATTAAATTCCGCATCCCCATGTTGCGGATCTATCAATTTTAAAATCTGCATCCTTAAGCTGCGGATATGTCAGTATTATATAAAATAAAAGTAACTTTACTAAATTAAAAAATAATAATATAATACGAATTTTAACAAATCCAAAATGATTATCAGATACCCAGAATACATACATGAAACTAAAACATGAAATTCAAACATAAAAAATTGTAGCTAATTTTACATTTGCATAATATACACATGAAATCGAAGCATACATGTTATCCCTACAATTTACAACAATCATAAATACTTTAACAAATCAATCAAATGAACCAAGACTTTTACAGCACCCGAAATTATACATGGTTTACACCACCAGCAACTGTAATAAAACCTACAGTCTCACCAGGTGAAACCACTACATCTCCAATATAAGTAACTCTCCATGCAGATGTAACATCGATTCAATGAGCACAAAAGGGTACTTTTCCAAGAACACATGATCCAGCTTTATAAGGGTACCAAATTTAGGAGATGAACCCTAACTATGGATACCCTAACAGCATTTCTAATTTCATTGGTCATGGGAGGGCCTTGAAAGTTACCCTATCAAAAACAATAAATGACATTCTCATCCAGAATCTCCAGGCTACGTTAATTAACTCCCCATGACGTAGATATGGGAGGCAATCCACCTCTCCAATATAATTAAATATCCATGCAGATGTAACATCGATCCAAAGTAGGAATAGACAAAAAAAAATCCAACACCGGAAATATGGTCTCGAAAATCTGGATCAGAAATACGTAAAATCAAAGATAAACGAAGCGAAGAGACCAGATTCCTATCCATTCCTACAGGAAAAAAATAAAAGATTTTTTTTGGCATGATGTGAATGGTATAGCCGGACTCCTCTCCATGCCATGCCGGGACACCCCATAGCAAGAGCCCATCCTCCGCCCGCCAACACCCCAGTATCCACTAATGATGGCGACAAATAAAGGGTGTTGAGAATTTCACCTCTACAGCTCATCTTCCCTGCATGCCACCGCCGCTGCTGCTCTTCGGGAAACAGTCCAACTGGGGATGCAAGAAGAGGCTGGATGGACTTAATAACATCTTTAGGTCCCCAGCATTAATATATTTGAAATTACTTGTACCGATTTTACATATACACGTGTTATAACACATGCAGATATAGCATCGATCCAAGTAATTTCATGCAGATGTAACATCGACCCAACAAAAGTAAACAACCATAGCCTCAAACAGTGTATAATATACACGCGAAGAATTTTCATAGTTGTCACACGACACGATCTTTATTTTTTCTTTGTATACCACGTAAAATAAAACCTTGTGTGCCCTGATATTTTTGCAGTGTATGAAAAATAATATGTTGCATGGAAAAGGATATATGGAATTCGGATATATGTTGTGTTTATCTTCTTTTCTTGTATGGAATTCGGATATAAGTGTGAAAATTCTTTCTATAATGTGTTGCATGGAAATGGAAAAGAATAATATGGTTAAATGATTTCTGTAATGTGTTGAATTCGGATATAAAACCTTCTGTATGTTAC
This sequence comes from Ambrosia trifida, assembly GCA_028751855.1. Taxonomy (NCBI): domain Eukaryota; kingdom Viridiplantae; phylum Streptophyta; class Magnoliopsida; order Asterales; family Asteraceae; genus Ambrosia; species Ambrosia trifida. The sequence goes on from CM054122.1 coordinate 175,694,161, forward strand.
GAAGAATATGTTGGTTGAATGAGTTTATATTCGATTGCACTGCAAAGTCCTCAAAATAAATCTGTCCCACTCCCGCAATATGAGATTACGGGACTTCCACCTAAGCCACAACTGTCCAAAAACCTTGACAGCTCGTCTCCCTTCTCGTCCACCTTGTCCAGCTCTTCCATGGTTTGCCTACTCATCATGCCACATAGGACACTCCCGCAATCTTAGATTGCGGGACTACCAATTTTAGAAGAAAAAAAAAAGTTTCTGACACAAACTAGAAACACAAAAAAGTGGAAAAAACCCACTAGTTCTGCAAAAATAAAAAAAAAATCATTATGTGATATCTGTTTGATCAACAATAATCTTGCAAGCTCTTGTTGTCGTTGAACCTGTCAACTTGGTATTCCTTCAAAACATATTCTACAGATTCAACCTACTGCACAATTGCAGATGAATCACGTTGTTGTGGGTTATATATTGTTTGTTGCACCATTGTAGATGAAAGTTGAAGGACCAAAGTGAAAGATTGGTAGAAATATTTTAGTAGGATTAGTATGGTAATATTAGCATAAATAGGGGTCTAGGTTAATGCTTTTATTTGTCCCTTGTTTTGTAAGTTCTTTAGTTCGTTTGTTTGAATAGAAAGAGTCGCGGATCCCCCCCCCCCCCCAATATCTTGTGTTCGCGTTTAATCTCATTGTCTAGGCCAACAGGTTAGGTCAAAACAATTAGTTCACATGAATTTGATGGTTGTAAATGTTGTTAATTTGAATGGGTCTGCAAATTTGAATTTGATGGTATGCATGAATTTGAACGTGGAGGGAAGCAAAAATGAGGGAAAGAAGAAATAGCGAACCATATGGACGCATATTGCAATGGAATATAGGGATAAAACAGTATTTTCATAAAACATCAAACAGATTTACCCTGAACGTTAGTGGGGGGCCAAGGAGGGGGGGTCTCGATTGGCAAATTAAATGAGCGTCGTGACCTCATGGTGAAAATTCATCAAAGTAGAGACACAACATTTTTTCCACCAAGCTAGGGGACTCAAAACAGTGCTTTTAACTCTTAATATAGGTCATATCTATACTTATCTATACTACTATATAATAGATTTTAGATGGACAAATTAGTACATATCTCTAATACACACCCTTGTGAATGAAGCACCTAATTCAATGCTTGTATAAGTTACTTACCAATGGTTTTTAACCCAATTCAATGCTCCCATATAAAAACCTCATCTTCTACATAATAACAAGTATATTCTAGAGCTGAGATGTTGAGAGTCCTCTTCAATTTAGAGTGGTTCTTCCTTTTCTTTTTTTGGAAAAACCCTATTCGCTTTATTACATTTTTACCAGCCCATTTTCTCATCTTTCTATTTTTTCCACTTTTGATTTGTTTCTTACTGATATTTATGTTTTTTTTTTTTTCTAGATTCTTTAGGTTGTACATACAGCTTCTTAGGTTGTTTGTGCATAAAGCTTATTAGGTTTTACATATATTTGCTATGTTAAATCAAAGTTCTTTCTGTTCATTAGTATCTCAATTGTTGTTACTAACTACATTAATGCAGGCATCATGTCGTAGGAACTTCTCCTTGGATGTTGTTCTAACGGATGCATTTGGGGACTCGGCAAACAAAGAAATAGAGGTTTTTAATGCAACCGACACTTCCATCATATTCTTGTATTGTAATTTGTAACCATATAAAGTATAAGTGGAGTATTAAAAAGATTTAAAACTTGTAGAATAAATTAAATTACACTATAAACTTGGAATTAGGTTGAAAGTTGGGCATTTATTTAGAGTATCCCATTTAGTGGAGCAAGGTTACTTACTGATGCCACAAATATACAATTTTTCTTGATTGTGTTATTAGTTTAAATCATTAGATTTATTTAGTAATTCTTTTTCCTTTTGGTTTGCAAAGGTCCAAGGTAATTTCAAGGGAGCTTTACTATTGCCATGTTTCTTCTTTTAACGTTGATGATGTTAAACTTAAATGGTTATACAATCCATCATACCCTATTTACAATCTTGCTACATATCCCTTTATAGATTGGACATCAACTATTTTAAATACTAGTGGTCTGATAGGTTGTATCTTAAGTATATGTGGCAGTCTTTCAACTTTAACCAATGAATGTTTGTACTTTCGTTTTGCTATTTTTTGGACGCATGAAAACACAATTTGTTTTAATCATATCAATTACACTAATAACAGCTAAGCATATCAATCATATCAATTACACTTACCGTATTTTTATTTGTTAAACTATTTTCAGAGTTCATTCAAAATAAAGAATAAAAAAAAATACTCCCTATCTAAATAATTAGAATATTGTTGGTCTGGATACTAGGAATTATTCAACATCATTCATGTATTTGAGCTTAAGTTACACGTAATAAAGTTAGAATAAGTCAAACACTATGTTAATAATAATAGTAATAATATTAGTAGTAGTAGTAGTAGTAGTAGTAGTAGTAGTAGTAGTAGTAGTAGTAGTAGTAGTAATAATATATATCATCACTATATAACTATATCCCTTATGGTTATCTCTTTTTGCCATTAAAACAAGACTTAAAGCTACATGTCCAAGTCTTAAAGCTAAACAACTACCAATTATGTATAGCCAAACATCGTGCAGCCCCGCCGCAACACGCGGGTTCCTGCTAGTACTATATAATACATCCTAGATGTCCTTAAAGGTAATTTCACATCAATTTTATAATGGCATATGAAAAACCTCTTTACAAATCTCTAAATTTTTGTCATTTCCTTCCCTTTCTGCCCCTTATGTATAACATATTAATTATGCACACTGTATATGTGTGTACTACATACCAAAGATCTTTTTCACCATGTAACTTATATTATTAATACCCATCTATTAAGACCCCATTAAACCCTAAAAAAGGTCATGTTCTTTTAGTAGTCAATGGCTTCATTTAAAGACTTGATGCAATTTGATTCATTGGAATTAGTGTTACCTTGCTATGCCATGTATTTAGATAAACCCCACTAAATCATTTTTGAAGAAAAATATATTACTACCGAAACAATATAGTTTTCATTATCATACACTAGACACTAGGGATTTGGTCGACTTGCACCTGTTTTCCTTTAAGCATTTTTCGTTTTATTTTACTTGTTTGAGATTTAACATAATCTGCATCGACTCATTAAGTAAATGGGCCCAAATTGCTAGCTATAGTCAAAACTAAACATGAGGTTTTCGTCAAAATATTTAGTATAGTGTGCAACTGCTAATCCAGATAGTTAAAGGGGAGCTCTTGCAGTAGGAGGTCGCATAGCGAACTTCACTGATGTTGCAGCCACATTCAGTGGCATCATTCGTGCCATTAAAGCGAAGGTTAATTCTTTATTCAATTGCATTTAATCTAGGGGTGTTCAAAGTCTGGTTTAACCGTTTTTGACAAATATTCTTCTCCAAACCGCTAACTATGGCAAAGCTGGGGGAGGAAATCGGCATCCCAATTAAGGTTACCAAGTTTTCATCATTTAACTTCTCAATGCTAACATTATATTTTCTAGAAGAAGGTTTTGACACAAATCCTTAATGCCCACCAACCCCATGGAAAAAAATCATGTTTCAGTAGCCAATGGCTCATTTAATTGCTTTTGAGTGTTGATATGCCAGGTATGACACTGAAATATGAAAACTATTTTTTCAAGGGGCATCATTGAGTTTATCATTTGGGCCTTTTGATTTTTTTCATCATTACTCAAGAAAAAAAACCCTCCATAATATTACTACTATAAGTAAAATTTAATAGACGAAAGTTCTGCTTATTATATATTTATTATTCAAATATTTAAATTTAACTATCATGAGTAGTCTTCATGTTGATGCTGAAAGAATTGTTTAGTGATAAAAGGAAACTGAAAGCCTTCCCAAGAGAGAGCATAGCATGACAAGTGTTGACCATGATGAAGGTCAACCCGAGCATATCGGTGTTGAGTTCAATCCTATCATATTTGGTAACATTCACATAATCATCTCATTTATGAAGTTATTATTTGTTATCTATGAAGAATGGTGATTTTATCAATTTGGTGCGATTAGGAAAACGATACTTTTTTTCCGATACTTGAGGATATACCAATTACTCTGCTTTCATTAATTAGTTACATCTACGCAGAAGCTATGATGCCTATCACAACTTGTCACAAGCGTTAGAAGCTTTAGCCCAGTTTTCGTATATTGTTTCAATTGTCAGAGTTATTTGTAATTTGTTAATTTTTAGCCTAACTTATCACGTTTACATTAATTGTTATTTGCTTGATTGTAGTTATCAATAGTCTTCGACTCATTTATAGAATAGTAAGCATATTATGTGTTTGTTTGTCAATACAGACAATGAGCAAGATGTTTGGCCTAAAGAAAGACACACAAGGAGGAGCTTGGATGTGAATTCCCGCAGCAACGCGCGGGCACCCCACTAGTATATTTAGTTTTCTCTCTGCCTGTTTGTCTTTTACATTCTTTGATCGCTCTCTGCTAGACTATGACCATTTCATGTTTCTACCTACTTCTAAAATAAACTCAGATCATATATATTCATCTCTTAATTATATGCAGAAATCATCATTGTTTAGACAGATTAACACTCTTTTTGCTACACTCCAATTAACAAGGAATGTACCAAAATGTTTGTTTATGCAACCAAAGAACAAACGAATCATAGCTCATGAACCTAGAAATTCCGGGTAGGCCCTTTCCTTGTACTTGGTTACATATATGCAACAATTCTCAAGATTCCCTTTTTCCTGAACCACTTGTATTTTATTAATCTATGACAGTGTAACTCAAGTTTATATCTAATATTCCATTATTTAGTTCAGAATTCAAATATATTATATATAATATAATATAACTATGTTACTCACAAATCATAAGTTGCATTCATATAATCTTTATCATCACCTCAATACTAAAAAACTTTTTGAATGATGAAATATTCACAGCAATCACATATGAATAAGCATATATCCCATATTCAGTATTAATCCATACTGCAAGTTTCCTTAGCAAATCCAAGTGTAGATGCCTTTGTATTGTACACAACTCTTGTGTTTTTCTGCTGATAATTCCCAATAATACCAATCTCCTCTTCACCCGATAGCCCCGCGATCGCTAAACAAACTTGCGACGCGTCGGCCTTTGCAAAATAAAAAATCCCGGTAACATCAACTGTAAGCATAGCATCCATCCAGAAATGCATTTTCATCGTCGGTATGTCGACTTCTTCGTATGCCGAGAGGTTAAAACAAGTGTCCAATATTGAAAAGGCTGGGGCTTTAGGATAACCCGAAAATTGTTTTAAAAATTCGGTCTTAAGAGCGTTGTAGACCGTAGGTTTAAGCCGTGTGATTACGGTTCCTGAATCTATTAGCATTTCATTTTTACCAAAGCTAGAATCTTGTAATGACACCCCACCAATGCTGATTCCAGTGAGGTTAAGAAAGTAAAAAGTAGGCATCATTGTGTTGGATATTAAGTTAGTATAAGAAAATGGTGTAAAGTTCTTGTAAAGTGAAGTTCCATCCCCTAGAATTAGTGATCCTGAACCATCATCAGTCACTGAAGGTAAACAATAAGAAAACACACCTTCAAAAACACCATAAGTTTGTGAAACAACTGAAAGAGCACTTCTTCCAAGCCCCATAAGCCCAGAGACTCCACCAAACAATCCATCATTGTCTCTACCACAACCAAACACAAAATCTTTGACTAATGTGGTACCAAGTACGAGGTTGTCGTTAGCTAGATCGCCGCGTGTGTATGATCCATCTCCATAGCTAACATAGTAGTTACATGTTGAGGAGTTAAACCCACAAACACCTGAACTACCTGTGGCAGATGCAAGATCTTCACAAGTTGTGGACTCGCATAAAACCGGTTTATATGAAGGTGATTGTATGGGGTTAAAGAGGGGTTCTTGTTGGTTATAACAAGAAACACATGGGTTACATTGGACCCATGTTAGGTCACTCCCGGTATCCACGATTAGGGTGACGTTTCGACCGCCTAATATTACGGCTACTATGTAGTTTAGAGTCTGGAGCTTGGCTCCAGACTCTAGAGGGATTTGAGCTTGTGAAAGTTCTTGACTAAAACCATTAGAAAGAAAGATTTTTATTCTTGATTGTAGCGAATGGACCCGGATTTGATCCGAAACTAGGTGTTTTTGTAGTCTTTGGTTCCAATGTGATTTGGGTCCATAGCAATAATCCCTGTTATGCAATTCTAATATAATTGCATTCTTTTCTGTTCCTGTAAGAACAAGAAAATGAAGCCACTTTAAACCACTAATCAATGTAAAGTGTAAAGCTTGTGCCTTTATATAGTTTATAGGGATTGGTTTATTCTTGTTTCCTAAACAAACAATTACTAACTTTAAAGCAACACTTTTGTATTAACTTGTATTTTAGGCATGCAAAGTTGTGCCTAGATCTTGAATCCAAAACTTAACCTTTTGGATAAGTGAGATTTTTTTCTTTCATGCAAGGCGGCTTGTTTGATGACATTTAAATTAACAAGTTATTATTGTAGTAACTATTCATATATTGATTATCGAAACTAATTATTTAACTAGCCTCTTAACACTCAAGATAATTAGAAAGCTATAATGATACACTAGAAACATATAACCAAATAATCACTTTTAAAACACAATCCAAGGTGAACAAAAAAGATAAGTGAAGTTGAGTACTCACTTGATCTTTGAAGGAAGCAATTGGTTGTAGTTGTTTGTTGTTGTGTCCACTTGAGATTCTTCAAAGTGAGAACTTGCCTGTCTCCATAGCCATGACGGCCCGTGGCGGCAGCGGTGGTGGCAGGAAGAGCATGTAAAATGAGTAGTGTAAAGAGGAAGATATGGAGAAAGAGAGACATTGTTTCTACACAATACTAATGAGTGTTTTTTTTTTTTTTTTTGTGTGTGTGTGTGTGTTTAGAATCTTTGAAGGGTTGGAGGTTGGCATGAGAACAAAAGAGAAAAGGGTGGCTAAAGAGTTGAAGGACCCCACTGTGGTTGCATGAGAAATTATTGAGGCTTCACATGCACATCTGCATTTACTTATTGGAAAGGAGAAAAAAATATGATAAATTGGTTGGATTAGTTTTTGATAGGTGGGGCTTTATCAACTTGTGATTTTTTCAACCATTTTTATTGGTTTGTTATGGCTGAGCTTCCATTGAAAAGGACCTGCCCCTTCACGGGATCAAATGCCACTCTATTTCCCATACACCCTTATGTATCCATACAAGTATATTACATACACATAAATACATTGATACATACATATGTGTATATATGTTTTAGTGGAATTTATAAGAAAGCTAACGAGTTAAGTATTTTGTTTTAATTAATTAATTAACACAGAAACACTAATGAAAAATAAAAATAAAGAAATTGTAAAGTCAATTAAAAAACGTTTGTGAACCTCCTAAATAAATGTAAAGTTATGCATTACTATTTTAATAAAAGTTGTCACGTTTCTTGTGTTGTGTATCCTTCTTGTTGGATCTCTACATATTCATACATGCATGTACATATGTTGCGTGTTGAGTATGTCGAGAGGTCGAGTAGTATTTACTAAAATAAAATGTATAAGGTCTTAAACCTAGAGACTTCATAATATTTTATGTAGCTCAAAATGTGATAATTGTTTTAAAAGGCTTAAATGTAGACTCTTGAGCCTGTATCGGGCCCACAAACCAATCAATTAAACGATGACACATGGCTAAAGAAGCTAGTAGATGCTTGAGTTTTGTAGAGTCTTTAACTTAGACACCAACCTGAAGAGTCTTTGAGAAAATTTGAAATCCTAAGCCCTTTCCATACAATCCTAAGCCCTTTTCATACAATCCCTACACCCTTACCGTACCAACTCCCTTTCCATACAATCCTAAGCCATTTCTGTACAATCCTAAGCCTTTATGTAGGTTATTTTTTTCTAAAGACTTTCCAGGCTTGGCGTCTAGGTCAAAAACTCTACAAAACTCAAGCAAAAACTCTACAAATCCTAATCCCTTTAGCCGCGTGTCATCGTTTGATTGGTTGGTTTGTAGGCTCGATACAAGCCCAAGAGTCTGCATTTAAGCCTTTTGAACATTTGTCACATTCTGAGCCATATGAGATATTGAGGAGTCTCTAGATTGAACACACTATACATGATTATTTTGATAAATACTTGTTAGTCAATGATTGATTTGGTGATTTTCCCATTATCATTGGTGCGAAGCGACTAGCCTTCAGGCTAAATTAACAAACGAACTCGAGATAGAGAGTTTCACATATTAGGCTCAAGTTTTTATTGATAATCAGTAAATAAACGGACTCGAGTCTGAGCTCACATATCGAGCTCGGGCCAGCTTAAGAGGCTAAATGAGCTTTTATTTTTATCCCTAATGTTGGAAAACCGAGATTTATGCACTGGCGCTTTCTATGAGGCACAAATCATATATTTTTGTCCCAGTTCTACTGTTTCTGTATAAAGAAAAAGTTTCTATCAAACACTTTGTTAAGAAATCAAGTTATTCCGTATGATTTTTACTTTTTAGTCTTCCGAGGTTCATTGAAATCTTTGTGTTTCCTTGTTAAATTTTGTTCCTTTTCTAGCTACTTTTGTTTCAATTCCAATCCTACCTAGTACATACCAAAGGCATTCTGGCAGCGAAAATGACAAGGGTGGCTACTCGGATAACATGCTACAATGTTGTAAACTTTAAATAAAAGTGTAAGTTATATACAAGTTGGGTCGGTGAGACAGAAAAAATATATATATTTTTTACGTGATTTTCCTATACACATAATAGCGGAACTTGAATTTTTAGATGGTGGGAACCGAAAGAGCCGAAAGTCACGAAGCCAAATTTTTTTTCAAATCAATGGGGACTGGACTCAAAATATACAAAATTTTTGGATAAAAATAGGAAACTTTACACTATTAAGCCAAAAATTGATGGGGCTGGGGCACCCTTCCGTCCTCAATTTTTGAAATAAAAAGGTTATGTAATTAATTAAATGTGGGGCTAATAAGTGAGAACTGAAAGAATTATTCTAGACCATACATTTCTCTAAGGTATAAAAAATTGTCTCCTCATACAACCAAATAAGCTCTATTTAGATCCAAAGGTTGCATATCTACCGTTTGTTTTACGTATATAAAAACCTATTTATCAAGTAAACCTTTCATAATTTTTTGTTATTATTACATATAGACCTCAAGAAGGCTAATTTTGAACCAAAAATCATCTAAAGGCATTTTTTTTTATGCTCAATCGCACCTTTTCTAGCAAGGATTAATTTTTTTTATTGTGTTTATACATATATGTATATACATGTTTTGATAATATACATATATGTGCAAATGTGAAGAATTGATTGCACACACGTGTATAGAAAGGAAGATTATGTGTAGACACGTGTTTTTCTAATGTACATATGTGTGTACACGTGTTTGAATTTGAAAAATAATTATCATGCGTTAAGGTTCGACAATATACACATATGTATAATAAAAAATTAATGATATACAAATATGTATAAATGCAATATATATATATATACACACACAGTAGCGATGACGGATGTCACAAGCGAGGTTGAAGTTACGAGTGTTAAGGATTAGTTATGGATGCTGGGAATGTTACGAGGCTGAAGACAGATTGGGTATTGGAGACTAACACAGTAGCGGCTATTTCGGAGATGCAGGACGTGGCCAAGATGATTACGGAAGTGAAGATGGCAAATGCTAAAGATTCTTGGAAATGGGTGGCGGATAGCAGTGGAGAATTCTCAGTTGCGAGTGTTAAGAAGCTGGTGAGTATGGACAGAAATGTGCAGAATACTAGTAAAATGCGGTGGGTCTCGTGGATTCCGATCAAGGTTAATTTGCTGATGTGGAGACTGGAAAAGGGCAGACTTCCAAGGAGGTTAGCGTTGAACAATAGAGGTATGAACTTGCAGGTTATTACATGTCTGTTGTGTGATACGGACGCTGAAATGATTGAGCACCTGTTAGTGAACTGTGTGTTTGCTTTCGGGGTCTGGAGCGTTGTTTGTAGTTGGTGTAGATTGCAGCCGGGTACTGTTTCTTCTGTTGCAGATCTGTTCAACCTTCCGAAGAATGGTAAACAAACGAAATGGTATAAAAGGATATTGGGAGGTATCTTGATGCTTGTTTGTTGGGCTCTTTGGAGCACTCGAAACAAAAAGGTTTTTGAAGGATATCGGTGAGAGTTATAGAGGTGGTTACTATGATTAAGTATTTGTCGTTTATTTGGCTCAAAAATCGCTCTAAGTTTAAAAATTTAGAGTGGAAGGATTGGTCGAAGTATGCCTTGTATATTTTGTAATGTGGTGGCGGTCCTTAGAGAAAGGTTAGAAATTGCTAGGATATCCAATAAGATAAAGGAGGGGAGATTGAGGTGGTTTGAGCATGTGAAGAGGAGACAGGCGACGGAGCCAGTTAGGGTGGTGAAAAACCTCACTGTGGAGGGAAGGAGGGGTAGGGGTAGGCCCAGGTTAACGTGGGATGAAAGGATTTAGAAAGATTTACAAGAGTTACATCTCTCTGAGGACATGGTCCAAGATAGGAGCTTGTAGAGACATAGGATTAAGGTTAAAGACAGCTAGGATAGGTTCATAAGAGTTGATAGATGTGTCATAGGAAATAAAATTTACTCACACACTTTTTTGTTGGTCTTTACATGTGATTGTTGTTGTGTGCTTTATAGGTTCTTTATAGTGGTATATCTTTTCCATTTTTACCATGTATTCTTTTCAACATCTTGGTGATATTGGTAGTTTAAAATATTATTATCACTATTATTATTTTATTATTATTTTTATTTTTTATTGTTTTTATTTATTATTGTTATTATTATTATTATTATCATTATTATTATTATTATTATTGAGCCGATGGTCTCTTTGGAAGCAGCCTCTCTATTCTCAGGGATAAAGGTAAGGTCTGTCTACATCTTACCCTCCCCAAACCCTACTAATAGTTCTCTATTCGTGGGATTTCACTGGGTATGGGATTGATTGGTGGCGGTCCTTGTTTTAAGGTCCGGCCTTTGTTAATGAAAGTTTTTGTTCAAATATATATATATATATATATATATATATATAGGAAAAAGATCATTTAGGAACCAAGGTACTAGTTAGGAACTTAGGAACCAATCTGAGCCATTCATCTTTTAATCTTGATCTAAGGGTAGGATGGTAATTGAACAATTATGTTTTATATTTTAATTTAAAAAAAAAATGCTCCCCTATATATTCCTCAATTCCGATAATCAGTTATCAAAACTATATCCCAAATCTTCATCAATCTCAATCAAACACAACTTCATCAATCCCAAATCTTCATCAATCTCCACCACCATCGCTACAATGATCCACCAAAACCACCACCGTGAACCACCATCCTTATCTGCGAGACCCCAATTCCAAACCCTAACCACCGTCTCCTTCCTTTGAGACCCTTCTCGTACGAGGTGTTATAGATTGATCGCAATTAGGGTTTCAGTTTGCAGAGAATCAAGGTATTTGTGTAATGTTTTTTTAGTTTTTTAATTTTTTTTTTGTTCACAATTAGGGTTTCAGTTTGCAGAGCAGTTTTTTTTTACGTGCAAAAATTTTTCGTACGTACAAAGTTTTGGAATTATACACCGATGTATAATTCAGATCATGTTGCGTTATAGCAGTTTTCATACGTACAAAGAGTTATACAATTATTCACTGTCGTATATTAGTTTAGTTTTTGGAAGTATACACCGATGTATAATTCAGATCATGTTGAAGCGTACAGATACACTAACATTCATCTATACACTGATGTATAATTGTTGGAATATGAATATACACTGACGTATATTTGTTGAATATTATGGTACAGTACAATGTTTTTGTAGTACTAATTGGACTATACACTGATGTATAATTGTTGGAATATGAATATACACTGACGTATAGTTGTTTAATGTTATCGTACAGTAAAATGTTTTTTGTAGCAATGATTGGACTATACACCGATGTATAATTGTTTGAATATGACGATACTAAACACTGTTCTATAGCATCAATTTTATTGGGGTCTGATGTATATTGTATGTATACACTGATGTATATGCTAAACAACCTTTTTCTTTGTTTCAGGTTACTCTTGATAAGACCAACCTATCAGTTCGTGTGAGTGCATGGAATATGAATATACACTGACGTATAGTTGTTTTAATGTTATCGTACAGTATAATGTTTTTGTAGCAATGATTGGAATATACACTGATGTATAATTGTTGGAATATGAATATACACTGACGTATAGTTGTTTAATGTTTATCGTACAGTATAATGTTTTTTGTAGCAATGATTGGAATATACACTGATGTATAATTGTTGGAATATGAATATACACTGACGTATAGTTGTTTTAATGTTATCGTACAGTATAATGTTTTTGTAGCAATGATTGGAATATACATTGATGTATAATTGTTGGAATATGAATATACACTGACGTATAGTTGTTTAATGTTTATCGTACAGTATAATTTTTTTGTACGCACAAATGATATTAGTTGTGGTTTTTGTCAGTTACAATGTATACTAAATAACCTATTAATACTCACATACCAAAAGACAATATTACCCCTTGATTTAATTAAAAAGTTAATTAATGTTTAACATATTTACCATCATGCCATTGAAGATGGATGGATGAGATTGGTTCCTAAAGTTCCTAACTAAGGGTTGGTTCTCAATTGAACCCTACCCTATATATATATATATATATATATATATATATATATATATATATATATATATACACACACATACATACACACACACTTACAGGAAAACATGCAATTTAGAAAGAAAAAAAAAAACATATTTTTTATTTTAAAGAAAATGTGTGATTCGAAAGGGTCAAGTCATCATAATATATAATGTGTGTATGGTACAAATATATGATGACTTAAGGAACAAACACTAGTGGCATAGGTAGGAACTAAGATACAAATATTGATGAGGTTTTGGTGGACAAAGAAAAAGGGTGCACATGTTGAGTTCACGGGTCGTTTCTAATGAGAAAAACAAGCCACCATATCAATATTGGAATTATTGTACGTACCATACTTCAATTTTCAAAAAGTAGGCCAGTAAATTTAGTTTATTTATTGATGTGTTTTTCGGTATATTGAAACAGAACAGAAGTACAGACCTGTTTTCAGAGGAAAATTAGTACTATACTAATATTTATCTAATTTTTAAATATTACTCCCTCCGTCCCCAATTTAAATGTCCTACTTCTCTTTTTTGTTTGTTCTAAATTAAATGTCCATTTTCAAAAATAGAAATGTAATTTCCAGTTTTGCCCATAAAAAACAAAACACAATCACCACTTTTAAGGATATTATTGTCATTTTACCACATAAAAACAAAATATTTCTTAAAATGTGTGTTTTTTAAACTAGGGCATTTAAATTGGGACGGAAGGAGTACTAATTTAAAAGTTTTCAGAAGTTACATAATAAGAATATAGATTAGGAAGCTAAGGAAACAATTGAGTTAATGGTATGCACCTCACAATTCATGCGTTCTAATAAAAAATTAAATTGGATTAAGACGGCAAAAAGTCTTCAATGGGATATCCTAGTAGTAAGCGGTGTATTTCACAGTCAAAAGGTTTGAGTTTAAACTTGTAGAATGTGGGTGTTGTGTATTTATACTAGAAAATCTAGGAAGTTAACATCAAAAATTTTTGGTATGACAGTGGTCACCCTTGTATTTTGTATGTCAAAGGTCAAATACATCAAAAAATCTCGTACGCTTAAAGTAGATCGAAAAGAATAAAAATATGTAATTAGTAGCTTTTTTGTCATGTTAAATTCAATTTATTTATTTTTATATAAAAAATACAGTGTATTTGCTTTGTATCAAATTCAATTAAATTGGTTTGCATTTGAGTAGCTTTGGCATCTTTATGGGTATCTTTATGGGTATGTTTGGCATGGAGCTTCTAACTTTAAGCTTTTAAGAAAAAAACTCCTATTTAAAAAAAAAAAAAAAAAAAAAAACATTGTTTGGTTGAAGGAGCTTGAATTTTTAGGCTAGGAGAAAAAACTCCATATTGAAACGCTACTAGTATTAGCGTTTAAGAAAAGGCTTCTACTAGCTACAAACTTTTAATAAGCAGTGGCGAAGCTTGAGAATTTGGCCGGGGGGTCGGAAGTCAGTGGTCACGGGACGGGACCTATTTTTTTTTTCTGTAGCTATAGTTCGGGTGATATGTTCGTGTTGGTGATTCGATTCGGGTCGGGTCAAACATTAAATACAATAAATATAAAAGTTTTAAGCATTCTTTAACAAACAATTAAAAAAAGACACTAAAACATTAAAAATGAGACAAAGGGTTGGTACCTGGATGAAGAATTATAGTTCATCCCGTCGCTCTTTAAGATTTTTGAATTCTTTAATTATGGATTGGGGTGCAAACGAGCCGAGCTAAGCCCGAGCTCGGCTCATTTACTATCTATTAGTTAATATTTTAAATAAAAGTAGTATAAATAATTGGTTCGGAGCTCGATAAATGAAGTTCGGCTCGGGCTCGTTTAGTAAACAAGCTTAAATGAGTGGGTAAATATTATTAAATATTAATAAACCTAATATTACACTAAGGTTTGACGAGCCTGGCGAACTTCACATGCTAGGCTGAGCTCGGGCTCGATTAGTAAACGAGCTTTGCTTTAAACTCAAGTTCGGGCTCGATAAGGCTCAGCTCGTTTCGACCTTTTTACCCGGCCAAGCTCGAGTAGCTAAGGGATAACAACTCAATCGCTTGCTTATTGAATCTACTATCCCGCTCTTGTAGTTGTTGTGCTTAGTACTTTAGGATTTGAGCTTTACATTTACTTTGTTTTGGGTTAAAGTTTTGGTGTATATAACTATTTTTTTTAAACAGGGGGTCGAAACCGTATATACCAAAAAAATTCCATACGAAAACTATATACTCGAAACTTCTGAGCGAAAATTCGGGGGGGTTGGCCGCCCCTCCCCGCCCCTTTAATGCTCTGCCCCTGTTAATAAGTAAAATAACACAAATACATATTCTACCATAAAAAATAAAAGAACATGCATAGATGCTTTTAATTATGCATATTTCAGTAATTGTATACATTTTATTAAAAGTTCTAATTACTCTACCAAACACAAATATATATTTAAAAAACTATAGCTACCATCTACAGCTAGCTAGTAACCACCATCTTTCAGTCACCAGTCACCGCCTAGTTTTGTAAAACATACCCTATCTCTATTTTTTTTAATATATAAGAAACATTTTTTTCACTCCATGTGATCATTAAATAACACAACTTTTAACCTTTTTATTAGAAAAAAAAATGATAACTAATGATGTAAGTGGATAATGTCCGAGCTCCACATAATGGGAACACACTTTAAGGGTATGTTTGGATAAACTTATAACTTATTGCTTATCTTCTTTTACACCTTCTTATCTTCTTTTTCAAAAAGTTATGCATTTCTAACTTATAACTTATCTTATTTTCCACCTCCTTTTCATCTTATTCAAACCTAAAAGTCATTTTCAAATCATCACCCAAACACTTTTTAAGATAACTTATGACTTTTTAGAAACGTCATAAGTTATAAGGAGGTGAAAATTAGGAGAGCCAAACACCCTCTAAACTATTTTTTTTATGGAAAATTGTATTGTAATAATCTCACCTCTGTGTTGTTGGCCAATATTAATCTCACCTAAGTTTATTTTTCCCACCGGTCCCACCTTTTAATTTATTTTTTCTCATTGCACCTGTCGTTAAGTCACTAACGTCGTTAACCGAAACTCATAATTTCAGGCGATTGTTCACCAGATTTGAAAGAGGAAATCGAGACGATGATATTGGTATGTTCAATTGCCGAATGAGCATGGTTTGATGGTTTAATTGTCGGTTCCGGTCATCCCCTCCGACAAGAACATCAACCTGAAACCCGTCAAACCATGCTCATTTCTACAATTGAACATACCGATATCATCGCCTCGATTCCCTCTTTCAGATCTGGTGAACAATCGCCTAAAATTGTGACTTTCAGCTAACAGCGTTAGTGTGACTTAACTGCGGGTGCAATGAGGAAAAATACATTAAAAGGTGGGACTGGTGGGAAGAATAAACTTAGGTGGGATTATTATTGGCCAACAACACAAAGATGGGATTATTACAATCCAATTTTCCTTTTTTTATAAACGAATTAACATTATCTTATGAGTGAGGCTATCGTAAAAAGGAGTTTAGCGTAAAAAGTATAAGAATGATTATTAGTCATAGATTAAACTAGATAATTAGGGGCACGATGGTAAAATCATGTTGTCATTAAAGTTTCACCCCTATTTTTAAAAAGGCCATAACTTTTTCATACGACAATATTTTTTTAAAAAAACTATACCATAAAAACAAGTTTTTCATCCTTTTTCATTTGCATACCATATTGCCATACTTTAAAAAAATTGTTGGGTTGATAATTTGCGTTTTATTGTGGGTATACTTGCGTTTTAGAAATGCAAGTTATAAATGATAAAACGCAAGTTATACATGATAAAACGTAAGTTATATCTGATAAAAAGATGCAAGTTATATATGATTAAACGCAAGTTATATCTGATAAAACGCAAGTTATACCTGATAAAAGATGTTAGTTATATCTGACAAAAAACGCAAGTTGTATCATGATAAAACGCAAGTTATCAACCCAGCAAAAAAATATTTTTTGTTTTAAAATATAGCAACAGAGTATGCAAATGAAAGGGGATTAAAAGTTTGTTTTATGGTATATATTTTTTAGAAAAAATAATGTCGTTTGAAAAAGTTATGGACGTTTAAAAAATGAGGGTAGAACTCAACAATTGTGGGTTATACCTATTTTTCCCTTATCCTTCTATTTTAGAAACTTATACCATGTGTAGTGGTTCAAGCCCGTTAATAACATTTTCTGCCATGTGGATGTCACATCATCAAAAACATTTTTAGGCAAAAAAATCCAAAAACTTTTTATCCTTTTTACGCTAAACTTCTTTTTACAGTGGACTTTCTCTTATCTTATAACTAATGATATAAATATGGAGACCAACACCATTACACCACTATTGTTAGTTTTATAGGGTATGGATTCTAAGAGAATCAACCCATATTTGATAACTGAGAGAACCATTCTGGACCACACATTTCTTATAAAGACAAAAAAAAAAAATTTGCTTTAATCGCACGTTTTAATGAAAAAAAATTAATTTTTTTTTAAATTTTTTTCATTTATACATATGTGTATATTGAAAAAAAAATAAAAATAAAATAAAATAAAAATTCTTGCGTAAAAAGCAACGATTAAAGCAAAAACAAAACAAAAAATTGGCCTTAGAGAAATGTGTGGACATAGTTGTTCTCTCACACTCTGTTCCGGAGTTTCATTAAAGGATGGAAGAGAAAGGATTGGGAAGGAAGTAGGGAAAAAATGTGTTCCAGGGTTTTTTTATAGAATGGAATGAGAGAGATAATAAAGAGGATTTTAGTGTGATTTTCAATATTTCCAATTTGGAAGGAATTGGAAAGAAAGGAAGAGGGGGAGATCCTTTCTCTTCTATCCTTTAATGAAACTCGGGAACACAGTGTGAATTCTCAATTTAGTCAAAAGTCCACATTTGAACCAATTCCTAGTTTTATATCTACTTTATTATCCTAACCAAAAGAAGATCACTTTTTTTCGTATGACACAATCAGAATTTTAAAAATTAAGTAATAGGATTAGATCATTACCTCTCTACCCAGGAAATATAGGGATTATGCTTGCTCTCATCCAAGCCTTTTCAAGCTCTACGATAACCTTGCTATGAGTGGGATCTTATTGAATACGATTGGTTGGTTGTTACTTGTTAGCTATACAATTAGATGAAGATTTATCAATCATATAACACACAAGATGTTAATCGTATACAAGTATGTAGGCCTGTAAACGAACCGAACGTTCATGAACTGTTCGTGAACTGTTCGGCGGGAAGTTCGTTTATGTTCGTTTATTTAAATAAATGAACGAACACGAACACAATTTTTTGTTCGTTTAATTAAACGAACGAACATGAACACACGTTGTGTTCGTTCATTTATGTTCATGAACGTTCGTTTATGTTCGTTCATTTATGTTCGTTTATGTTCGTTTATTTTGTTCGTTTATGTTCGTTTATTTTGTTCGTTTATGTTCGTTTAATTAAACTTAGCTTTATTTTTATTATTTATTTCCTTTTGTTAAGTAACCTTAATTCATATGTTCTAAAAGCTTAACCCTAACCCTAACATTCTAAACATATCACTTATTATCCGCTCTTCACACTTCACAGCCCCACACTTCACAGCCGCTCTCCACCCTAACCCTAATGTTCATTTATGTTCATGAATCATTATTAACTTGTTTTTGTTTGTGTTCGTTTATGTTCATTTGTGTTCGTTTATATTAATCATTTGTGTTCGTTTATGTTCATGAACTGTTCGTTTAGGTTTAAATGAACGAACATAAACGAACACGAACACGACAAATTTCTTAATGAACGAACACGAACACAAAAATGTGTTCGATTATGTGTTCGTGTTCGTGTTCGTGTTCGGTTAAAGTTAAATGAACAAACACGAACACGCCTGTGTTCGTGTTCGTTCGGTTCGTTTACAGGCCTAAGTATGTGTTGTCAAATAAATAGGCCTGTTATTGTGAATTGGGCTAATATCTACGGCTACAGTTATATTCCTCCTTTGGGCTATGACAGTGGGCCTGATTTTGACCCTGTGAATAATTTGCGTCATTCCAGGTTGTCTCAATGAGAAGATCTCAATCATGGCTGTCACCAAATCACACCTTCATTCTTCATGAAGATATTCTAGACACGTTATCTAATCTAGGATGAGGCTCTCAGTGAAATATTGCTTTTCCTTTCTTGACATCGAGGTTGTCAAATCAGCGCCTCTTGTTCATCTCGACGATGATAGCATTCATCGAGTATACATAGTGGTTTCATAATTGTTTTGCACCATCTGTTCTTATTTTTTACAATTGTCTAGAATTTTTGTTATCATCATATTCATATTGTTGAATCAATGGTATTCTCTTGTAACTCATCTTGATTCAATAAATTACTCTTGTAATAAGGTTAAAAGTTGGTGAAAAATAAATCTCCAATTAAAGTTTTGATGGTTGTAAGTTATTTGTGATGAAACTTCATGTATGTTCATTGCATCGAAATGACAATAGGCTCCCTCTTTAGTCGGGCTTGGTAACACAAAACTCAAACCTATCAATGCAATGCACTATTTACCATGAGTATTGGCTAACCCATGATACATCACATGTTAGAAGGTGAGACAATTCATTTATTGTGATGTAGACCATATACATGGAGCCATATGGATTCAAAGGTTGTACCTTATAGTAAAGGATTCGATATGATTTCTTCTAAGTAATCGGTAGTCGAAATAAGTTTAAGGTGCCCCAAATACGAAGAAAAATAAAGGTTTGTATATGCTATGTGCCCTTTTCTATTGAACTTTTATACTAATATTTCCACAAAAAGTTCCAATGTTTTTATAAAATAATCTAACTTGTGGTGAAACTTTGTTGGGGTTACAAAAATAACAACTAATAGTTGTATAAATATGGGTTATCTACCTAAAAATTTCATAAGTTAAATATACAACATAAAAAAATACATGTATCTACCTTTATAAAGCTTAAAATATCAAATTTAATTATTTTGGTGTATTTTATTTTATTAAAGATAAATTTTAAAACGACTAGCTTACCTTGTTTTTTTAATACTTTAGGAACAGGTTTCCGACAGCAAAGCATGAAAGGGTATGGGTTCTCAGACAGAGACAACCTTTAATCATAATTTGGTTGAAAAGTGATCGTCACAATAAACGAAGAAAGCTTATATATCCAGCTCCAGAAGCTTCATCTCGATCCAAGTGAAAATAATCTCAGCCATCCATATATAACAACCTGTTTCAATCTAAACCACACGATCAAGTATTCGTAATAATATCTCAACGTTTTATAACAAAGTTGGGCCAAAGTTTGGGCCACACATATAAACCACAGACCAGAATAAAATAAGCCCATAAGAGATTAAGCCCATAAGATATTAGGCCCAACAGAATACGTAACATATGAATTATATTATGTTATACATAGTATTTTAACATTCCCCCTTAATTCATATGTTAAACAGATCAACCATGCCTAGCTTCTTACATAAATAATCATGCTGAACACTTCCCAATCCCTTGGTAAATATATCAGCAACTTGTTCAACTGACCCAATCTTTTCAGTGCTTATGATCCCATCAGAGATCTTTTCTCTCAAAAAGTGTAAATCGATTTCAAAGTGTTTCGTTCGTTCATGAAACACTAGGTTTGCAGCTATAGAGATAGCTGCTTTACTATCACAAAACAATGTGATTGGTAAATTACATGTAATTTTTAACTCACTAAGCAAGTTTTTTAACCAAATCAACTCACAAGAGGCTGCACACATAGCTCGATACTCAGCCTTGGCTGTAGATCGAGAAATGGTGCTTTGCTTCTTGCTTTTCCAGGAAACTAGGTTTCCTCCAAGAAAAACACAAAATCCAGTTATTGATTTCCTAGAAATAACACATTTGGCCCAGTCTGAGTCAACATAAGACAACAGCTCAAAAGTATCACTTTTCCTGAACATTATTCCCTTTCCAGGGGATAACTTCAGGTATCTAAGTAACCTTAAGGCTACTCTTAAGTGACCAGCTGTGGGTTTATGCATGAATTGACTCAAGTATTGGACTGTATAACTAATATCTGGTCTACTTAGAGATAAGTAGATAAGTTTACCAATTAGTTTTTGAAAACCACTAATGTTTTCAAGCACTTTGTTGGCCTTATCATTCTTAACTGTAATAGTATAGTTTTGCTCAATGGGAGTGGATACTGGTTTGCATCCCAAGTATCCAAACTCATTAAGCAACTCAAGACAATATATTCTTTGGCTAAGACAGACTCCAGAATTCTCATATAAGACTTCTAAGCCCAAAAAATATTTTAACTTTCCAAGATCCTTGATCTGAAAGTTATTACTTAACATACTTTTTATTCTAGCAATTTCAGTCTCATTATTGCATGTTAATACTATGTCATCAACATATACTAATAAGACTATAAACAAACCATCTTTAGACTTAACAAACATAGAATAGTCACATATACTCTGAACAAACCCTATGTCTAACAAGACATTGGTTAATTTTTCGTTCCATTTTCTGGGTGCTTGTTTTAACCCATATAGAGACTTAACTATTTTACAGACCTGAGTATCATTCTTTGAATGATATCCTTCAGGTAAGCTCATATATACATCTTCATCAATTGAGCCGTATAAAAAGGCATTATTGATGTCTAACTGGTAAAGAGACCAGTTATTCTGGACAGCAAGATTGATGATCACCCTTACAGTAACCATCTTCACAACTGGTGAGAAAGTTTCACCAAAGTCCAAGCCTTCCCTTTGGTTGTACCCTTTTGCAACCAATCTGGCTTTGAACCTTTCAACTTCCCCATTTGCTTTGTACTTGACTTTGTAGACCCATTTACAACCAATGGGTTTTCTTCCCTTTGGTAGGTCACACAAAGTCCAGGTTTGATTCCTGTACAAAGCTTCCATTTCAGCATTCATAGCCTCAACCCATCTAGGATCAGTTGAGGCTTGTGAATAGCTAACAGGTTCAACAATCTTATTCAGACTAGACACAAAACATTTACTTTCAACAGACAAATTTGAGTAATTAACTACCCTTTCAACCCCATACTTTACTTTGCCTTCAACCACAAACTCATCAAATCTTTTAGGCAAAGTAGACTCTCTAACAGACCTTCTAACAGATTGCAGGTTATTTCCCTCAGGAGTATGACTCTCATCATTTGAACTACCCTCAACTGGTGACTCATTCCCCCTATGTCCTGTACTACCACTATGCTGACCACTATTGTGGTCTACCCTCCTGGCAGCCCTGGAAGGGTCATATGAGTCAAAGCCATGAGTGTGTTCATGAGTAGTATTGGTTCCCCCTTCATCATCGGGAATATTATCATTATTATTATTATTAACACCTATAGAAACTTCAGAGTTGTGCTGATCAATGTTGTCAAAAAAGTTAATATGATTAAGATCAGTATGTTCAGACAAGTTTTTGTTATTACTTTTAAAAGGATAGATTTCCTCATAGAATTTAACATCTCTTGAAAAATCTATTTCTTTACTTTCCAAACTTAATAATTTGTAACCCTTTTTTAAAACTAGAATACCCAATTAGAATACATTTATCAGCACAACTAAAGAGTTTGTCCTTTTCATCTAAAATAGTTTTAAAACATAAACACCCAAAGTTTCTTAAATGCTCTAAAACGGGGGGGGGGGGGGGGAACCCATGCATCATTTCATAGGGACTTTTACCATTTAAGACAGACGAGGGAGTCCTGTTAATCAGGTAAGCAGCAGTTAGAATACACTCAGACCAGTAAGGCAAAGGGACACCACTTTGGAAAAGCAGAACCCTAGCTATGTTAAGGAGATGCCTATGTTTCCGTTCAGCCACACCATTTTGTTGTGGTGTGTGAACACAAGATGTGACACCCGACAAATTCTGGTTAACAACGTTGTCTAGATTAAAGTCTACCTTAGCGAGTCACGCGTATATTATACTTAACTAGGGTTAGCTAGATAGCTAGATAGGACATACGTGCATTGTTGTGAGTTAATATGTGATTACATGATTAGTGAACCTCGGACGTTGGTGAATAATAAACTTATGTGTCTCGGTGATATCTGACAAACTTATGTGAAAACCATACGTGATTATGTGAACCTAAACCGAAAACGTTAATAAAAATCATTAAAAGTGGAGCATGAGGTTGATTAGGGTCTTAACGCATGGGGTTACACTTGTTACGGTCCGAAATAACGAAAACGTCGATGGATAACGCGTCGGGAGGCGAAACGAAGCAAAAGCGCGCGCCTCGGACCTGTGAGCGGCCGCTCACAGGCTCCGAGCGGCCGCTCGAATCTCCCTGACGGGTCTAAACCGCCTCAAACTCATATTTAAGCATCCTTAACCCCCATGCAACCCCCATACTCAACCCTAATCGCCCCCTTACTGCCCCACACGAATATTTCACTCCAAAAACTCCTGCTAAGGCTCAAGATCATCAATTGGGAGGCTCCAAGGCGCGCGATTGATTGATTTGAAGAGCTAAGGGGTGTCGGTAGCATATATTACTTGCTGTTCGGATTCTTTGCTTGCACGTTAAGGTGAGTTTACGGCCCCTCTTTTAACTGGTTTCACGTTTTGGGGGAGAAAACATGTGTTAAACTTATGTTTTGGTAAAAACTGTCATACTATGGGTTTCTATGGTTTACTATACGATCTTTGGAAGTCCCGGGGGAAACCATGAATGTGCGGGTTAGCACAACGGGGAAATGTGAATAGATCTATTGGGAGTGACCAACCCCGCTCGTCGGCTTGGAGGGTCGGCGAGTGCATATTGTCTCAAACAGGAACAGGTTTACTATTCGGGCACGACATCTGGTTTGCGAGTTAGTAATGGTTTTCCAATCATAGAAGTAACAAAACATACGCCTAGCTAGCGTACTTTGGTTTGCAAATTGATATAGTATGGACAGGTTGAACTTGGTACTTTAATTACAAACCTGTGAACTCACCAGGATTTTTGTGCTGACGTAACTCTTACATGTTTTCTCAGGTCGCTAAGGTAGCACAACGGAACTAGGGCGCACGCGTCTGCACGGCGTCTAGTTAGGATTGCATGGTTTTCGAACATTGAATAATTTGGTTTACTTTTGGATTATATTTTGAGAATAAGCTTCCGCTGTATTTGGGGATTTTAAACTATATTTTTGAAATTGCATATGTTCATTTAGATTTGTTTATTGTGATCGTTGACTTGGATCCTGGTTTGTCATGCGCCTCGCGGTAAAACTCCGCAAGTGGATTTTGAGGGTGTGACAGATTGGTATCAGAGCCAATGGTTATAGTGAACTAGGACTGCATGTAGAGTCTAGTCTATAGCCGAGTCGCACACACTAGACGATCACATAGTACTAAACATTATGGTGGATTACGTATGGCCTTGTCGGAGTGTCTCTAAATCATCTGACCTTCCTATGTTACATCATCCGTTCTATCTTAGGTCGGGTTACTTGCTCTCTAGGCAGTGTGGTATATTGGGGTAAATCGTGTACTCTTGAGATTTGTCCAAGGCTCGGACATCTCCCTTTCATACTCCAATAGAAACACTTGCCATAAACTACCGTAGCATTACGGTGTATAGCTAAGAGTCTATGTTCGGTGATTTGAACTTTGAACTAGGAGAACACTTGGAGGACCATGTAGAGCAGTTTATCATTTTGGGTGCACACAAAATCATAAACCGAAATGCATGAAAGCCCTAGTGAGCTCTGGGTTTGAATGGATAGTCCTGGGTTGGATCTAGCTTTGATCTTGTGAACGCTAGTGGTTACCATTAGCTGTGAAACTAAATTTTCTCGTCCTTTTTGTCAGAATCATGTCTGGAGTACGAGGAGGACGTGGAGGTGGCCGCGCTGGTGGGCGTGGTGGTGGTCGTGGTGGTGGTGGTCGTGGAGGTGTAAACCTAACACAAGAAGATCTGAACAACTTGCTGCAAGCTGCCTTTCAGTTAGGGCACAATGGTGGTGGTAAGTTGACTTATCCACTTTTGCCTCATTGGTGAACTTTGTTACATCCTTCGTGGTTTCTCATGAGTTTCATTTCAGGTGGTCCTGTTAACCCACCCCCACCTATGTGTACCTATAAGATGTTTCGGGACTGTAAGCCCCAGGAATTCTCTGGCACTGAGGGTGCGGTGAGCTTGCTCAGGTGGCTGGAAAAGGTGGAGTCAGTGTTTCTGATGTGCAACTGTCTCCCAGAGGATCGAGTCAAGTATGCTGCTGCGTTATTCCAGGATGTTGCTTTGACCTGGTGGAACAATATCACCCAGAATATGGGTATAGGGGAGGCTTATGCTATGCCTTGGGAAAATTTTGTTCAACTACTGAAGCGAGAGTACTGTCCAAGGGAAGAAATTCAGAAGCTAGAGCATGAGGTGTGGAACCTCAAGATGACCGGGTCAGAGATTGAAAAGTATACGGTAAGGCGTAATGAGTTGGCAGTGCTGTGTCCTGATCTGCATGTGCCAGAATACAGGAGGATTGAACACTATATCTCGGGGCTAGTACCAGAGATCGCAGGGTTGGTGGCTACGGGGAATCTTCCTACATACTCAGAGGTGGTCCGATTGGCTCACAGGATGACAAACTTGAAGGTGAATGAGGGTATCTTGCCTGCTAAGGGTTCGACTGTCAAGGCCCCGGAGAATAACAAGTGTAAATGGGATAATGAGGGGAAAGGATCTGTGCCAGCACCAGCACAACAGGGTAAGAGATTCGATAGCGGGGGTTCTTCTTCTTCTGGTACCAAACCGGGTGGTTATGCGGGGAAATTACCTAAGTGCAACAAATGTGGGCGTCATCATCAGGGGGACTGCGACCGTAATCGTTGCCATCGCTGCCAGCGACTTGGGCATTTTGCTAAAGATTGTCGGGTGACACTTCCATCGACCCAGGCCCCAAGTACTACCCCGGCTCCTACTGCTCAAGGAACTACGGGAAAACAGGGTTGTTACAACTGTGGGGAGACTGGGCATTACAAGAAGGAGTGCCCGAAACTGAAGCAGGGCGGGGATGTGAGGGATAGAAACGGTAACGGGAACAACGGGGGCGGTGGCAGGAATGCACGTGCCTTCGTCATTGGAGCCGCAGAGGCTAGACAGGATCCTGACACAGTTACCGGTACATTCCTTCTCAATAATCGCTCTGTTAGTGTTTTATTTGATTCCGGTGCCGATAAAAGTTTTATATCTATGGAAGTTAGTCGACTGCTAGATGTAGTACCCGAGCCATTAGAGGCTAAGTATGTAATTGAGTTGGCTGACGGTAAAAAGATTGAAGCTACTTGTGTCCTTCGGGAGTGTCAACTAGAGTTGTCGGGTTTGTCTTTCCCCATCGACCTTATGCCGGTACCTTTGGGTAGTTTTGACGTTGTTGTAGGCATGGATTGGTTGTCTTTGTATCGCGCTGAGATCGTTTGTTACGACAAGATTATTCGGATTCCCCTCCCTGATGGAGAATTCCTTTCTGTGTACGGTATCAAGGGCGGTGCTCCGCTAAATCTCATCTCCAGCATGAAAGCCCTTAAGTATCTTCGAAAGGGTTATTCGGCTGTTTTGGCACTTTTATCTGTTTCCTCTACCGATGAGAAGAAGATCGACGATATTCCTGTTGTACGCGAGTTTCCTGATGTATTTCCCGATGATTTATCTGGTCTTCCTCCCCATCGCCAGGTTGAGTTCGGTATTGATCTTGTACCGGGAGCTGCTCCTATTGCTCGGGCCCCCTACCGTCTTGCACCTCCCGAGATGCAGGAATTGTCCAGTCAGTTACAGGAACTCTTGGACAAGGGTTTCATTAGACCAAGTTCTTCCCCTTGGGGAGCCCCGATTCTGTTCGTTAAGAAGAAGGATGGAAGTTTTCGATTGTGTGTGGATTACAGAGAATTGAACAAAGTGACCATCAAGAACCGTTATCCTCTTCCACGTATTGATGATCTATTCGACCAACTCCAGGGTTCTAGCTACTACTCTAAGATTGATTTGAGGTCCGGTTATCACCAGTTGCGCGTAAGGGAAGCTGACGTTGCAAAGACTGCCTTTCGTACACGTTATGGCCATTTTGAGTTCTTGGTCATGCCTTTCGGTCTCACAAACGCACCGGCGGTTTTCATGGATTTGATGAACCGCGTTTGCAAACCGTATCTTGACAAGTTCGTCATCGTGTTTATTGATGACATCCTGATTTACTCCAAGAACAAGACCGAACACGAGGAACACCTGCGCTTGGTTTTGGAACTTTTGCGACGGGAACAACTTTACGCTAAGTTCTCAAAGTGTGACTTTTGGTTACGCGAAGTTCAGTTCCTAGGACATGTGGTTAATGAACTAGGAATTCATGTCGATCCAGCTAAGATCGAAGCGATCAAGGACTGGGAAGCACCAAAGACGCCAACTGAGGTGCGGCAATTCCTAGGCCTTGCGGGCTATTATCGTCGTTTCATTAAGGGGTTCTCGAAGATCGCTCAACCCCTCACCACTCTTACTCAGAAGGATAGAAAATTCGCCTGGGGTGAACCACAAGAGTCAGCATTTCAAAAACTGAAGTCTAAACTTTGTTCTGCTCCTATTTTGTCCTTGCCTGAAGGCCCTGATGATTTCGTTGTTTACTGTGATGCTTCTATTCATGGTCTCGGTTGCGTGTTGATGCAACGCGAGAAAGTGATTGCGTATGCTTCTCGGCAACTCAAGGTGCACGAGAGGAACTACACCACCCATGACTTGGAATTGGGTGCAGTGGTTTTCGCGTTGAAAATTTGGAGACATTACTTGTACGGTACCAAATGCACCATCTACACCGATCACAAGAGTCTTCAACATATTTTCGACCAACAACATTTGAACATACGACAGCGTCGTTGGATTGAACTCCTGAACGACTATGATTGCGCCATTAAGTACCATCCTGGCAAGGCGAATGTAGTAGCAGACGCCTTGAGCAGGAAGGAATCAATTAATCCTCGTCGCGTTCGGGCGTTGCAGCTCACCATTCATTCCTCTCTACCTGACCAACTCCGTTCTGCTCAGTTAGAAGCTTTGAAGGAGGAAAACCTTAAAGCTGAGACTATGCACGGTGCCGACAAGCACCTCGAGCGAAGGCCTGATGGCCTGCACTACTTCGCAGAACGCATATGGGTTCCTTTATTTGGGGGACTTCGGGAGCTTGTTTTAGATGAGGCTCACAAGTCCCGGTATTCTATTCATCCTGGTTCGGATAAGATGTACCAAGATCTAAAGGTGCTTTACTGGTGGCCAAACATGAGGTCGGATATAGCCTCATACGTGAGCAAATGCTTGACCTGTGCTAAAGTCAAGGTGGAATACCAGAAACCGTCGGGTCTCTTGCAACAACCTGAAATTCCGGAGTGGAAATGGGAACGGATTACAATGGATTTTGTCACGCAACTACCTAAGTCACCGAGCGGGAATGATAAGATATGGGTCGTTTTCTCGCTATTAAGGAGACCGACACCATGGATCGTTTGGCTCGTCTTTATCTGAAGGAAGTTGTTTCTAAGCACGGGGTGCCGGTTTCTATTATTTCGGATCGTGACTCCCACTTTACTTCTCACTTCTGGAAGTCTTTGCACAAGGCTTTGGGTACCCAGCTAGACATGAGTACCGCTTATCACCCACAGACTGACGGTCAGAGTGAACGCACGATTCAAACCTTAGAAGACATGCTGCGGGCATGTGCGATCGATTTTGGCAAAAGTTGGGAAGCCCACCTACCGTTAGTAGAATTCTCTTACAACAACAGTTACCACACGAGCATCAAGGCAGCTCCGTTCGAGGCACTGTACGGGCGGAAATGCCAGTCTCCTCTTTGTTGGGCTGAGGTGGGTGAGAGTCAACTCACTGGGCCTGAGCTAGTGTACGAAACTTCAGAAAAGATCGTACAGATTCGTAACCGGTTGGCAGCGGCACGGGATCGGCAGAAGAGTTATGCCGATCAGCGTCGCAAGCCATTGGAATTCCAAGTTGATGACAAAGTACTTCTGAAAGTTTCACCGTGGAAGGGCGTCATACGCTTTGGGAAGCGTGGCAAACTCAACCCTCGGTATGTCGGCCCATTTACAATCCTGGAATGGATTGGACCGGTGGCATATCGTCTTGATTTACCGACGAAGCTCGGCAACGTACATAACGTCTTCCATGTATCCAACTTAAAGAAGTGTCTGGCTGACGAGTCTCTTATTGTTCCACTGGAAGAGATCAAGGTTGATGATCGTCTTCGGATTGTGGAGGAACCCGTTGAGATTCTTGATTACAAGATTCGTAGCCTACGTCATAGCAAGATTCGCATTGTTAAGGTTCGCTGGAACTCGAACCGGGGACCAGAGTACACTTGGGAACGGGAGGATCAGATGAAGTCTAAGTATCCTCATCTCTTTCCTAAGGAAGCGTTCGAATCGAGATATGTTACCACTGCAGCTGAATGAATCTCGGGGCGAGATTCCTTTTTAACGTGGGGATGATGTGACAACTCGGGTAAATCTCTCTCTTGGTTTCTATCTTTTGTCTGTTTCTTTTGTTATTCCTTTTGGTACTTGTGCAATTTTCGGGACGAAAATTCTTTTAACTGGTTTCACGTTTTGGGGGAGAAAACATGTGTTAAACTTATGTTTTGGTAAAAACTGTCATACTATGGGTTTCTATGGTTTACTATACGATCTTTGGAAGTCCCGGGGGAAACCATGAATGTGCGGGTTAGCACAACGGGGAAATGTGAATAGATCTATTGGGAGTGATGTGACATCCGTCACTTTTTCATTATATATATATATATATTTATATATTTTTAATAATAAGTTAAAATAAAAAAAAAATAAAATAATAATAAAAATTCAGATTTTTATTATATATATACATTCTTGTTTTTTTTTTAAAACCCATAACCAAACCAAACCATAACCAACCCCCCCTTTCCCTTCCTTATGAAGCCCAAGCCCAGCTGAACTGGCCCATTTGTCCAAGCCCACCTCAGGGCTGTTAAAAAAAAAAAGGGAAAATATGTTTGCCTTTGCCTGGAATCGAACCCGGGCAAGGCTGGACAGACCCATACGCGTGCAACCACTGAGCTACAAGCTCACTTCTGAAATAAACTCAACACTAAATGTATTTAACACCTTCTAAAACCTTGTCTGATTCCTCCTCCCTGCACGCGTACAGCGACCAGCAGCATTCAACCAATTCTTTTCCACCTTGACCACTATAATTAGTAAGTCTTTATTGGTTTTGACTCGTTTTGATGCAATAACAATAATACCCGACCATAATCACGCATCTTTTGACTACTAATTAACACGAATTAAAATCAATTATTAACATTCCTAAACAACCAAATTCAATCCGTATAAATACATGTCGTTAACTCAATCAAACTTGCACATACACACACCTACATGCGACTAAGAGAACCCCTATAACACTTTTCACTATCAAACACCAAATCGTCCAGAATCGAAGCTTTTACACTCGTGGTTGACTTTTTCTTTGACCGAGCTATACATACGAATTCATCATTGTAAGTCATTTTTCTTTGATGGGTTTTGTTAATCGGCCCTTGTTGGTCATTAACCCCATGATTAATCAGAACAAAGTTTCGTGTATAATGTTATTAAGAATCTAGGGCTCGAAATCATTTGAATTGGGGAAGAACACGAGGCAGTTAACTTATATAATTTTATTTTGGAACAGAAATAAACAAAATGAATCCTAGATCAGTTGGTTGGAGCTTTTGGCTAAACTCATTGAACCGGATCAGGTCTGGGGTTCAATCCTTGCAACCTACAAACATTTTTTTTCCTTTTTATATACATATATTTTTACATATTAAACTTTTAAAAATAGTTTTTAAATACTAAACGTAGTTTATAAATTCTATAAAAATTATTATGTGATCTCCAGATGATAAAGTTCACCACCAAATTTTCAGTTTTTCAAAAATGATTTATTTAATATATAATATTAATAATACAAGTTTATTCATTTATATTTATTAAATTCTATAAAAATACCTAAACGATTTTATTAAATCTCACAAAAATTATCCTAAACTTGTATATTCTTAAACATTCCAAAAAATATTTTTATTTCAGAAAAACCGTTTGTTTAATATTTTTAATCAATTTTTGTTAGTTTTAATCATAAATAATTCATAATAAATTCATTTTACAATATTTTTGCACCAAAATTTTACATAAATTATTTCTAACTATCTAGAACTGAAATACAATTTTTAATTCAGAAATTCTTTGATTTTAATATTTTTAGATATTAAAGTCATATTTTGACAATTTGAAATAATTGGATTAAATATTCTATTTTCAAGAAAATAATTTTATAAAAATTATTTTCATACTTAAAACCTTATATTGTGAATATATTCAACTTAAAATTTTACAAAGAGACTTTTATTTATTTATTTATTAAATTTCTCACAATTAATAAACAATTTGTTTAATAAACAAATAAACGTTTATCCCCAATTCGAAGCCCTAGAAATACATAGATCCTAGAGTTATTTCCCTTACACATTATCAAATACTTTAGGTTGATCATTTGGGAGTAATCTCAATTCATATTTCGTTGTCCAAGTCCAATTTCAAGTTATTACGTGAACTGTGAGTATTCCTACCCCTTTTTGCTTTTATACATTTTTGGGGTGTTACATGTACACTATTACAATTTCAAATACAAGTTTACATTTTTACAATACAATTCTAGTACTATGTGCATTGCTTACAACGTGCTTTATGCTTAGACAATACATGTGGATTACATTTGTACTTAGTGAAATCATTAACATGGTACAAGCCGACCTTAACATTGGATAGCGCTATTTGGATTGACAACCCGCCTAGATTGATTCTCCCCCTTTTTCATCGGAGAATCCGTGGCCATTGTTAAGTTATCATCCATTCATTGGTTGAGTACACTACAGTTCATACAGTACATTATACAGTCACAGGGTTGATTTCGCTCATTTGTATGATACATAGTTTACATATTTGCACTGTAGCTTGCACTTGAATTGTATAACTTTTTAACCTACTATATATATTAAATCTAGGAATGCTCACCAACATTTCATATGTTGACCAAATCTATTTTGTACATGTTTCAGGTGCAGTTTGATCTAGTGTTTTAACAAGAGATACTTAGTGCATTATTTTAATCAGTTATTTCATTATTTACATTTCATTTAAGACTTTGTATTTTCCATTTCCATGTAAGACAATTTTGGATTATTCAATAATATTTACATTTTAGTACCATGAGCTTTTGAACAATCGTCACTACGTGGCACCTCGATGATTCCGCCATCGGTTGGGGTGTTACAGATTGGTATCAGAGCCATGGTTATAGGGAATTAGGTTATTAGATAAAATGGCCTAGACTATAACCGAACTTTAACTTGCATGTATAATATTTTCTGAATTACTTTACCCCCATTTCCCCTCTACTTTTCCTTCTTCTATCTTTCCCTTCTTCTCTCTCTCCATTCTTCTTATCTTTCGTCATGATGCATAGAGATGGTGTCCTACAAGAAGTGGAAAGTCTACATCATTATGGAACAGGGACAGTACCTTTCATGAAGACACTCTTAGGCATAATGTCTACTCGTATTTTGCTCCTTCAAAGTTGTTGAACTTTAATGAGTGTGATAAGGACACGTGCAATCTGGAAGGGTGGACGCCTGTACACTGGGTTTTCTGGCATAGGCAAGCATAGCGCATAAATCCATTTACGGACCTGTTATGCTTACCTGGGGATTCCTGGAGTGAGTGTCCACTTATAGGCTAAAGCATGTCTTCTTTGATCACCATTGGGTTCAATTCCTTTGAAAAGTCAACGTTCTTGTTGGGCTTTACAGCTAGACAAGGACACTCCAAGCATCTCATGCAAGCTTTTTCAATAATACTCTCTCGGTTCATATACAATATTTTGTATTTCACGATTTTCATATATTGCTTACAAATTCATACTTTCATAACCATCTATGGATTTCACAATCACACTTCACCTTACCCCCTTAGCCACTTTTTAAATATTCAACACCCTACCCAAATCATATTATTTCTTTTCTCCACATGTTATTTATTTTAAAAAAAAACTATAACCTCATACTTTAGCACAAACTAAAGATTTCTAAAACTAGTTGTATTACCTAGTAACTTTACAAAGTACATATTTTTCTCGAACTTAAATTCAATTGATTATTTATTGACGTAACAAACGATTTACTATATAATGTTTTAAACTATTACAAAGCCTACTTAGCTTGTACTATTTAACAACCTTTGCCTTATGTACAAAACCAATTTTGAAAATATTTATTATTATTATTATTATTATTTTTTTTTGGAATAATATCTAGTCTCTAGATACTCCATCAACACTCACTCATTTTCAACTTGTTCAAATTTTTACAATATTTGGCATATACCACAATCATGTTTTCTTATACATTTGATTATAACCTTTGATCCAAACCCCAAAATTTACACTGCTATATAATTTCCTCACTATAAAATAAACTCTTTATCAACTATCTTCACATTCACCATCTCTCACAACCTTGATTCTGCTTCAAGATTTTTCATCATCCTCTCAAGAACTAAATTCATATCCTTCACCTTCTCACACATGAGCTAGTTACCCATGATAATCAAACTACTAAAAACCTGATACTTGATTCTACAGGATTTTTCCAAAACATCATTGTTTGTGAAACTTGATGTAACACCTCGAAGTGTTACGGGTCTCTTAAACGGGTCGGATCGTACCCGACCACCCGATTATTTATTTAAATATTCCAGTTCGAATCTCGCGACTAACTATTTTAATTGATTTTATAAATAATAATTATTGAATTTTTATTATCTCGATAAAACGCTTCTTATCTTTTATTAAAACATTTCTTATTTTATTACTATACTCGTTACCAAACACCCGCGTCTCAGTTATTATCCCTGTAGCCAAACACCCCTTATTATATTTACCTTTTATAAAACCTTGCGTGTCCCTCATTTGTCTGCATTCTACACAAATAACACACACACATACGTGTGTGTTTCAGAGAAAAGAGATCAGCCGCCGGACCACCACCCTCTCCGGCCGCCGCACCGCCGCCGCCGCCGCCGGCTTCATCTTCTTCCTCCTCTCCGGCTATCCTACAAACCACCCTATTCATCTCTGTTCTGAATCAAACCTTTAACCTAATAACAATAGTCCGGTCAGAACCCATCTTCTCCGATTAAACATCACCAAACCACAACCCGATCCCTTGTTCTTTCCCTATTCCGATAATAACCCGATAAAAACCCTCGCTTCACCTGTTCCGACGATCTGCTCCTCTGTTTCTGTCCCAAATCATACCCGGTAACCCGATAATATAACCCATCTCTTTCTGTTATAAACCACCAAGTTTCAACCCGTAAACTACCCTGTTCGTATCACTGTTTAACGAGCCAGACAGTCACCAGATATGGTGACTGTCATCAGATCTGATGTGCATATCTGCTCGGGAATCATAACCGGAGTGTTCGTATATTATAACCGGGTAGTTTGAGGCCTTCGGTTGATTCCCGTTATATTCCAGTTTGTGTTATATTCTCTGTCGAGCTTCCGGTTAGTTTCCGGTCAGTCTCCGGTAAGGTCCGGTTGACCTCCGGTCTCACACCAATGATTATCCGAGAGATTCAGCTTAATCTGATACAATTCAGATTATAAATCCGAAAGGTATAATCTTTAACAGTTGTTATAAATATGTTGGTATTAACCGTTGATACCCGATTATAATACTGTTTCTGTGATTATTGCGAGGTACCGTTAATCCAATCGGAGAGTTAAACCGATACCGAGTCGACTCGGTGACTCGGTCAACACCCGGAATAGAACCCGGTCCATTGACTAGACGAGGATTATTAGAATTATACGATTATATATATATAATACGAATAACGTACGGACTTGATAATAATAATAAGAGAATAATAATCATATATAGAATATATACGTTTATATATATAAGATTCGATATATAGAACGATATACTAGACTCGGTTTAATGATAATACGATCAGCCGAACCAGCATCCGGGTAAGTACGTGTCTAGAGTCCTATAGGTTCGTGTGCCAAGCTGTAATGGCCAGCTTTATTAGCTACGAGTGCTAAGCTGTAATAGCCAGCTAGATTCTAGGATGTCCGTGTCGTGTCAATAATAAACCCCGAGTTTAGGACTATCTAATATATACCGAACTCTATATATACATAAATTGTATATGTGATATATATCCTAAATAATACAATCTAACGAGTCCCACGCGTAAAACGTATCAATATATATATTTGACATATAATTGTAATAAAAGAGACTATAGAAGATTATACGCAAACCGGTGAGTATCGTGAACTCCCCTCTTTTATTGTTTTATTAAACGTTTTAGGGGAAACACATGTCGTTTATTAGAAAATATAGAAATGCTTTACATAATAGAATTAATAAAGGAAATATAATAGAAAAGGGGATAATAGAAACAACAAGGACAGTACTGGACGGTATCCGCCATTTCCTTTCTTTCACCAACTAGAGGGCAGGAACCAGTCGGTACAAGTATTTATCACAAACAGAGTGATACAATCGATAGGAATGGCAACTATTAGAATATAATAGATTAACATATAATCGGTACAATTTAATCGAATTGATATCATAGAATATATTTTCCCCACCAGAATTAGAATAGTAAAGCATGGTTTATATAAATGAATTACAAATAAATGAACTGGCCATTCAATTTATAAAATACACGACCTCACCAACTTTATGTTGACAGAAACTATTTTTGGCATGTGTTCAGGTAACCCAACAGATATGATGACGTGGATCCTGGAAGAGTCAAGACTGTCAATATTCTGAATCCGCTGCGTAACTCCGATAACCCGACCCGACAACCCGGCCACGTCAGGCTGGGGTGTTACAGGTTGGTATCAGAGCTGCGCTTATAGACAGTCTTGAAATAATTATTAATCCAGGATCTACCAGAAATGTCTTTTAAAAGAAATTGTGATTAGAAATATGGATAGGGTAAAAAGAATATTAGAAGGTAAAATTTTGGGTACCTAAATGCCAAACCATTATAAAGTTGGTGAGCACCATAACAGTATATTAGAAATTAAAACAAATCCACTACAGGATATTACTAGAATGATTATGTGGGGTAAATTGACAATTCTGTACATAATTGTGAATTTACATACACATTTAATTTCTGGGAAATCTTACAGGATTTTAAGGCCGTAAGAAATACGAAAGAATATAAAATAGAAATAAGACAGAAATACAGAATAGAAACCAGATATATTAAAAGAAATAAGAAAATAATT
Organism: Ambrosia trifida; assembly: GCA_028751855.1. Lineage (NCBI taxonomy): Eukaryota > Viridiplantae > Streptophyta > Magnoliopsida > Asterales > Asteraceae > Ambrosia > Ambrosia trifida. The sequence continues at coordinate 175,730,437 of CM054122.1, forward strand.
CCAGATATAAAAGAAATAACAAAATTATAGAAGTATATATAAATAGAAATTAAATCACAAAAATCATTCCTCGATAATTTAATCGACTTGTACGAGAGTTTAGAAATCATATTTCACTCTCTAGAAAAACTTGTTGATTAATAATCATTCGTTATATATTCCAGAAATTCCGTATGAATTAATGGAATTATTCCAGTCCCAGTGACTATTTATATCCGATCTCAGATCGTTAACCTCACGGTTATTCCAATATTATATATAGAATACAAATATTATGCTCCGACTTGAACATTCCTATGCTCGAGTTTCCAGAAATTATTATTTTTACACCGTAAATTCTGAAATTTTTATAAATCTGATATATAAATATTACGTTTCCTAAAGAATTTTCCTCGAATATTTAAATAAAGATCCGATATATACCGCGATTATTTAAAATGTTTTAAATCTTTTAAGTATAATTTTGGATATTTACTAATTTGATACTTAGTTATTATTATTTTTACTAAACCAGTATTTCGATTTTAGTAAAAATATATATATATACGCCGATTTTTCAATAACGATTTATTCAAATTTATAAGACTACGAAAAATCCGTCAATACTATAATTAACGTTTATTTAAATCTATTATTAATGCTCCGTATAATTATTAAAACGTCCCCCGAATCTGTTTTAATATTACGTTTTCAGATAATTTAGTACTATTTTTACAATATTTCAGTTTTGAGAAAATATATATAAATACTCTCCGTTCAAAATTTTAAATAAACGATTATTTAATTTATAAAATTAAGAGAAATCTATTAATATTATAACTTATTTTAGTATTGATAATTTTTGAAACACCCCAGAATCTATCTCAGGTTTTATTTAAATTTATCCTTTTAATCTTAAAGTTTTGATTTCGATATTTTAAGAAATTTATTTATTTTATCAATTTATAATAAGAATTTTATTTATTAAAAATTAAGAATTCCGACACTATGAAGAATTTTTATAACGACCCTTTTCAGATAGTTATTATTTTCGAAAATAAGTATTATTATGAAACTTGAATCAGTATTATTATTATAAAATTATTTCTAAAAGTTTTTATATAAAAGAACCACGACCGTATTATTCTATCGAAACATATTTTATATCGCATTTAATGTTATTTTCATAGAGATTTATTCATCAATTCGTATTCGTAAATATAAATATTAATAGTGTTCTTCCATATAATTTTATAACTATGTTCGATTATATAATTTCTCGATATTGTCTTAATATAAATGATAAGCATATATTCCGTTATAATCTAAACTCATATTGTAATTATGTAAAAACCTCGGTTGTACCATTTTTGTCCGAATATATTTCACTCCATATTCGGTACCATTTTTCGTAAAGATCTTTAGTTGAATTTGTATCCGTATATATGTCAAAATTATTTTTGGCATGATTCTATATTCATATCCGATCGTACAACTTCCTTTATATTTTATCTCGATATAAATAATAAGTATTTACCACGTTCTATAAATATCTCTTTTGATATATATAGAGAAACCTCAGCCAAATGATATCTTCGATCTTTTCTCCCGAGAATTAAGATAATATTTTGAATAGAAATATTATTATTTCGAAATTCTCGTGACAAAAATAATTTGGAATCTCTCTCTAAAGAAACCGAATTATACTCGTTAGATTATGTGACAATATAAGTACTCTCTTAATCCTGTGACTTGAGCAAGTCAAAGATTAAAAGATGGAATAATTATATTGGACATCTTTTGGTGTGATCAAATTCTTGAAATGATTGACAGTCTATTTCGTTAGACTCGGATCAACATGTTCTATTCCGAAATAATATAATTTAAAGAGAAAATAAAGAAGAAAATATCAGAATAATATGTGAAGGACACATACCTATTGTGATTAAAATAAATAAGTACTGGAATGTTAGGTGAGGTGGAATAGTAATTATGATCGCGACATAATTATGAATGCCACAGGCACAGTAACATTCGAGTAGGAGTTTATCGAGATCACGGTATGTTTGTATCATGAACATATTAAAAGAAATAATAAGAAATAATAAGGAGAAATATATAATGGAATCATCAGCGTAATATATGTGGAGAATACGACCACAGAACTGGCAATCTAGTTGGAATTTCTTCGTGAAATACGACTAAGAATATGTTCGCAGAATAATAACCATCGATTGGTTAATTTCTACGAATTATAGAAATCAGTATATTGATTTCTGATTGCCAACCAAAGATAGTTGTATGTCCTCTGTGCAATCTCCGGGGCAAATGATATCTGGACCCTTACAGAAGGTATATCCGGACATTTGTCACCAGGTCACAGAATTCTTTATAAGGATATATATTACTATGAACAAATCTTTGTAGTCACTTCGTATAAAAACTCACGTGAGTTATAGTACGATCAAATTGGTAGAACAGTCAAGTGTTACCAAGTTGAAGTGATGAAAGAATTGTTAAATCTTTAAAATATAACAGATATAAATTTATATGGATTCAGAAACCGGAAACGGTAGAATCCAACGAATCATTAAAAGAAAATAATTGATACCAAGCGGAATCGCGTAGAGATTCGCAAGGTATAATCGAAGTGAAAACGAAAAATGAATAGAATTATGCTCATTTTTCCAGTGAAACTCTCTGGCCAAATAAGGATGGATTTCTTGTTCCGAGTTAATGGCTTATGAGAATTATTATAAGAAATCACTGTTCTGGCAAGAACTATCTATAAGATTATCCCGACGAGATAAGCTTCGCTTATAATAAGTTGGATTAAGAATCTACGATAGATTGCCTATATATAAGTTTATCGGAAAGTGTTGTCAGACACTAAAAGTATAAACTTTAATCGAATACATAAATAAGAAAGAATTCTTCCAAGCAAATATATATTATAGAAATACTGAATTTATAGTGTGTACTATAAATAGTATCAGTATTTGCTTGGATATAAAATATAAATAGATAAATAAAAGAATATAAATCGAAGAATAAAAAGAATTATAATCTAGAAAGACATCCGATATGTCTGAATAAAAGAAAGGCATAGGAAATGCCAAATATTATGTAAAAGGCATCCGATATGCCAAGAAATATAATAATTAGATAAGAATAATAGTCGTAAGGAAACGACTAGAAATTTTATAAAGGAATATTCTATAAAAAGAAATTATAGAATATTTTACCGAGAGTATATCGAATTCCGAAATAATGATATCAAGAAGGAATAATTGCAGAAATACTTAACGCAATAAGTATTCATGCATTAAACCTGAATGATAATCATGATTTTGAGAAAGAATAATTGATGCATTATTCTTAGAATCTTAAGTCAAAGAATCGTAACAACGACTGTTACCAGTAGATTCCGAGACTATAAAGATAAAGTTACATATAATTGACTGTAGAATTGTGAAAGACTTTATTCACAATAATACAATGAGAAAAGTCAAATAATATGTAATGAGATACAATGCAGTTAATCATCAATGAAATAGTCAGTAAGACTATTATCGATGATTTAAGAGAAATCTTAATACTCGATTTCCATAAATCAAGATGATAAAAAGGAACTGTTGAAATAGTATAATTCAACAAGTTCAATTAGTCTTTTCCGGCACCTTTAAACTCCGGATAAGATACATCTAATGATTTAAAGAAATCATTTCTACTCTTTAAGAATCGGAATTACAATAATGACAGATTCTAAAGTTCGAACATAAGAAATAGTAGCTCGGATCCCATTCAAGTCATGATAATGAAGGGACTTCCGTATCTATCTCTTAAGAACCAACTAGAATCCATTATTGTAAAAGAATCCGAATATCAAGCGATGAATAAATCGTATTGATCTGAGATTCTAGCGATGTTTGCTGGAGATTTATAAATCTCTTTGAAGATAAACGATCAGAATCCCAAAGTATGTTCGAATCGTCTTTATATAAGAATAATATTCAGTCTGTTTCTCATTCTAATGAGGAATAAGATAAGAAAAATATTCATAGTATAAAGAAAGATATCAATCTATACGAAAAACCTTTAATAGTCATACTAGAAAATACAGATAATCCACGTATCTGCATTAACATGACTATAGCAAGAAAGGTTAAAACGTAGATGTGAATTGATATGAAGATCGATTTCCTCGCAAACCACGAATACTGATTATGACTCGTAACGAGTGTTCAAGTGAGCATTGTAACATCCTTATCGATTAAGGGTGTAAATTACAAGATCACTCAAATTTCGGGGACGAAATTTCCTAAGGGGGGGAGAATGTAACACCTCGAAGTGTTACGGGTCTCTTAAACGGGTCGGATCGTACCCGACCACCCGATTATTTATTTAAATATTCCAGTTCGAATCTCGCGACTAACTATTTTAATTGATTTTATAAATAATAATTATTGGATTTTTATTATCTCGATAAAACGCTTCTTATCTTTTATTAAAACATTTCTTATTTTATTACTATACTCGTTACCAAACACCCGCGTCTCAGTTATTATCCCTGTAGCCAAACACCCCTTATTATATTTACCTTTTATAAAACCTTGCGTGTCCCTCATTTGTCTGCATTCTACACAAATAACACACACACATACGTGTGTGTTTCAGAGAAAAGAGATCAGCCGCCGGACCACCACCCTCTCCGGCCGCCGCACCGCCGCCGCCGCCGCCGGCTTCATCTTCTTCCTCCTCTCCGGCTATCCTACAAACCACCCTATTCATCTCTGTTCTGAATCAAACCTTTAACCTAATAACAATAGTCCGGTCAGAACCCATCTTCTCCGATTAAACATCACCAAACCACAACCCGATCCCTTGTTCTTTCCCTATTCCGATAATAACCCGATAAAAACCCTCGCTTCACCTGTTCCGACGATCTGCTCCTCTGTTTCTGTCCCAAATCATACCCGGTAACCCGATAATATAACCCATCTCTTTCTGTTATAAACCACCAAGTTTCAACCCGTAAACTACCCTGTTCGTATCACTGTTTAACGAGCCAGACAGTCACCAGATATGGTGACTGTCATCAGATCTGATGTGCATATCTGCTCGGGAATCATAACCGGAGTGTTCGTATATTATAACCGGGTAGTTTGAGGCCTTCGGTTGATTCCCGTTATATTCCAGTTTGTGTTATATTCTCTGTCGAGCTTCCGGTTAGTTTCCGGTCAGTCTCCGGTAAGGTCCGGTTGACCTCCGGTCTCACACCAATGATTATCCGAGAGATTCAGCTTAATCTGATACAATTCAGATTATAAATCCGAAAGGTATAATCTTTAACAGTTGTTATAAATATGTTGGTATTAACCGTTGATACCCGATTATAATACTGTTTCTGTGATTATTGCGAGGTACCGTTAATCCAATCGGAGAGTTAAACCGATACCGAGTCGACTCGGTGACTCGGTCAACACCCGGAATAGAACCCGGTCCATCGACTAGACGAGGATTATTAGAATTATACGATTATATATATATAATACGAATAACGTACGGACTTGATAATAATAATAAGAGAATAATAATCATATATAGAATATATACGTTTATATATATAAGATTCGATATATAGAACGATATACTAGACTCGGGTTAATGATAATACGATCAGCCGAACCAGCATCCGGGTAAGTACGTGTCTAGAGTCCTATAGGTTCGTGTGCCAAGCTGTAATGGCCAGCTTTATTAGCTACGAGTGCTAAGCTGTAATAGCCAGCTAGATTCTAGGATGTCCGTGTCGTGTCAATAATAAACCCCGAGTTTAGGACTATCTAATATATACCGAACTCTATATATACATAAATTGTATATGTGATATATATCCTAAATAATACAATCTAACGAGTCCCACGCGTAAAACGTATCAATATATATATTTGACATATAATTGTAATAAAAGAGACTATAGAAGATTATACGCAAACCGGTGAGTATCGTGAACTCCCCTCTTTTATTGTTTTATTAAACGTTTTAGGGGAAACACATGTCGTTTATTAGAAAATATAGAAATGCTTTACATAATAGAATTAATAAAGGAAATATAATAGAAAAGGGGATAATAGAAACAACAAAGACAGTACTGGACGGTATCCGCCATTTCCTTTCTTGCACCAACTAGAGGGCAGGAACCAGTCGGTACAAGTATTTATCACAAACAGAGTGATACAATCGATAGGAATGGCAACTATTAGAATATAATAGATTAACATATAATCGGTACAATTTAATCGAATTGATATCATAGAATATATTTTCCCCACCAGAATTAGAATAGTAAAGCATGGTTTATATAAATGAATTACAAATAAATGAACTGGCCATTCAATTTATAAAATACACGACCTCACCAACTTTATGTTGACAGAAACTATTTTTGGCATGTGTTCAGGTAACCCAACAGATATGATGACGTGGATCCTGGAAGAGTCAAGACTGTCAATATTCTGAATCCGCTGCGTAACTCCGATAACCCGACCCGACAACCCGGCCACGTCAGGCTGGGGTGTTACACTTGATTTCCTCTTAATTTGACTATTCACTGGACATTTAATTATTCATGATACTCGTGTTTTCATTTTCTTGATCTTATTATCATTTTGTACCCAATTATGTCATACTCATAGACATATAGCATCTAGAAATTTCCTTGCATGCTATTGTGTACGTACACAGATTGAAAATTTATCATATTCGATTACGTTTATATCATATAAGTTTCAGACTCTACCTTACATTTTATTGAAACATTTGGACTTGATTTCCATGAAAATCAAACTACTAAAAACTTAATAATTAATTCTATAGGGCTTTTCTAAAAACATCATTGTTTGTTATATGAAACTTGAATTTTTCCTTTGATTTAACAATCTATTGAACATTTAGTTATGATACTTATCATCTATTTCTATAGGCCACTAAGATAACACTTACACTTAATGGTTGTAGTACTTACAAACTTGCTTGCATAAACATGCTATCAATTTGCAATCTATGTGAATAATAATTGCTGCACTTAATAGAAGTCATCATGCCTTTTTCAACAGTCGGGAGAGGCCCTACAACCTGCTCCACGACTGGTGGAGGCTATCGAACATACTCAACGATTGGTAGAGGTCACTATGCCTTTTCAAACAGTCGGGAGAGGCCCTACAACCTACTCCACGGCTGGTGGAGGCTATCAAACCTGCTCAACAATCGGTGGGGTCATAGAAGGACGCAAAACTTTAATGTAAGGTAAATTGATGATTCCGGTCCGGAACGTAATCATGAATTTACAGGTACATTAGGGTAGTGTGAAATTCTATTAGAGTTTTTGGTAGGCATCCAGTACGTTTTCAAGGTATCAAAGGTGTGGTGGGTTAGCTGCGGTACACCCTGTATACAAACACTAATGATGCATTGAAAGTGAGACTGGAAGTCGGACCAGGAACAAACTCTGTTACTTGTTAGTTCATTTAGTCTTTTATAGTCAACCAACCCGTACATTTATTTTAGAATTCCTAAAACTTGAAATTTAGTGATTCACTAGATTCTTAATTCACCTTCTTATTCGAGACGAACCTAATCAAATCCTTAACTCACACCTATCAAACCCCTTATCCAGATCATTCAAACCACAATTATCTTAATTTTTACCCAAGCATCCATAACCCTATGTTTCCAATAACTTCGGGACGAAGTTTCTAAAAGTAGGGGATGCTGTGACATCCGTCACTTTTTCATTATATATATATATATTTATATATTTTTAATAATAAGTTAAAATAAAAAAAAAATAAAATAATAATAAAAATTCAGATTTTTATTATATATATACATTCTTGTTTTTTTTTTAAAACCCATAACCAAACCAAACCATAACCAACCCCCCCTTTCCCTTCCTTATGAAGCCCAAGCCCAGCTGAACTGGCCCATTTGTCCAAGCCCACCTCAGGGCTGTTAAAAAAAAAAAAAGGGAAAATATGTTTGCCTTTGCCTGGAATCGAACCCGGGCAAGGCTGGACAGACCCATACGCGTGCAACCACTGAGCTACAAGCTCACTTCTGAAATAAACTCAACACTAAATGTATTTAACACCTTCTAAAACCTTGTCTGATTCCTCCTCCCTGCACGCGTACAGCGACCAGCAGCATTCAACCAATTCTTTTCCACCTTGACCACTATAATTGGTAAGTCTTTATTGGTTTTGACTCGTTTTGATGCAATAACAATAATACCCGACCATAATCACGCATCTTTTGACTACTAATTAACACGAATTAAAATCAATTATTAACATTCCTAAACAACCAAATTCAATCCGTATAAATACATGTCGTTAACTCAATCAAACTTGCACATACACACACCTACATGCGACTAAGAGAACCCCTATAACACTTTTCACTATCAAACACCAAATCGTCCAGAATCGAAGCTTTTACACTCGTGGTTGACTTTTTCTTTGACCGAGCTATACATACGAATTCATCATTGTAAGTCATTTTTCTTTGATGGGTTTTGTTAATCGGCCCTTGTTGGTCATTAACCCCATGATTAATCAGAACAAAGTTTCGTGTATAATGTTATTAAGAATCTAGGGCTCGAAATCATTTGAATTGGGGAAGAACACGAGGCAGTTAACTTATATAATTTTATTTTGGAACAGAAATAAACAAAATGAATCCTAGATCAGTTGGTTGGAGCTTTTGGCTAAACTCATTGAACCGGATCAGGTCTGGGGTTCAATCCTTGCAACCTACAAACATTTTTTTTTCCTTTTTATATACATATATTTTTACATATTAAACTTTTAAAAATAGTTTTTAAATACTAAACGTAGTTTATAAATTCTATAAAAATTATTATGTGATCTCCAGATGATAAAGTTCACCACCAAATTTTCAGTTTTTCAAAAATGATTTATTTAATATATAATATTAATAATACAAGTTTATTCATTTATATTTATTAAATTCTATAAAAATATCTAAACGATTTTATTAAATCTCACAAAAATTATCCTAAACTTGTATATTCTTAAACATTCCAAAAAATATTTTTATTTCAGAAAAACCGTTTGTTTAATATTTTTAATCAATTTTTGTTAGTTTTAATCATAAATAATTCATAATAAATTCATTTTACAATATTTTTGCACCAAAATTTTACATAAATTATTTCTAACTATCTAGAACTGAAATACAATTTTTAATTCAGAAATTCTTTGATTTTAATATTTTTAGATATTAAAGTCATATTTTGACAATTTGAAATAATTGGATTAAATATTCTATTTTCAAGAAAATAATTTTATAAAAATTATTTTCATACTTAAAACCTTATATTGTGAATATATTCAACTTAAAATTTTACAAAGAGACTTTTATTTATTTATTTATTAAATTTCTCACAATTAATAAACAATTTGTTTAATAAACAAATAAACGTTTATCCCTAATTCGAAGCCCTAGAAATACATAGATCCTAGAGTTATTTCCCTTACACATTATCAAATACTTTAGGTTGATCATTTGGGAGTAATCTCAATTCATATTTCGTTGTCCAAGTCCAATTTCAAGTTATTACGTGAACTGTGAGTATTCCTACCCTTTTTTGCTTTTATACATTTTTGGGGTGTTACATGTACACTATTACAATTTCAAATACAAGTTTACATTTTTACAATACAATTCTAGTACTATGTGCATTGCTTACAACGTGCTTTATGCTTAGACAATACATGTGGATTACATTTGTACTTAGTGAAATCATTAACATGGTACAAGCCGACCTTAACATTGGATAGCGCTATTTGGATTGACAACCCGCCTAGATTGATTCTCCCCCTTTTTCATCGGAGAATCCGTGGCCATTGTTAAGTTATCATCCATTCATTGGTTGAGTACACTACAGTTCATACAGTACATTATACAGTCACAGGGTTGATTTCGCTCATTTGTATGATACATAGTTTACATATTTGCACTGTAGCTTGCACTTGAATTGTATAACTTTTTAACCTACTATATATATTAAATCTAGGAATGCTCACCAACATTTCATATGTTGACCAAATCTATTTTGTACATGTTTCAGGTGCAGTTTGATCTAGTGTTTTAACAAGAGATACTTAGTGCATTATTTTAATCAGTTATTTCATTATTTACATTTCATTTAATACTTTGTATTTTCCATTTCCATGTAAGACAATTTTGGATTATTCAATAATATTTACATTTTAGTACCATGAGCTTTTGAACAATCGTCACTACGTGGCACCTCGATGATTCCGCCATCGGTTGGGGTGTTACAAGTGACCAACCCCGCTCGTCGGCTTGGAGGGTCGGCGAGTGCATATTGTCTCAAACAGGAACAGGTTTACTATTCGGGCACGACATCTGGTTTGCGAGTTAGTAATGGTTTTCCAATCGTAGAAGTAACAAAACATACGCCTAGCTAGCGTACTTTGGTTTGCAAATTGATATAGTATGGACAGGTTGAACTTGGTACTTTAATTACAAACCTGTGAACTCACCAGCATTTTTGTGCTGACGTAACTCTTACATGTTTTCTCAGGTCGCTAAGGTAGCACAACGGAACTAGGGCGCACGCGTCTGCACGGCGTCTAGTTAGGATTGCATGGTTTTCGAACATTGAATAATTTGGTTTACTTTTGGATTATGTTTTGAGAATAAGCTTCCGCTGTATTTCGGGATTTTAAACTATATTTTTGAAATTGCATATGTTCATTTAGATTTGTTTATTGTGATCGTTGACTTGGATCCTGGTTTGTCATGCGCCTCGCGGTAAAACTCCGCAAGTGGATTTTGAGGGTGTGACACAAGATGTTTGATGTATAATACCATTTTTAATACAAAATGAAGACATTTGTTTATTAACAAATTCAGTTCCATTATCACTTCTAAACACCTTAACAACTTTACTAAACTGTGTTTTAAGAAGTTCAAAAAAACTTTGTATATTCTCAAAGACTTCTCCTTTACTTTTCAACAAATAACACCACACTGGCCTTGTATAATCATCTACAACAGTTAAGAAGTACCTAAACCCTTCCTTACTTGTGACTCTATAAGGTCCCCATACATCTAGGTGAACAATGTCACCTAAACTTTTGGTCTTATGTTCACTCAAAGGGAATGGAACTCTTACCTGTTTAGACTTATGACAGATCTCACATGGTTCAGATTCATTAAAGTTAAGACCTAGTTTCTCTCTTAACACAGCCAAGACCTGTTCTGAAGGGTGACCCATTCTACTATGCCAAAGACTTCTATCAGACACACTATTAAAACAAAAGTTACTCATACTCACATTTTTACCAACAAAATAAAGACCATCACATTCTCTACCAGTCACCAGGACTCTCTTGTCCTTGGAATCCTGGACATAACAAGCACTTTCATCAAACAATACACTAAGTTTATTATCCCTAGCTAACCTTTGAACAGAAACTAAGTTGACACAATAATCTGGTATAAAGAAAACATCATGTAAAATGACACCATTTGCTAGTTTTATATCTCCAATTTTAGACACCTTGGCACTAGTACCATTAGGATGTTTAACTAACAAATTATATTGTGAGACATCAACACAATTTATCATGTTTTCATCACTACCTACCATATGTTGATTTGCCCCAGAATCCATTATCCAACCCATTAATAAGGCAAATTTTACCATATTAGAACAACTAGAGTAGTTTCTGAAAACTTTAGACAGTTTATTTAAAACAGTTAGGTTTGAAAAACCAGACACACAACAACTCTTACCTCCTACATTTGAACTTTGACCTTCACTTGAAGACTTTTCACTAATCAGATTCATCAACTTTGTTATCTGTTCAGAGGTAAAAGGCAAAACAGTAGAAGAAGAAGACACATTTTCACTAGAAGAATTTACTCTTTTAGTTGAGGAGTTACCAAAAGTATTATTAGTTTTATTGAATTGACCCACCCCTTTCTTTTTCAACCCTTGAAAACCTTGGGGATAACCAACTAATTCATAACACCTATCTACAGTGTGACCCAACATGTTACAGTGGGTACACTTTAGATTAGGGTTGGGTCCCCTATTGATCCTTTTGAAAACTGATTTGAACTAGAAACAAAAGATACATTTGTACCTTTTGTTCCACTAGAAGAACCTTTGTGTGATTCTTCTCTAGACACTATAGAAAAAGCAGTTTTCACAGAAGGTAAAGGATCCCTAGTTAACAAACTAGTCCTAACAGGTTGATAAATGTCATCAAGCCCCATCAAGAACTGCATTAACTTAATTAATGCACTGAATTCATTGAATTCTTTAGAGGCTTGACAACCGCAGGCAGGTAATTGCACAATGGAATCAAACTGTTTCCACATTGTGTTAAGTTTGTGATAGTACTCAGAAACAGTGCTACCACTTTGAGTTAAGGAGTTAATTTTCTGATGTAGGTTAAACACTATTGACCCATCTACTTTATCATAGGTTTCTCTTAGATCTAACCAAACATCTCTGGCAAGTTGAGAGAACACTTGCCCAAGATATAATTCCTCACTAACAGAATTCAACAACCAAGACATAACAACAGAGTTACATTTATCCCACTGTTTCCCTAATACTTCATCATCAACAGACCTAACACAACTTCCATCAATAAAACCATATTTGCTTTTAGCTTCTAATGCAATTTTCATATACTTAGACCAGACAGAGTAATTCTCAGTACCCTTTAATTTGATACTGATTATAGACAGACTACTAGTATCACTAGGGTGAAGGTATAATGGATCACTAACATCCAGTTTACTAATAAGAGTTCCAGCTGGAGGAGCATCACCTCCTCCGGGAACTTGATTAACAATAGCATCTCCCATATTTAGTTAGACAACAAAGAGATCACAAACAAACAATCAAGAAACAATACAAGACACAAGTCCTAGAAGAACGAAGCTGAGTCAGTTTACAGATAGTGGGTTCATCACTCAAGGGTGCCCACCCAGTTCTTAACTCAGGAGTTCTTTTATTAGCTAAGTATATATGTATACGTATATCAAAGACAATTAACACACAGAAAGACAAGCAAGACAACTAACACACAGACAAGACAATCAAGACAAACAATACTCAACAAATGTCGGTCCACCCTAACCCGGCCAAAAGACCTAGACAAAGACAGACAAATGATTATACTAAGAGAGGAACAATCTCACCGAGGGGGGAACCCAAGTTAGGGTTTCTCCAATCCCACTACCTATACCTTCACTTAGGGTATAGTGCAGTGGGGGCAATTGAAGCAATAATCCACTCCAACACAGCTGCTTCCAGCACTCCACAGATACAATCCAAATAGCCAGGAATAAGCCAACAATTGTTGACTAATATACCAGATCTACAAAGACTGAGACAAAGAAGTAATAGCCAAGATCTAGAAAGATCAGATCTATCACTTTACAACACAGGTCAAGATCTATTATGAAGATCAAAACCCTAACCAGACATATGAAAGACACAAGACCAGATCTATACTACAAAAAAACAAACAAGACAAAGATCAACAGCGAAAGACGAAAGAATACCAGAATCAAGAGCCTAAGGCTCTGATACCATGTAAACTTTTGTAGATCCACAACAATACAACACAAACACACCACAAAATGTAAACATATAGAGAATAAGAGAAATAGCGACAAAAGAGGTGACAAGATCTTATTTATCCAACCCAAATCTTTACCCCCCAATACCCAAGAGTTCTACAATCGTAGAACTCAAATGATCAATGAAAATGATCAAACAAATACAAAGTCTGTGGAATCGACTGATAACAAATCAGTTGATTCCAACTATGAATACAAAGACAATAATACCAAGACTTACAAACGAAAGAGAATACAAAGACTGTGTGTATGAAACCCTAACCAGAGAAGACCTAATACAAAGAGAAAGAAAAGTGTGTGAAAAGTGATCGTCACAATAAACGAAGAAAGCTTATATATCCAGCTCCAGAAGCTTCATCTCGATCCAAGTGAAAATAATCTCAGCCATCCATATATAACAACCTGTTTCAATCTAAACCACACGATCAAGTATTCGTAATAATATCTCAACGTTTTATAACAAAGCTGGGCCAAAGTCTGGGCCACACATATAAACCACAAACCAGAATATAATAAGCCCATAAGAGATTAAGCCCATAAGATATTAGGCCCAACAGAATACGTAACATATGAATTATATTATGTTATACATAGTATTTTAACACTAGCATTAAAATAGTTGATTCTGATCATCATCTCTCTACTACTTAACCAATCACAAATTATGAAGAACTATTTATTAATAATCATATATTAAATTTGTTATGTTGATGGAGAGAGTATGAATTTGAAACCACCGATATTTTTCAACATTAATCTTGGTGGGATTGTATAAGTCAAACAACATGATTTATATATGAAGTTATAAAAAGATTAGACTATTACACCATACACTATATTTTATGAAGAACAGACAAACTTTCAATAGTTAAATGTATTCTTATATAATGTGACGTTTAGGTATAATTGCCTTTTGCTTATTTCTATAGGTTTGCAATTATGTATGTCAGTGCTTAATTGATTACCTTTTGTGCAGGTAAAGATGAGTGACTATGGTCATTGACATTTGAACACTAATTAGGTATTTGTGACGGTAATTAAGCCGGTTGATTGAATATGTTGGTTGATGTGTTTCCATCCTCTGTTTCGGCACTTTTGAAGCGTATTCGTTCGGTATGTCTTTTCGCTAGCTTAAATGCAGGGCCGCAGGGCAACGCCCGCGGGTCAAAAAACTAGTTTTATACATTTTATAAAAGCTCCAACTACTCTGCCATATACCAAAATATATTTAAAAAGCTACCAGCTTTCAGCCACCAGCTAGTTTTGCCAAACATACCCTTCATCTTACAAAGCTAGTAGCCCAAGTTAAACGAAAGACGGAAAGTGTCATTAAAATACTTTTGTCAAATTAATTATATAATTTCATTTTAAACCACCTTCAAATTTTAAGTGCTTATTTTTATATATGTGTCTTTATAAATTAAAGTTGGTTTACGTTTCGACATAAAAAAAACGAGTCATGTCAAATATAATACGTTATCGTGCTTATTTTTTATTGACGTATCCAGCTGGTCTACATTTTGACGTAAATTTTCTTCCGAAATGAGTCGGGTTAAATATAATATACATTTTCATTAGAAAATATAAATTCGAGTTACTTTATGCTTCATGAGTCTTGTAAAGTATAATACGTCGTGGTGCTTATTTTTGTTGACGTTTTCATTTGTTCTACGTTTTGAAGTTTATGTCATGTTGGTAATTCAAGTTGGTTTACGTTCTGACATAATGATATATTTGACCACCTCGAGTTTTACATGCTTATTTTTATGTACTTGTCGGTATGAATTCAACTTGGTTTACGTTTCGATGTATTTTTTTCCGAGAATGAAATCATGTCAAATGTAATACGTTTTTGTGCTTATTTCTATAGGCGTTTTCAGTTGGTATACATTTTGATTGATAGGCAACTGCAAAGAGAAAAAAATTAAAAGAAAAAGAAACAGTATCACATTAAAAAACGACATACGCAACACGGGGAACCAATCCAGTTATTATTATTAATATGATAATTGTGGGTGCTTATAAATAGTAACAACAACTGTTTATTATTATTTTTTGTTTTGTGGTGTATAGTTTTTATTTACACCCCTTGATTTTTAATAAGTTAAACAGTTGGTCCCTCAAACTTTATAAAGTTATATTTTATTGAAATTCCTGTTATATTTTTAATGGATTGGAGCGGCGACCCAATTCGGCCAGGGGTGGGGGTTTGGATCCCGTAAGCTATAACTTTATTTCGCGAACCAAACGCACCCTTTATAGGTACTCGAAGAAGACAATATAAGATATATACTTTCACTAAATGGCTTATTGCTCAGAAAAAAATAGATATGGGGTTATTCATTCATATTGTTTCTCATCTCAACTTTCAATTTTCAAACACCTAACAACAGCAACTAACATGCTCTAATTCTAGCATCATTAGGATGACAAAGAAGCCCTTAACATGGGTAAACCTGAAACATTCAGAATGTTGGGTTTTTAACTAGAGACTAATGTTTGCCAAATTGAAGATTACAATACTATGTGAATTAACAGTTCCGAAGATGATACAAGATGTTGATAACATTATATTAAGGGGGATTGTTGGCTCTAAAAACGTATAGTCTAATGTTATCAACAAATTAAAGTCGAGCCGAGCGAGTCGCAACCAACGCATAAGGAAACTCGAGAAGATCCAACGAGGAAATAACATGTGAAGTTTCAAGTGGTATGCAATGCTCTAGGGAGATATTGTTCGGAAATTTTTAAACAATTGTATACCACTGCCTGAAAGTGAGGAGATTGAAAGTTTCAAGATCAGAAGTTTTCAGACTTTGTTGTATCAGGCGACAGTGACAGGAGACACTTTCGGTGTTGCCAAGTGCAGTAGAACCTCTATTATTTAATACTCGATAAATTAATAACCTTGATAAAATTAATAACTTGTTCGGTCTCAACCTGGGACCAGTACAAAATTAGACTGCAATCTATAAAATAATAAGATAATAAGTTTTTTGAAATCCCAATGTAAATATATTGGTCCCAGCGAAACTATAAATTAATAACTACTAAATATTTCAAAATTCTAGAATTGTCTAGTAAATATATTGGTCCCAATGTACATTGAACTGTTAAGATTAAGTGGCGCAGCGGAATAACCGATTCACAACGAACACGCAATAACAACCGAGAAAATATAAAGCACGACACACGAACACGAGAATTTTACGTGGTTCGGTTCCAGTGGGGAACCTACGTCCACGGGCTGCAACTAGAGATATACTATTAAGCTCTGACAACTATTACAATTACATAGCAGGATATATATAGAGACTAATCTAGGGTTTATGCTTGGTGAACAAGAAAACCTAAACGGCTTCCTAAACATCCAATAAAACAAGCCCAATAGCAATAACTAGCCTAAGGACTTCACACCCAACAATCTCCCACTTGAAGGCCTTGCGATAAACACCAAGTCCGCCAACAAGCACAAAGAAATCCATGTCTTCAGTAATCCATAAAGTTCAAACACACACAGGAACAGAAGTCTTCCAGGTCCAGCTCCCAAGAACAAACCAAACTTCAAACCATGTATCCCCAATCAACCTAGTTACAGCCGGCCAATCATCATCAGTAAAAAGAAAGGCCCGTTGAAGCCCCATATGGCTTCAACCCGGTCTCAAAAGACCCCGTCTTCACATCCTCAATCCCAACTGATTCCCATAGACGCAAACCATCAGATACAGGGATTCTCAGAGGAACACTCCCCACTAGCAGAAACTTCTCAGGAGAGATTTCATTCGGAAACCTGGTCTTCTGAACCCAACGTCGATTTCCAGACGGTGTAAGAACACTTTCTGTGCTCCCACTGCTACAAATATCCCGTACATGTTCAGACCTTCGAATACGCTCAAGCATATTATCTGAAGTCCCAGAGTCCTTTTCTGCAAACTGGACTCGTTTAACTGTCGAATCGGCGAGCCCGACTTTGGCGTTCGTCTTAACAGGGGCGGTCACTTCCCCAGACGGAACAGGCACCATATACAACGACCCCTTCTTGAAACCGCTAGCAACCACGAGATTACCTTTAACGACCTTCCACTTTCCACCACCAAACTTGACGTCAAAACCTTGTTCGTCCAACTGCCCAACGGAGATCAACTTTGTTTCAAGCCTTGGAATAACCCTGACGTCACACAAAGTCCAAGTAGTGCCCCAAGTAGTAACCAGATCCAAATCTCCCATGCCAGTCACATCAAGAAATTCACCGTTTCCTAGCCTAACCTTGCCAAAATCGCCCTTTTTAATATTCCGCATGCCATCATTGCTATGGGTAGCATGGAATGATGCACCGGAATCCATAACCAAGGATTCCACATTGCTTTCAACACACAGTATCAAAGCGTCATCCTCAGAATCGCTTACCGCAGCAGTGTTCAATCCACCAGAACTCTTCGATCCTCCATCCGAATTCTTGTTCGGACATTCATTCCTATAATGTCCCCTTTCATTGCAGTCCCAACAGCGCACACTCGGACGAGCTCCTGCCCCGACCCTTGCTGCTCCCACTGTTTCTACTATTTCCCCTTCCCCTGCCAACATGTAACATCTCAGAAGACGACCCATTAGTATTCCTGCGGCGAACATCCTCACCCAATACCAAATCCCGGATCCTTTCAAATGTTAACCCTTCAGGCCCAACTGAGTGACAGCAGTCACTGTCCCGGACCAACTATCAGGCAGTGAAGATAGCAAAATCACAGCTTTGGTCTCATCATCGAATCTCATTCCCACAGACGATAACCTGGACAGAAGAGAATTCAAATTATTTATGTGCTCGGTCACTGTGCTTCCCTATTTCATTCTCATCGTGAACAACTCTCTCATCAAGAACACTTTATTAGCTGCAGACGGTTTTTCATACATGTTTGACAGAGCCAACATCATACCACGAGCCGTGGTTTCAGACATGATGTTAAATGCAACGCTCCTCGTCAACAACAATGTAATAACACCTCTAGCTTTCTTGTCCTTGGCATTCCACAGAGCTTCGTCAGCTTCATCCATTTTCTCCGGTTTTTCTTCCAGTACCATATCCAAGTCTTTTTGACCCAACAATGCATCTATCTGCATTTTCCACCAACTAAAATCTGAACCGTCAAACTTTTCAATCACCAATTTTCCGTCTTCAGCCATAATGACAAACGAAAAATAAGATCAAAGTAACCCGGTTCCAAGTTGATAATAACCGGTCAAAAACTGACAAACAAACCAATCCCAAACAACCCGACCAATAACCCGAAAACTTGAACACCCAAAACCCGAACAACAACCCAAACAAACCTTAATCAGAAAACAAGAATGAGTAAACCTGTCTCTCCTGAACGCGGCTGAAAAACGGTTGCAAGCGGTGATGTAACAATCAACGTCTTCGATTGAAACGGTTGGCTTCAAAATATTATGGCACTAGGTGTACAACTTGTTTTTTCTAGCAAATCACGACAAAAAAACTTATCTGCACTTTTCTTTTTCCACCTTTGTTGACCAACAGTTTAAGGCCAAGAAAAACAATAATAAAGAATGTTGTTGCTGTTGAACTCTAACTCAAGTCACGACACAAACAAATTGTGTTCTTTTTCTTTTGCGCCGCCCCCTTCAACAATATTATAAGAAACCTTTAATTTTTTTTTGTTTGTGCGACAAAGAAATTGATGACTCCCAGGTTCGATCAAGCACAACAAGGCAACCTCTTCTTACAAGCCAAAACTCTTGCGAAACGATACGTGAATCAAACGAGCCTAAGCTCTGATACAACTTGTTAGGATTAAGTGGCGCAGCGGAAGGACCGATTCACAACGAACACACAATAACAACCGAGAAAATATAAAGCACGACACACGAACACGAGAATTTTACGTGGTTCGGTTCCAGTGGGGAACCTACGTCTACGGGCTGCAACTAGGGATATACTATTAAGCTTTGACAACTATTACAATTACATAGACAGGATATATATATATATATATATATATATATATATATAGACTAATCTAGGGTTTATGCTTGGTGAACAAGAAAACCTAAACGGGCTTCCTAAACATCCAATAAAACAAGCCCAAGGACTTCACACCCAACATGAACTTGACAAGTTCATTAATGTGTGAATATACTAAGGAATTTTGAAGGTCCTTGTTTATGTTTTATTCAAATAGGTAAAGTGAACGAACATGGAAATTTTGAAGGTCGGTGCATTAATTTGAGAGTTGCTCACGAATATAAGCCAACTCTTTAAATTAATAAAAGATCTTGGTCCCAACATTATTAATTTATAGAGATTTTACTGTACATGATTCTTGTGTAAGTTGGTTATCAAGTCTTGTGATTCAGGCGACAGTGTCACCATGAAAACTTCAAGGAACGAAGATATAAAGGATCAAATCTAACAAGCCTTGAGAAACCCCCCCCCCCTCTCTCTCTACAACGAGGAAACACTAATCGACTGACACCACCATCAAAATGTACCACCACGTTACTGGCTAGACATTATTTTACAAGTTTATGTGTTTTAGGGAGTTTTCACTTATTTTTTGGGAGTTTTTTTAATGATTTTTCTCTTTTAACTCAACACTATTCATCTTTAACAATTTAACCTTTTATTTGATACATTTTACTTTGAACTCAAAGCTTTGATATTCTGCAATTTAAACTGACACTTTTTTTTTTACTTTCAACTTTGACTCCCCATACTTTTCATCTTTTGCAAGTTTTTCACTTTACGTTTCGTTCTAAATTTTGCTAGTTAATTATACTTATAAGATAAACATAGTGTGTTGAGTATTTGTATTGAACCACAACTAAGACTAGGGTGTAATATAAACACAAGTCATTTGGCATCATTGTGATTACACCAAGTTGAAACAACACACCCACAACCTCCACCATAGTCGGCCCCTTCGCATACGTCAGCCACATTCTGACATCCTTTGGCTACCGTCCGTCGACCCTCATTACCGCCTGCTTGCCCGCCCTTGCTTGTGACACCCGTCAACGAATCAGGTCAAGATCCGTACACACCTTACTTAACTATGTCATTTCTACATTCTTACTTTCTTAGCACATACTATACCACCTCTGTTCTAGCAAATGCCCGAAGTAGTGCAGAAATTCAATACATTATCTGTTTGCGCGTACAACACCCAAAATATCCAAAACAATTGGTGTTGGACAATCAAGCCAATCACACGCTCAACAGAGAGCAACCGGGTATCCAATTACTACGTGCAGACAACACAACAATACACGTGACACTACCAAAATGGAATTTCACAACTCCACACAAATTCGAACAATTCACAATGTGTTTGTGACAATTGACACACACCAAATTCATTAAACACTATCAAGGAACAAGCATGTGTTACCGTAAGTTAATAGTATCCCACCACACATGTTTTTCCACCAATAACATGTGTATTTCTACAAAATCAATAATATTAATACAACTACACATGTTATTGACACACTAGAACATACACATACATATGTTAACACTCAAATATCCATGACACATCATGTAATTACTCAAATATAGATGTATATATGTATATACCCAAGCAGATATTAAAGCCATAAAAGACCATCTGGTGAAGACCACTAGCTCTGCCCCTACCACCATTAGAAAGAGCAACAACATGAATTAGAGGATGTTGGCTCCTCTAAAAGGAAGAAAAGGTCTGCAAAACACACCAGACAACCTTCATCCAAAACTGCTGATAAAATTGCTGTTGCTAAAACAATTGCTACTAGAACCACTGCTGCCACTAAAACCACTGATACCACCAAAACAACTGAACCTACAACAACAACCACCAAACCAACAACTGAACCTACCACCACAACTACCAATACACCACCTACAACCACTTCACCACCTAAATCCCAAACATCTGCTGGTCCTACACAAGTGCCAACAGATGTTAACACAACCACTGCTGCAACACCACCATCACCACTTATCCTGTATAAAAGGAAGAGAAAATCAACCTTTGTGGTACAAGATGAGAACATACAAACATCACCACATTCCACTTCAACAACCAAATCTGCACCCATACCATCCATTCCACTTAAATCATTCTCACCACACACCACTCAATTCACATCTCACAGACCACCACCATCCATCACACCATTGGCTGCTCAGTATCCTCTTGAGCTTGATCTACTCAAGGGGGAAATGCAATCCTTCTACAATACTGAGGATCCATCAGAAAGAACTTTCCATTCTCTCCCAAATTTCCTTGTTCCAAGAAACATAGATCAATATCTAAAATTCAAAACTGAACAGGCAGATTTGATCATCAATGAGAGATGTAAAGGAAAGGATGACAGGACTGCTCAGGGCATCCATTCAGCAGAGCTTAGCAAATTGAGAAGGATTGAAGATTTTGCTAAGACCCTGAGCAATTCCATGTCCACCATGCCTCTCAGCAGTGAATTGGAAAGGGTGGTAAGGGAATCTATTCTTGACCAGATTTTGGCAACCATGCCCTACAAAGCAAACAAAAAACAGTTTGCACGCTGGACCACTCATGCTCTTCAAGAAGAACTTCTAAGAATTGAAGAAATGGCCAAGAATCCTCCAGTGAAAGTCTCTGCCCCTGATTTTAGAAAAGGAAGAGATCCAACCAGAGCTTTAAAATTCAAAAGAATGAGAGAAGAGATTGTGGCTGCTAAATATGGGGAGATGAGGTCAGTTGCAAGATGAGCTGAGCTGAGGCTGGTTGAAACATACAAGAAGCTGGAAGAGGATAGAAAGACTGATCCTACACTGCCCAGAAAACCAATTTACTCAGATGCTCCCATGGTTAAGAGACCTCAACAGGCCTTTACACTTGACAGCTTACTTGATACTTCTGACCTATCTGTTGCTGCCAAGAGACAGTTCAAAAGACAGAAGGAAATGTCTGAAGAAGACCATAAGAAGTTTGCTGATACATTTGTAAAAGAGGGTATCTACAACCAAGTCCATTATTTCTCTGATCCCATAACTGATGAACTCGGGAAACTCATTAGGAGACCTCCATCACCAAAATCATCTAAAATAAACTTGCAGCTAAACAAATCCTCAAGTTCAAAAATTCTAAAATAGAAGGTCAACAAAGACACCCATGAATTGACATTGCTCAGATCAGATAGAGAAGCCCAGAAGTTGAGTATGGATGATGCACATGGCCTATGTGCAGATGATCTCCAAACATTGCTGAACTTAGAACTTAAAAGAGATGCAGAAGAGCTCTTCTCATTGAACTTTGAATTATAGTTCAAAGGGCAAATCAGAGAAAGTCTGATGAGGAATAAAGATCAACAATAAAGCTTAGTTTTGGCATCACCTGTTCTAGGGGGAGATTGTTGGGTCTGCTGACCTGGAGAAGAACAGATGATTGGAAAGCCAAAACATGCTACATATTGATCCTTAATAAAAACAGCATTTACATGATACTTCTCCCAAAAGACTGTTGGCTCTAACATCTGCTGTACCCTAACAACTGCTGGAACAACTGCTGCTTACAAAGGTCTAATAGAGAACAACTGCTAGAGCACAACTACTGATCAAAGGTTTGATGAAGAACAACTGCTTATCAAAGTACTGAAGACTAAAGGTCTATTGGAACCAACAGCACTTAGGCTCCAACAGATGATTCAAGACCATCAGAGGTTATCTATCAGCTGTTTACCTTTCAGTGGTTTCCAATGTAACAGTATTTGTGTAATCAGATGTTTTATGTTGTTATTCTGTTAGAGGTCACTGTCTTAGGTGACGTCAGCCTAGGTCATCAGTAGTTAAGATTGTCTATAAATAGAACAGTGCATGTACTGTTCTATTCATCACTCAAACATTCTCTTAGACAAACTTACACGAGTGATCAGGCTGAGAGGGAGTAATTGTAAATCGTTTGTAATCATTCAATCATATATGAAAGCTTTCGATTCTAAAACAATTATTCTCATGTTTTGATTTATAGTAAGGGTGTCAATCGTGTCGGGTTGATGGGTTGGCGGGTTTACGGGTTGGCGGGTTGATGGGTTGAAGTGTGCAACCCGAACCCGACCCATATTATTATTCGTGTGAAATATTTCAACCCTAGCCCGACCCACATAAAATCTGGGTCAACCCGAAGACGACCCGTTTAACCCATATTTTTAAATGAGTCAAAAATAGTGTGCCAAAAATAACACAATTATAGCTAACAATGTAAACAGAAATGAAAAAATAAACATAAAAATATAATAGATTTTTTTTCTAAATACTTAAACGGTTTAACGGGTCAACCCATTTTATATATATGTCAACCCGAACACGACCCATTTTTAATACGGGTCAACCCGACCCGTTTTTTTAAACGGGTCGTGTTACTTGACCCAAACCTGTTTTTTTCCGTGTCGGGTTCGGGTCGGTTTTCGAGTCGTGTCAATATTTGCCGCCCCTAATTTATAGTTTATCATTCCGCTGCACTTTCCATTTATAATTAAATTCTTTCATCATTCATTTACTTAAACAAGCAAAACAATCAAACTCAGATCCTAACAGTCGCATGCCCACATCTATATCCACAATCCTATACCACTTCACACTTGAATGATAAGTAAAGCAACTTATACCTATATAACTATGTGATCTTATATATATTTGTGACTAAACAATAGACCTATACCCATACACATATACACGTGTGTGTGAGTGTTTGTGTATATATGTATATATATATGTGTATATATATATATATATTATGGATAAGCCAAGATTATACACCTCACTTATACAAGAATGGTTAGGTGACAAAAGTTCCTAAAATTCCCACACAAGTCAACCCCTTCTCTTTTGATTATTTTCGGCCCTAGCATGAAGAACTAGGTTGATTGTGTTGTTTCTACATTACACCAACAAGGCAACTTCACTCTCATCATATCACACCTTCCTAGATTACACTAACTAACTACCCAACAAAACCTCTCTTTCTTTCTTGTCATCAGCCCAATACCAATACACCACACAAGACACTAAAAACCTTCTAGATGACAACTACAATTATACTAGTACAGACTTTCACATTTTCAAGTTTCAAAACCAAGAATTGGAGGTTTGCCACAAGTGTTTGTTTTGTCCTTCCTTGAGCTGAAAACTGGGAAACAACAAATGGACAACCTTGACAATCATACTTATACTATTCTAGGCCTTTGTTGATGACAACCCATCTTCCAAAGCATGATCACTACCAAAATTTATGGATCTCTTCTTGTCACTATGTCACGCCCGAAACAAACAAACAAACAACAACCATGATTAGTCATTTTCAATAGAGATGTCAAAACCTTACATAAAACAAGAACATGACAACCTTTCAATACACATTCCGATGAATTAGAACTCCCTACACATCTCTTGCAACTAATCAGCTCAAAGTGAAGCAAGGTATGAGCAATAACCATCACCACACTTACACTAAACTAGCTAATAACTTTTCGCATTGACAAGATCCCAAAAGGATTTGATTTACTTATTATAAACACACTCACATGAATCCATCTCCATACCCATATCCGAATGGATATAAATAGAGCACAAAATTTCATTTCAACTCCCACACTATCCCATCAAAGCTCACATTACCCTTTCCCTTCTTCTTTGGATCTGTTCACATCAAAACAAACCCACTTCTCTCTTTTCTCCTTCGGCCGAGCACCCAAAAAACCGCCATCGAGCTACATTGAGGCACCAAAGGTCGTGGAGGACTAACTAACTTCATCAGGTTATTTCAAGTTCAAGATTCTTAGTATGTTGAATAAACCTTTTACACACTTAACTTTCTTATCATTAATTGGCCTATGCCAATATAACCCGACCCGTGGCTTCTTGTTTTTGTATAATCGGCCCAAGATCACTTCACACAATGATACTAAAACTACAATCTTGTTATGTGTTAATCCTTGTTCACAAACTTATATATACACGCACACATACATACGGGACACCCACATAATAATCGGCCCACATATATGTTAATCACACAATGGGCGAACAATGTATGTAAGTATAAACATCGTATTTTGTCAAGAAAATCCGATTATAAAACTAACAGATAATAAACATACGTGCCTTGATATAACTTTGTTTTTATACAAAAATGTACACGATTTGGCATGGTGTTATACATCCACGTGTTCATAAACTCATTTACAACTACACGCGAGTATGTGGGGTCAAATTGATGAACATAAGACTCGGATTTGATCAGGGTTTATAAGTAAAGTTTTGAGTTTTATGAAAACACACGTTAAAATGGTCTTAACATGTGTTAATCACAACTTTAACATTATAACATTATAACACATGTTAAAACACTTGTATTTCCATGAATCAACCACACATATTAGATTGGGGAATATCCTATAACCCACGATGACATGTGGGACCCGTTTTGTTAATAATGGACACATTTTTACAATAAAACGTCCGGAATTCACGAAACCATACACTTTACAAGTACATACAAAAATACGTAGTAATTGTCACGTGCATGAACAATGGCCCACACATACATGAAACAAGGGTCCACAAGTCGGGTGAACAATTTGTATGGTAAACGACAAAAATGTATAACTTACTATTTCCTTGATGATCATAGGGTACCAATTCTCGGGACAGTAGCCATTCCATTTTTCTGCAGTAAAACATGAGACATTCGGTTCATGAGCTCAACATTCCTCGTACTTACATTTACACTGTAACCATTAGCTAACAATAGCCCTGGAACACTTAAATAGATCTATTGGGTTGACACCCCCACTCTTGGTTAGTCGCTCTAACCGGTTACATATAAAAGAGTGTTAGTATTCTACTATATATAGTTGTCTTTATTATACAATGCGCAAGGCATGAAAGTCAAGAGGTTTGGTTATGGGACTCATATTTCGCGTTTAATAATTGTATGTTACGTATAATCTGGATAAAAACGACAAGTTCTATTATTATTGTTTGCATTTAATTATTTTTTGTGGCATTTTGAACCCTAATACTATGATAATTATTCATAATATATATATATATATATTAAATATATGTTAAAAATAATTGTCAAAAATTATATGCTGAGGCCGGGGTTCGAACCCGAGTCCTCAGCCGGTTCACTATACACACATATACAAACCATCTGCTCTACACGTCTTTATTGGTTTGAAACCAACATTTTATAATTATAACGCGATTCAGAATTCATCTCAGTTGACTTGGAAAGTCAACTGAGATCAATGACCTTCCATAATCACAACCATTACTCGTAATTGATCTGGAAATTGGCATTGCATCGTGATTTCCGGCCTACACTGAGTCATACACTCGTCAATTATCAATCAATTGTTACCATTTTGATCATTAGACACGTCAACCATTCAATACAAGGTCAACGATTGCCAATTCGAACATCCAGACCATTACCCTATAAATTGGACATTCCTGGACGATCACAACTCGCCAATCTATCTTTCTCAACCTCCAATTTCTATTAAAAATCCTCTGTTCTTGGAATTCTGTTCGTATTTTGACTTCGGGTCTTTGACTGTGCGATCATAATCAATACGAGTTTGTAAGTTTGTAATTTTTGGTGGGTTTCATTAATCGGCATGTGCACAACATTAACCCCATGATTAATTAGGTTAATGTTGTGTGAATTACTCGATTGCAAATCTAGGGCTCGTATGCTTATTTTGGGGATAAACACGATTTCGTTTACGTTATTTATTTTAAATAAACAGAAACCAAACACAACCACTGGTCTAGACCAGGTGGTTGTGTCTGGTGCCCACTATCTGAGCCACGCGGGTTCGATCCCCGGCTGTGGCAAACCTTTTTCATTTTGTTTTGTTTTTAATCAAAACAATCAAATTAATTATATATATTACTTATATTTTATAAATTCGTTTTAAAATATTCAAACTCTTTTAATAATTCTACAAAAATTATTTTAAGTTAATCTAATGAAAAAAGTTTAACTTACAATTTTTAGTTTTCAAAAAATTTATTTATTTAATAAATAAATCAATTTTATTCTATTATATTTATAAAATTCTATTAAAATATCAAAACAATTTTATAAATTTCCACAAAAATTATTCTGAGTTTTTATAATAATAAACTTTTCTGAAATGATTTTTATTTCTGAAAAATCATTTATTTAATATTTTTAATCAATTTTTGTTAGTTTTAATCATAATTAAATCATAATAAATTCAATTTTTAATGTTTTTGCACCAAAATCTTATATAAATTATTTCTGATTATTTGGAACAGAAATATAATTTTTAAACTAATAATTCTTTAATTTTAGTATTTTTAAATATTAAAGTTAAATTTTGACAATTTGTAATAAATAGATTTAATAATCTATTTTAAAGAAAATAATTTTATAAAAATTATTTTTATACTTTAAACCCATTATTATGACCATCTTAAATTCAAATTTTATAAAAAGATTTTTGTTTGTTTATTTACTAAAATTCTTTCAATTATCAAACATTTTTATCATTAACCAAACGAGCATTTATCCCCAATTCGAAGCCCTAGAATATATACATTTGTAGAGTAGATAGACTTAGACATATTTATTACCTTATTATAGGGTGATACTTGGCATATTTGGGCAACACCACTATTCAATTTTTCAACAGATATAACATTTTGCTAAGGTGAGTTTTACATAGCCCCCTTTTCTATTTATCACCGTTTTTGGGGTGAAACATGTTACAACATCATATATGCAATTCAATCATCAATGTGTCTATGTGTTTTTCTATGTAGCATTATGTCTTGAACATGACTAGGGTAAGCACAATTCTAGCATAATCATTAACATTGATCAGCCGACGGTATACATTGATAGATCTATTGGACTGACAATCCCACCCGGATACATGCCTCCTACAAAGGTAGCGTGGGTGTTTGTTATCGCAACATAAACGAGTGAACCATGAGCGTATGGGATGTACCACAATACAACAGTCACAAGGGTTGATTATGCACTCGATTTACTTCTAGTATGTTTTCACATATGGACTAGACTTGCCATGACACATGAATTGCACAACAATTTTATTCGATTATCAAAACCTATGTAATTCTCACCAACTTTTGTTGACCCAAAATATTTTCAACTTAACATGTTTCAGGTTCTACTTGCTTGAAGATTTGAATTAATGCTTGAAGATGTGTGCATAGTTTTATTCAATTTGATGTACGAATTCTTGTAGAACAATTGTATGTAATTTATTTAAATCATTTAATGAAATTTATTATTCACCATGATCTACTGAACAATCATTAATACGTGACATCCCGAGGTTTCCGCCATCGGTTGGGGTGTTACAGTTGGCACGGTAATCATTGGATTAGATAGCTTTGATTGCTCATACACGAATTTCAGGAACACATTACATAGTACATTAAAACCTGTGAACTCACTAACATTATGTTGACAAATCTTTTACGCATGTTTTTCAGGTAATTGACCATGGAGTTTGGGGACTTGAGGGAGAGGTTTGAGGGCACATTATGTGGTACCATTATCATCATGAGCAAAGACTTAATAACATTTGTTATGTAATGTTTTTAACGTTCTATTTGGTGTTTTCAGACAATTTTACATTTATTTTGATTATGTAAGACATGATTTCAATGGTTGGTATCTACTATTATTATATCTTATGTGTTGCTCAAACCTTGTGCTTGAAAACCTTTCGAATCACATCATCGTGTTTTCGCCTTGGTGGGGTGTGACATTGCTGCTCGTTGCACCTTATCTTGTTCGCCGCCTCATTTCGCGTGGTGTTTCCCGTTTTCATTTGAAATGTGATTGGTGGAATCCTAGAAGCTCGCGACCGTCAAGTAGGGTGACGTTTATTGATTACATCCTGTGGGTTCCTTGGATTTTCGTCTGAAAGGTATAAATCTAAAACCCCATATGATGGGTTATTTATTATACGAGTTGTAAGTGGATCATTGATGGGATGTTCAATCAAATTTAATGTTTTCAGCTACGTAACTAATATGTGATATTATTTAAATAAAAAGTTATATTATATAGAATTAAAATTGTACCACGAATCTCAACAAACCCTACTCTATCTCTCTTTAGCTATCTCCCCACTACAAACCCTATATCCAGTCACTGTTATGTTTGGCCAGAGATTTTTCCGGCATTGTGGGTAGGTCTTGTTGTAGTACGAATCAAAGAAATTGAACCATTCAGTTTTATTACTTGTACGACCATATTCCTGAACCTAACCTAACGACCAACCAACGTATCTGATGTTTCTATAACAAATTTCGGTAATGTTTTTTTTTTTTTTTTTGGCACGAAGCAATGCATATCAATGCTAATCTTATTATGGAGGGTTGGGATGTTTGGCGGCAATGGGTAAGTGGAACAGAAGTCGGTAAACCAAGGAGGGCCCAAAGTGAAGAAGTTTGAAAAATTGTCGTTGTTGTTCCACACCACCGTTGTTGTCGGCTTCGAGTAAGACACCACAACCACTACTATACCTGCCTTGTGTGTTCCAACATGGTGCGGTAGGTGAACATATCACGATCGAGGGTTTAGGGTTTTGGTTTGGTTTTAGTTGCTAGCGATTAAGAAGAATATGAGGAGAGAAAGAGAGAAGGAGTTGAATGTGTGTTTAGTAGGTGTACAAATGACAAAGCTCGTGGTACAACCAATTATACACAACAAAGTTTCAAATTAGTTAAGTGGGATAAGTTTTCATTTTGCCACTCCTTTTCTGACTTTCTTAGCTCCGCATTGGACGCAGTTTAGTTCGTTGCTAAACTCTCACATGATGAAACATAAATATTATATATATATATATATATATATATACACACGCGCGCACACACACACGGTAAAGTTAGTGTACAAAGGTCATATTTTGTGAGAATAATTAGAATTGATATGTAAGCGTCATTTTTTGGACTTAGTCATGATGTTGTGGATTGTTGTTGCTAGAAAAAACACCAAACATGACAATTAAAAACACAATGCAATGTATTCTAAGATTAAAGTTTAAATCCAAAACATGATGCCTACATGTCAATTCTTAATTTTTCTCATACTTCTCACAAAATATTAGTTTTGTACATGAGCCTAAATCTCTCTCTCTCTCTCTCTCTCTCTCTCTCTCTCTCTCTCTCTCTCTCTCTCTCTCTCTCTCTTCTTTATACACACACACATATATAAATGAGAACTCTCTTTTATTGCGAGAACTATGAGAACTCAAACCTCCAATACGTTTTTTTAAATATCTCAATTTTATCTTACTTTTATGGAAAAATAAAAAAATAAAAACGTATACAAAAAATTATATCAACGTAAAAAAAATTACAACGTACAAAAGTGGTGTAAACGTGGCGTGACATGATGTACCGTCATTTTACTTATACATATGTAAATGCACGAACACCAATTTTTTTGGCAGATTTCTTAGTTAGATATTTATCCATATTTTTAGGAAAAATGGTTAAGAAAATCGTATAAGAGGCAAGATTTCGAATAAGATTCTTATGTTTTCACAATAAAGAGTTCTTAAATGATCCAGATCATATATATTCACACCCAAGTTACATATAAATATTTTTGTTCAAAACTTTAAGTTTCATACTTTTATAAATCATTCTATCATGTTTAAACGCCTTACATGAGTATGAACCCGAGGTGCAAACGAGCCGAGCTTCTCATGCTCGGTTTGAAAAAACTCGAAACGAGGCGAGCTTAAACGAGTCTGAGTTTAAAAAACAAGCTCTTTTAGTAAACGATCTTAAACCCTAGTTTCGTTTTTCGACCTTGCTCACGAGCCTAAACCAACCCATTATTCATATAAATTTTAGTTAATATATTAAATAATATTTAAATAATAGTAATATATTAATATCTATAAAACTATAAAAAATAACTAAGTTATACTGTTAAATATAATTTAGTTAACAAATAAAAAACGAATCGAGCCTGAGTTTCGAAAACTACATACGAACTAAGACTATATGTTGTGGGTAGAGGTGAGTGGAGGCTCTATCGAATAATATTTTACCACGTCGACGCTTACATGGCACTGGCTAGCGGCCGACGGTTGATCACTTGATGGTGTTGTGGGTCAAGGTGAGCGGGGTTTTTTTTATCAAATATATTTAAATATTTACCAAATTTTTTTATAAAAAAAAATATTCTTCTATATATTAAGCCATTTACACTTGAATAGTGATGGCTTCTTATTGGCTTGCGTACTGACCCACCTACTCTTAAAACAAAAGTATCACCCATGGCCCACCTACTGTTGAAAGAAAATTATCTATATATTTAAAGCCCAAATATTTGAATTAGATTTAAATAGCCACATGGAACAAAGTGTATATGTCAATAGCAAGAGGATTAGGTTATTACAAAGGTTAGTTAACACAAACATGGTTTGTGCACCAATAATTTTTTCTATTGTGCACCAATATTTTTTGTGTGTGTAAAACCCCTTTTATTTGATACCGGGTTTTTTTATCAGGCACTCGTAACGAACTGGTACCAAAATTATATCAATATCAATATTAATATCGAATCGTATTCGTTTAATAGTTTTCTCAACGTGTTAGTATTAAAGCCATTGAAAACGAAACTATACTAACAACAAAGCATTTATTTGGTAATATTATGCTTTCTGTTTTGATACGTAAAGGGTTAAAACCGTGTCCCATTGTAACACATGTGTGTAAACTATATCAAGTTATAGCACGCATGTAACTATCACGTCCCGCGGCAACGCGCGGGTAACTACGACCTAGTTAAACTAAAACTAAAAGAAAATTACCACTAAAATTAAAAAAAAAAACATTACACTAAAAAAAAGAAAATTACACTAAAATAAAAAAAAACGATTACATTAAAAAAACCTAACGTAAGGATGAGCCCGAGCGTAACATTTGCCACGCCAAAACATGGTGAAAATTATGGCCAATCTTCCGAAGGTACTCCACTTTGGCAAAGGCGAGGAGCACGTCATCGGTAACCCCGGGCATCACTTCACCTCTCTGTACGCGGTTTCGAAGTTTTTACACTTCGATTTCAAGTCCCCGAACTTGTGGGAGATGGATTCATTGGTACGGTTGGTACCCTCGACAAGGGTACAAAACTTGGCTAGGAACCTATGCCACTGTGGTCCGTGGCCCCGACTTGACGAAGCACCGTTACTGTGCACTTGTTGGTACGTGATGACGAGTGTTAGTTCTTCCTCCTCGGTCCATTACACCATGATGAACTTGGATTTCAAAATTGAAGGCTTACGCTGTGTTCTAGAGATTGACTTAAGGGGGGAAGAGAAAGGATCTCCCTCCTCTTCCTTTCTTTCCAATTCCTTCCAAATTGGAAAGATTGAAAATCACCCCAAAATCCTTTGTATTATCCCTCTCATTCCCTCCCTTTCCCTTCTAAAAAAACTCTGGAACACATTTTTCTCCCCACTTCCTTCCCAATCCTTTCTCTTCCACCCTTAACCCTATGTTCCCGAGTTTCATTTAATGAAAGAAAAGAAGGGATTTGGAAGGATGTTAAGAAAAAATCGTGTTCCACAGTTTTTTTAAGGAGAGAAGGGAAAGGAAGTGGAAGGAAAATTTTGGTTAATTTCCTTCATATCTCATCCTTCCAAATTGGAGAGATTTGAAAGGAAATCATTTTTTAAACATAAAACCCTCACTTTTCTTTTCCTTTCCTTCCAACTCAGGAACATGCTAGTTAATTAAATATTTCTTTTCCACTCCCTCTCTTTTCTCTCCTTAATTTCCTTTCTCTTATTTTCCTTCGTTTATTAAACTCAGGAACACAGCGTAAATGAAACTTTGAAACAGAGTGTTAGTGTAGGAGAATTTTGAAGAAGATGATGAATTATGTGTGAAGAAGAAGAATGAGTAAATAAATAGGTAAATAAATTGGGAAGTAATAAATTTTGTTTGGTGATTTTTTTTTTAATTCAAACCGTTGTCAGCCCGCTAACGGACACGAGCTGACTCACGTACGGTCGCTCGCTCGCGGCAGGGATCACGTGGGTGTGTTATCGTGGGCGCTAGCCACGTGGCCCAGGTTATGGCTCGCGGTGGGTGGCTCACAGACTATAACGGATAGTCTAAGCTTAAGCTTTTTATAAACTAAACGTGCTTGAGTTCAGGCTCAACTCGACTCGGATTGTTTGCACCGCTAGGATTTAAGCAAAAATGCGTGACTTCTAAATAGGGCTGTACACGAGCCGAGTCGAGCCGAGCTAGGCTAAGCTCGAGCTCGAACTCAAACTTAAACGAGCCAGCTCGGCTCGGCTCGTTTTTTTGGTCGAGCTAAAAAGCCGAGCTCGAGCTGGCTCGAGCCAACTCGTTATTTTTTATTATTTTTTTATAAATATTTATAAAATAAAAAACAAAACAAAAATAAAATAAAATTACACATATACATGTATATTTTTTATTTTTCTAAGTTAGAGTTTATTGGATTATGAAGAGGTGAGGTAGATACGTAGTATAAGCGGGGCCTTCAAAATTTGAATTTTAGAATTGCGTTTAGAGCCAAAATATATTACTTTCATCTATATATTAATTACAGATGCATAAGCCTGAATCGAGCCATATGCCAAGCCATCGAGCCGAGCCACGAGCTGAACACCCCTGGCTTGAGCTCGGCTCGATTACAAAACGAGCTGGCTCGGCTCGGCTCGAAAACAAAACGAGCCTTTTCAAACGAGTTTTTTTCTTGCAAGTTTCGAGCGAACCTCGAGCCACGGACTTTTTGTACACCCTACTTCTAAAAGTAAAAATTGATTTTCTTTGCGTGATTTTGCGGCTCACATGAACGGTGTCGACGCATGTGGGTCGGAAAAAGACAAAATAGGGATCAATCATATGAAACATTATCCAGAAAAATCGAATACGGCATCCAATCCAATTGCTTACGTGTCCGCAACTACCTTATATTCTGCCACGTTGCACCCATCTAGTTGATCACAGCCGCCCACGCAGGAAGCAAGGCGAGCCATGGCCCACACATATTATCCACAAGTGGGCTGTCACGTGCTTCTAATATTACCTTACATCCCTTCATTTATTATTTTGTAGCTAAAAAAGACCATAAAATAAGACTCCT
The DNA here is from genome assembly GCA_028751855.1 of Ambrosia trifida. NCBI lineage: Eukaryota > Viridiplantae > Streptophyta > Magnoliopsida > Asterales > Asteraceae > Ambrosia > Ambrosia trifida. Next base: position 175,765,320 of record CM054122.1, read on the forward strand.
TAGTTCTTCTTAAGGTGGTCGGATGTCTTCGGTAAAGTTATCAAGCCTTGTCCAATCCTCTATTGCTATGTCAAATTTACACAAAAAAATATCACAATCCTCCCTTGTCGATCGTTACTTGTTGTCAAGAATCGAGATAGTTAAAACGAATGAGGGTTGTCAAAGGGATGGCGGCAGTGTTGCCACCCGACAACAATAACCTCACAGGTGTTCGTGAAGTGCCCCAACCTCCCTAATTATAGATGCTTAAGTTCCACTCATTTTTATTCTATTACAAAGTATAACTAATTCATTATATAATATTTTGAAGTCTCCTATCTACACATTTCACTCCCAATGATAGATCAAACATACTACTGATAGTATTCTAATTTTGAGTTTAAAAGATTAAAGTATGAAATTGTGTCACATTTAGAATCGATAATTTGACAAGGCCATTGTGCTTCTAGACCATGAAAAATAAACTGGGCAGGTCGGGCCTCGTCTAGCCTGTAGAAAGATCCGATGATGCTTGAAGCCCCACTAGTCCATGTCTTAATATATGAGTTTTCTTTAATCACTCCTTTATAATATATTGGTAAAGTCTAAGGGCTAAAGTGTACATTCATAAGTTTTCTGTAGAAAGGGTGGGCGCACGTGACAACACTAGTTAATCACTTAATCCAATACGCCGTCGTTTAAAAATAACCCAAACTCTTGACTTCTTCTCACAGCTTTCCTTCAAAATAAAAGATCGCCTATCCTCTTAACTCACCTCGTGTCACCGAGTCAACTCAGTTATAACCCGTCATACAAATCACTAACAACAACGTCCAAGAACTTGTTCAATAACTTTTAATGGTTCAATTGATGAAACCCACCAAAGATTCGCCGGAATATTCGTTACAGCAGCCTGGAATAATAATGTCTCCGGTGAAGAGAGAGTTGGTTGATGAATCCACTCAAGAACATAACTTTCCGTTAATCAAACGACCAAAGGTTTATTTTTTAATTTTTTTTTAATTAATTTTGTTATTAAATTTCGTAACTTTTAGCAATTTAGGTTTTTTTTTCTAAAGATTCATTTGATCTTCATGTCAATTAAATTTAATTATTTAAATTATTTAAATTACTTAATATTTAATTGATAGTTTTAAATTTTAATAACATGAATTAATTTTTTAAATTTAGAAAACTCTTGCGGCGCAGCTTGTTGCCCGTCTGCCTGTTTTAATTAATGTAATTTGACAGTTATGAAATGGAGAAATATGTTTTTACAAAAAAATATATATATATATATATATATTTAAATTTAGTTGCTTTATGTATGTATTAATTAATGAGAAGTAGTTAATTTTGGTGGTTTGTTAATTTTGTTATGGATATAAATTGTTTGTATTATATTGAGAATTATTGTGAATTAATTATTTAATTATTTAATTTGGTTGTGAATTAATTTGGTCATTTTTTGTGATATATGGGTTAGTATCAAGAATTGGGGATTGGGGAATTTGCTGTATCACCAACACAGTTTAATCCGTTGGACGAACCGAGCCCGTTAGGATTACGGCTTCGAAAGAGTCCATCTTTGTTGGATTTGATTCAAATGAGGCTTGCAGAAGGAAGTGCATTGGCAAAGATGGGATCTGATGGTAAAAAAGGGCATAAAAGCACTGGTGTTACTGCTAGTACTGATAAGCTTAAAGCTTCAAACTTTCCTGCATCGGTTCTTAAGATAGGTACTTGGGAGGTAATTATTCCGCATTTCATGTTATCGTGATTTTCGATAATTGGGTAGTGATCGGCTAATCGCCACTTGCGAGTTACATGTTAGTTTGGGTATGAGTGTTTATGAAAAGGATCACACAAATTCTTTTTATTTGTTTAACTTTTTGATTATGATCTACTTCTTTGATCTTGCATTTTGATGAGATATTTGAATGGAAGATCGCTTAAGAGGATATGCATTTTGGATCTCGGGTTTTTTTTTTAAACGTCGGATGCAAATGGGGTCCAAATCTTGAGTTTTTGAGGACAAAAAATGACCAACATTTTAGGAAAAAAAAAACTTACAATTATTGTAGAAATTAGGGTTCGCAATACAGAAAGGGTTGGCAGCGTAGCTTGTTGCCCACCTGCCAGGGGCGGACATAGGGCTTAAACAGGGGTCGCGGACGTTGCGGCTCAACTTCGCGCGTAGTGGAAAATTTGGTTTTTTTTTTTTACGAAATTTGGAAAACGTTGCTACTAAAATGAAAAAAATGAAAAACGTTACTACTGATTTTGTGGCCTAGATCCACCACTGCCGCCTGCCTGCCATCATTAATGTAATTTTTTCAATTTTGTAGAAATTATTAACACTTTTTATGGTTTTGTAGTATAAATCAAGATATGAAGGGGACTTGGTGGCTAAGTGTTACTTCGCGAAGCATAAGCTTGTATGGGAGGTTCTTGATGGTGGGCTCAAGAACAAGATTGAAATTCAGTGGTCTGACATTACGGCTATTAAGGCGACTTACCCTGATGATGGCCCTGGTACTCTTGATGTAGTGGTAATTCCCATTCTCTCAATACGTTAATCTATATTCTTTCTTCGTTGAATAATCACAAACGGTATTAATAAAGTAAATTGTACGCCTTTTATGTGCAGCTAACCAGACAGCCTTTGTTCTTTAGAGAGACAAATCCACAGCCCAGAAAACACACATTATGGCAAGCAACTGCAGATTTTACAGGCGGAGAAGCTAGCCTGCACAGGTACAGTCTCTTCTTGAAATTTTTGACCCGTTACCCAAATTTCTTGACCTGCCCGTTTCCGGAGGAATCTAAATTATCCTGCATTGTTCTTTTCTGACAGGCGTCATTATCTGCAGTGTCCGCAAGGGTTACTAGGCAAACATTTTGAGAAGTTGATTCAATGTGACCCTCGTCTTAATTTTCTGAGTCAGCAACCAGAGATAGAACTGGAGTCCCCGTATTTTGAACCCAGGAAATCGTTGTTTGACGAGCCAAATGAATCTAAGGAATATGATTTAAGCAAAGAAGGACGACCGGGGCCTGCTATCTTCGATAGACAGAGAACAGCTTCACCATCAGGAGGTCAAGCTTCATCTAGGAGTGAGTTGCATGATCATTCCGGTAGACCTGCCGAGATCTCTCGGGACACACCTTCTCCCAGCTCAGGTAAAGTTCAATCTAGAGGGCCAAAATGGCGGGGTTGGCTATAAGGCTCAACCCAAATTGACCTATTCGCAAGTAAATGGGTCGGACCTTATTCCACGCAACATAATGTCAGAACGCGTCTTTATGTATTAAAAGTCTTACAAAATCATGTTATTCTTATTTTATCTAGTGATGGACACGTCAGCAATCGAAGGGATCAGAAGAGCGGGAACCAAGGGACTACAAGATCTTAGCCGCTGGGATCAAATCAAAGTCCCGGGTATACACCCATCAATGTCAATGAGTGATCTAGTGAATCACATCGAAAACAGAATCACAGAACAAAGAACAGGCAACCACCCTCTTTCCCATGAAGAACAAGAAAGCCTAGAGATTCTAGAAGACATTTCCCAGTACTTATTCAACGACGGCCAGTACGGGTCAACCACTTCTGACGAAAAGTCCATCCTGTCAAAAGTCAACTCTCTATGCTGCCTGTTACATAAAGACCCCACTAACTTTCAGGATTTCGAGCCTAAAACCGACCGTAACGGCCCTAGGCTTGGTTCGGGCCCAGTAGGTGAAGGTGCTTCGGTGGTTGAAGGCGAATGTGACAGTGGTGCGGTGGTTGAGGGCGAAAAGGGGACCGGGATGTCGAGGAAGGACTCAGTTGGTGACTTGCTGCTTAATCTTCCAAGGATAGCATCTTTGCCACAGTTCTTTTACAATATCTAGAATGATTTTGGAGTCTTGAGGTAAGGGTAGTTTTGTAACTTCACATTTTCTTCATATGGTTTGATGAAGTGTACTTAAGTAGTTAGTTTGTTGCTGTGTAGCATAAGAAGTCCAAGGTGGGTTGTGGTATTTGCATCTTGTTTTGGACCTTATGATCATCATGTAAATATGGTGGTGTTGACTTGTATTTTATGCATTAAAACTTGCAATATTGTTTGGGTTTGTCGATTCTCTCGCATAGTCGCATTCAATGGCGAAACTTCGGGAGTCGAAAGTCACCGGGGGTCGGAAATCACTAGGTTCGGGGGGTCGAAACCGTCTATACTAAAAAATTTCTATACGAATACTATATAATCGGAACTTCTGAGCGAAAATTCGGGGGGGGGGGGGGGGGGGGGGGGGCTTAAGAGCTGCGCCAATGGTCGCATTACAAGTAAAGACATCAATATAATTAGAGCTTAGAGCGTTTTTCAGTTGGCCCAAATTTTCAGTTTGCTTTGGGTCACTAAAACAGCTGAGCCGGCCCTGATGATACTTGCTAAACTCGTATAGATAAATATTATATACATAATACCTTACTTACATCTCATGACTATGATTAAGAATTTAAGATAAAAACAATCTAAGAATCATATCCATAAAGGAGACAAGGAACATATCCTGATATCCTTGTATGATAAAGAAGGTGGCCTACATTTGACAATAACCTTAATCAACAAAGTTGAAGTTAACTTGAGCTTCATCAACAAGTTATACTAGGTTCCCTTTGTCTGGCAACATTATAACTATATAAGATGTCATCTTGACCACTCAGTGGTCATACAACTAAATTAATATTCCTGTAACTATAGCGTAAGCGAAAATGAAAATGGGGTTAAGTATACTCTTCATCTTATGTACTCAACTCCTAGCTATCTCACTTCATCATCATTTAATTCACTCAAAGGGTCTAACCATACAACAACTTCGAGGTTAGCCTTCGCTCAAGTTTGATGTATACATACATATTTGTGTATCTTTCTATATCGAAGCGTATTGTTCTTTGTTGTAGGTGTCGAGGGGGTGGAGGCGGATGGTGACAAAGCGGTTCAAGTTAAATATGAACTAAAGCTCGGAAAGGGTACTTATGGTGGTGCCAATATGAACCATGATCCACGTGCCGCCAAGGGAAAAGCATCGTCATCACATGTTCGACGGGACTTTTTTATTAGTATTGGTATCAGTATCGGTGTTGGCTTCCTTATGCCACTCTTGTTTGGTTTCTAGGATTTTAATGTCAAGTTGGTGTATGGTCTTGAAACTTGAAAAGTTGGTTTTTTTCTATATAACTTGTAACATGTATGATATATGGTTTATCATGTTAAAGGAAAAAAGTCTTAACCAACCAATCTATTTGTGATTTTTTGCCAGTGAAACTTTTCTTATTTGGTATCAAATCATGAGAACTCATATTAAACATTTTATAGCAATGAATAAAGTTTATAACCAATATAGTGAAATTGTTAGATGTCATACAAGTAGTTGCTAAAGAGCTTCATATGTTGAGCTTGTAACGAAATCGCGATAGACAGGCTCCCATCGTTAATCGGGCTTGGTAAAACAAAACTCAAACCTTCAAACGCGATCCCACCGGGTCCCATGAAGATAGGCCGACCCCATCCAAAGTCGGCGTCATGAATCGGGAGCCTAGCCCAACTCGTTATTCCAAGATTTGGGCATTTAAATGTATGCGCCCCGCGAACCAAAGCCTTCAAATTAGGCTGCAACTCCAAATAATCAAGCGCCGACTTTAAATAATCATCATTCATCTTCGCTAACGCTTCATGGATCTTACTGGCAGCGTACCAGGTGGGCTTCGATTGAAGCTCGCCTGCCACTGCTACTGGAGTGGTGGTAAAGATAACATTTCCAAAATAGCCTGAAGGCAGGGCGGGCTGCAGACGAGCCCGCCCATCTGTGGCAATGTAAAGCTTAGTGTCCTGATCATCAGTCAGGCCACGTGCTTTACACACAGACCTCCAAACATGACCCGAGAGCATTTCATACGAACTATAATTAATCGTGTTACCATCTTCTTTCGATTTTGCTTTAAGCGCATTAAGTTGGTCTCGGGTCAACTTAAAAATAGAGACTGCTGTTTCATCTGATTCAACCTCGGGTATGGTTTTCATCGGCGGAGCGGGCTGGTATTCGACATGCTCAAAAACAGGCTGCGGTGGGTCTCTCGCTTGGAGCAGGGTTCGGTCTATAAACGGCGGGAGAGCAACATCAAGGCCACGAGCCATATCAGACCACGCGTTTATAAAATGCAAACCGGATGCACCATCCGCAACATGATGTTGCATACCAACTCCTAACGAAACGCCACCACATTTAAAATAAGTCACTTGCAACACTAACAAAGGGTATGCTTCAATTCCTAACGTGTAATCAACTACTGGGATGAGTTTCCTTAGCCCCAACGTGGGCGCAAAGTCACCAAACTCATCGATCACACCATCAGACTCGGCTTCAACAAACAACACGCCTTGTCCTTGACAATCTATCTCAATGCGCCCATCTTCGTCTCTAGTTAACCGTCCGCCCATTGGGTAAAACGGGACCAACGCCTTGCTTAAAGCCTTAACCATAACCTTTGGATCAAAGAAGTTAGAACCACCATTGGGCCTATAGAAATAGACACTTGGTGTATGAAAATTAGGGACCACTAGATCAACATTAGAGTTCCATAACTTGATCATTGGTGTCTCCTCAGCTGGTCTCACCATTGTTGATTTTGTTATTGTGATCATCATATTGTAACTACTAGTAATTTGTTGGGTTGTATAGTTGTGTGGGTAGTGATTGTGTTGATTTGGTCTGAATGAGTTGAAGTTTGGGTTGGTTTATATAAGTTTGGAGGCTCACCTACCGTGTCCTATAGACTAAGTCCAAGTTCAAAGTTGACCAACTAAAAAATAAACATAAGTTTAAAATAATTATTGTTAATTTATTATGTACACTTGTTTATCTTTATTAGTTTAATTTTATTTTGAAACATGTTTTGTTGTTTCTTTTTTTTTTTTTTTCAACTATACAAAATATATGTGTATACAAACATATGTTAAATACGCACTAATTTCATTACTAGAAAAGTGTGTAATTTTATAGAGATATTTCTATGTATTTCCAATAAACAAAATTTTGCATTTATACTTCCATTATACAAAATATGTGTGTATACAAACGTCTGTTGATTAGACACTAATTTCACTACTAGAAAAGTGTTAAAAAAAAAAAAAAAAAAAAAAAATTCCTAGAGAGATTTTCTACGCATTTCTAATAAACAAAATTTTAGACGAACTTTCAACGCATGATATAATAATAATGTTAAGTCGGAAATGCATAGGAAAATATTAATTAGAAAATAAAAGTTTATGTTAGAAACGCATAGCAAATTTCTGATTTGCATATAGTCTATATTAAATTAAACTTGATATTATTATCTCTCTCACACTATGGTGGTGTTTGTTTTTCTCCCAGAAGCACTTCTGACCTCTTTTGTCTGCGTCGCGCAGACGCGGGCAGACTGTTTGTTTTTCGGAAGACATTTCACTCCAAAAGCTCTTTCTGACCTCTTCTTAGTGCAGACTTGGACCAAAGTCTTCTAAGGTCTTCTCCTCTTCTCTTCTCCTCACCCACCACCACCACCACCCACTACCACCACCACCACCCACCACCGTCCACCACCACCCACCACCGTCCACCACCACCACGGTCCACCACCACCTACCACTGTCCACCCACCACCACTACCACCACCCACCACCGTCCACCACCACCTACCACCACCATCACCCACCACCACCACGGTCCACCACCACCACAACCACTACCACTACCACCACCACCACCACGTAAGTGTTTATACGATTTTTACATGTTTTTTATACTTGAAATTGGGTTATACATGGAACACCATAAACATAATCAATTGATTATGACAAATAAACATATTTCGATGGTTAATCATGGTTCGGCCCATTCTCTTAACCATCGAAATCAGTTGAATTTTTCTTTGTAAAACTAAAGGACTTACCATTTAATTGTAGTTTTTTTTTTTTTTTTGAACGTTTAACTAAAGTATTGCCGGGTACTCTGTACGCGGCCCCCAATGGCCGAAAGGGGCCCCAGACGGCCTCTAGTCCGTACGGACAGAGCCCTTCGGCCCACCCGTCTCCTGTTCCAGGGAAAACCCGGCCCACAAACCCGCCCGAAGGCACGACGGTAGTGAACCGGTAAAACCTGGAGGGATCAGGAGTCGAACCCATGACCACAAGGGTCAAGGGTCTCTCCATCACTTCCCAACCACCTACCCCACCACAAGGGTGGGGGTATCCATCACATGCCTCCCGTGGGAATTGAACCCGACTCCCCCAAAGAGAGAACCGACACTTTTACCACTAGGCCACATGATCATGATAATACCATTTAATTGTAGTCGTAGTTAAAGACAAGCATTGCGTTTACTCGTAAAAGATTTGATTATGTTGTTATTATTATAATTATTATAAATTTTAATTTAGTTGCTTTATTTTATAATCGAAAGACCATGATTTACAAATTGGAAACCGGTGGGATGGTGAGTGGAAAGACAAACGAAATAGCAAGTTTAAAATGATGTTGTGGGTCCGACTATTAGATTCCCTTACAAAATTCGTTCATCAATTTCGCTCGAATTTTTGTCTTGGATTAATATTTTTATTTTGAACCAAAATTTGCCACATTTTAAGAATCGTGTTTAAAAAATTAATCAAAATGTCATCTCTCAAATAGTGCTTTTTTTAATCTTTTTTATTGAATACTAAAACTCAAATTTAGACAATATGCAAATATGTAATAAACTTTGTGTCACATGACATGACTGCACATAAACATGAATTCTCACTTATTTTTTATTATTAGGGAAGAAATATCGTACATATCTTTCTTAATGTGAGAAGCGTAGGAGGTGCTTTCAGCCCTTAGATATAGGCGGTGACAAAATGGTAATTAACAACCCCAATCATGGTTGGCTTAATCTAATCAAAGGTAAATTAGGAAAAAGCATTCATTTCTTTTATTTCAACAGAGAGTTAACCGAAGATTATACATTCCAAAAAACATTCTGAAATTTGAAGAACAGACAATCAAATACACCAAATAAAAAACCGATTATAGAGAATCATTCCAAAAAACAAAAAACAGAGCATGGTTACTGAACGTAAATGAAGAAGATGAAATGTAGAAACGTAACATAATTATCTGATTTCGAAAACCTACGACTTGAAACATGATCTGTTTTTTTATAAAAAAACAGAGCATGACACTGAAGAGAAAGTGAGAGATGATGAGTTGTTTTGGTCAAGGTTTTCAGAACCGGACCAGACGTCGAACCGGACCCTCGGGCGGTTCACCGGTCCAACCGGTCCGACCGGTCCGACCGGTCCAACGATCCGGGCCAAAAAATGCTTCGAAACCCAAAATATCAAAAAAATAATAAAAAAAACCGGTCCGACCACCGGTTTTCCGGTCGCGACCGGCCGGTTTTCCGGTCCGAAGCCGGTTCGCTGCAGAAACGGTCCAACCACCCAAACCGGACCGGTCCAGGTCCCGGAGCCCGGTCCGACCGGCCGGTTCGGTCCGGTTTTCAAAATAGTGGTTTTGGTCCATTCAATATAAACGCGCGCACACAAATGTTTAAACGCACCTCCGTTGCAAAATAAATGCACGTACAAAATATTAAACGTACGCACACCAATATTAAACGCACCTTTAAATTTACTTCCTTTTGAAACAAACGCACCTTTGTTAAGAATCAATAAACCACCAAACGCACATTTGTTAAAATCAATAAACAAACAATCCTTCAAGCTAAACGCATCTTTTCTTTAAGCTAAACAATCCTCTGCAAAGCTTCGTCCGCTTCGTCAATTTCCTCTATCGATTTCTGCACACAGATCGTTACATCAATGGCCATGTGTTTAGCTTCGTCAAGCTAAACACATCTTCTTCACCCTGGATCGGTCAACGATCCTTAAATCAACTTCCAAGATCTTCCCCCGATCATCCACCGCTCGTGTCTCCGTCATCCGAGTATTCCCAAAGATATTGCAACTTCGATTGAAGCCGGGAAGTTGCATGGGGTCATTGTAGAGAACCCGGGTGTGTGCCGATGGTTGCTTCAGTTTTGTGGAAGAATAAGATGATGTTATTGCAATTTTTCCGGTTCTTATGAAAATGCTTTCTTCTTTCTTTCAAATGAAATTTAATGTAAAACATTACAGTGTGATAAGCATCATCTTATGATTCGAACTGTACTTATAAGTTAAAATCAAATGAAAGTTGCAGTAAGGTTTTTGTTTAATCCTGCAAAACATGGTTTGGTGGAAGAATAAGATGATAACAGTGCTATAGTTTACAAACGCATGCACTCAATTGTTTAACCGCACTATATTTAAACAAACGCATATATTTTTTTGACTGTGAGTTGAAACCAAATATATTTATACGCATACACTCAATTGTATAAATGCACTATATTTAAACAAACGCATATATTTTTTTTACTGTGAGTTGTACCCAACTATATTTAAACGCACCTTAATCAATTGTTTAAGCGCACGTTCGATTGAGTGCGTTTTGTTTAAGCGCATGTTTGGTTGAGTGCTTTAGTGTTTAAACGCACCTTAGGAAAGATGGTGCATTTAAACGGGTCATGCATACACATGTCAATGATGAATTTTGTTATAATAGTGGAGGTTAGCTATTGTGGGACTTACCTCCCAAATTATTAATTGGGGAAAATTACCAAAATGGCCCGTTGACCGAGGGTTTTACCAAAATGGCCACTTCCCGTCTCTTTGGAGAGATGGGTCACGGTTCCCAAAGAGACTGAACCGTCTCCCGAGACGGTTTAGTCTACAACCAATACATACGCAACACGTGGCCGACCTGATCCCGAAGACTGTGTATCGTCTCGGGAGACGTGTCAAAGCCGGGCTCAAGCCGTCTTCGGCTTGGCTTGAGCCGTCTCCAAGGCTACCTGATCCGTCTCCAGTCTTCAGCCGTCTGTCACACGGTTCACGAGACGGGTTCCCTTAATTATTATTTTTTTGTTTTTACCGTTTTTTATAATGTTTTTACTTATTTTCTTTGTTTTTACCGTTTTTACCGAGAGAAACCTTGACTTTGGTTTAATTTTTACCGTTTATTTTATAATTTTTAAATAATTTTCTTTGTTTTCAACTCTAAAAGTAAATATAAAACATAAATAAAAACATTTCATTAAAAATTAAACATAATAATAGGAAAACATAAAAAAATACATAACAAAGAAAAAAAACTTAAAGTTGGGGGCGCAACAATCGCCATGCCTCGACATGTTCGAAATCGTTGCCGTATCGAACCCCATACTCATACTGAGTGAATTCGATAGCCAACTCTTCATCAAGCTTCGGGTCTTCGGTAACTTGTTGCTCGTATATGGTGTTCCACCTCTCACATTTGATGTTGAGGTCGCCCCACTTGAACTGGAGGGGAAGGCTGACCCATCGTCCCGGGGGGAAGGAGTTGAATTTCCGGGTCATTCGAGGCGTCCTTGTGGCAGACCACAAGGGCCATCTCTTCCTCTTCGGTCCATGTGATCATATTTTTGGCGGGTGTGTGTTTTTTTTAGTTTTTATCGTTTGTGTGAGTTGTGAGTTTTAACCACGGTTTCTTCTATTTATATCCAAAAAATTTGCACGGTAAATAAGGTTAAATTAAATAAAGCGACGGTTTCCAAAGCCGTCTCTGGAACCGTGAGACGTCTCGGGAACCGTGAAACGACTTTGAGTCGTCTTGGGAATCGTCTCTCCAATGCGTATAAATACCCCATTTCACTTCACAAAATTTGCACCCTCTCTCAATCATCTATACTAAACCTTCATCAAACCTTAGAGCTTTCCAATCAATGACATTTTTATTTTTAAATCCTTCACTTTTCCAACCAAAGCCGACCGACTTACGAATATATTGTCCGGTTCGATTATACTTGGATCGTTGTTGCATATGCGCGTGGGTTAACCTGTGTAGAATGTATCGATGATGTGGTGGTCTACATTATTGGCAAGTTCGATTCTTTGTCTATGTAGAGCACATACACCATTCAAACAAGGTTTAAAGCAAGTAAATTTGGGAAGTAATTTCCCCTCCCATAGTGCTAACTACTATGGGTGACGTGTGCAATGGATAGGTCTCGGTCGACGACGTGTGCAACGAGTTTGTGTATTTTTCGTGTAATAGTTCAGTTTTTGTAATTGTTGTTGTGTTACAAATTGTAATATTGTAACTTCCCCTCCCCTAGTGCTAACTACGTTCTGTGGTCGACGTGTGCAACGAGTTTGTGTATTGTTCGTGTGGTCATTCAGTTTTTGTAATATTTTGTCGTGTTACAAATTGTAATATTGTAATATTTAGATTACTAAATACATAAATATTTGAAACATAACAGATTCATTGCATTAATATTTGTAGTATTTGGATTAATAAAAACATAAAATATAAACATTGGATTAATAAAGACATAAGATTAATAAAAAAAACGTAAAATTACAAAAGTTAAATAACTACGCGTTAAGACGGTCCCTCATCATTTGCCAAGCCGACACGTGTTTGAATTCTTTAGGCTGCTTGGACTGATACTCTGCTTTGGTATATATGATGGCGACGTCTTCCGGCATGTCTGCAGGAAACACTTGAAGTGTTCGATAGTGGTACCCATTGAAGAGCTGGCACTTCGTGTTCAAGTCGTTCCATTTACGGCTAAGTGAGTCGATGGTTCGGTCAGACCCACCCACCAGCCGATTGTATTCGTGTAAAATACGGTACCACTTGTTTATTTGGTGTGGGCTATCTTCGACATGTTGCCACGCTGAAACCAGTGCAATTTCTTGTTCTTCGGTCCATCGTTGGGGTGCCATTTTTTTTGTATGAAAGAGACGACGGTGGTAAGTGGTAGTGGAGGAGTCGGACGTGGTATGGGACGGAGAGTGCGACGGAGACTTGTATTTATAGGGCTGAGGTGGACAGCCGAACCGTCGGACCGTCTCGGGACTCACCGGAGACGAAGAGACCCAAGACGAATCCGGCAACGTGTCATTATATTATTGGCTTTGACCCTAAGCCGTCTCGGGAGACGGCTGGCGAAATGTGAAACGTCTCCACCGAAAACGTCTTTTGCAGCTCTGAGACGTCTCCGGAGACGTCTTCGGTGTGGTTCCCGAGACGGCTCAAGCCTAGCCGAAGACGGCTTGAGCCCGACAGTCAGTGAGACGTCTCTAGGGCCCACAGGAGCCGACTTGGCGGCTCTGACACGTCTCCCGAGACGCCGCACTGGCTTCGGGATCCAGGTCGGCCACGTGTTGCGTATGTATTGGTTGTAAACTAAACCGTCTCGGGAGACGGTTCAGTCTCTTTTGGGAACCGTGACCCGTCTCTCCAAAGAGACGGGAAAGGGCCACTTTGGTAAAACCCTCGGTCAACAGGCCATTTTGGTGATTTTCCCTATTAATTGGGTTGTTTTGACTTTTGAGAGCAAGAAAAAACTTGAATGAATGGTAACAAGTACAAAAAATACAAACTACAAAAATGAAAAAACACAAATTGTTACAATTTTATTTTATAAATCTTGCTCCTAGGCAAATAAATGATTGTATAAACAACTTGTATCCTCGTAAATCATTCGAAAATCAAACTTGCATCTTCATCGATCAATTAATCGCAGTGCAAACTCTTTTTTAATTAACTAAAACTAGGGTTGTAAACAAACCAAACGTTCGGTGAACAGTTCGTATACCGTTCGGCGGGAAGTTCGTTTGTGTCCGTTTGTTTAATAAATGAACAAACACGAACAAATGTCTCGTTCGTTCGATTGCGTTCATGAACGTTCAGCAATGTGTTTATTTACGTTCGTTTATTATATCCGTTCGTGTATGTTTGTTTATGTTCGATCACTAATTAAAACTTAGGATAATTATGAACTTTTGAGTTAGGAATATCATGTATTCATGCCTATGCTTAAGTAATTTTAGATAATTATGTCTAAGTTAGTACAATTTGACTTATCGACATTGTTTAGTATATGTACTTTGTCTAACGGTTAATATTAACACTGTTTTTTTAGTTAGTTGCATATTAAATGTTTGTTTTTGTTTGTTTGTGTTCAAGACCCGTGTTCACGAACAGTTCGCAAACAACTGAATTTCTTAACAAACAAACACAAACAAAGAATTATGTTTGTTAGTGTGTTCGTGAACGGTTCGTTTGTCCAAGAAACCTTAACAAACAAACACGAACAAAGCCTTATTCGTGTTCGTTTGGTTCGTTTACAGCCCTAACTAAAACTGAGCATCACATAATCGTCGACCACTATTGTTCATTACTGGATATTCGTTAAATTTCAATTGAATATTGAAAATAATTAATCGAACATGAATTGAATCTGAATTTCTTATAAATTGGATTGTCGAATATAATTAATCGAATTTGAATCAGAGGTTATAGAAAGAAGAAAAAAGTCTAATGTCTAATTTGCCTCTGAATTTGATTGTAATTGAGTTTAATTAGGATAACTGTAGTTTGGTTAAGTTGACAGGTGGCAAAATATGTTGTCAACCCGTATTCGCTAAGAGACACATGTTAACAATGACTCCATCGGTAATGACTAAAACACTTACCATCTGAGAACAAGAAAGTGTGGTGCAATGTCAATGTTGCAACTAGAAATATCAAAACCAAATTGACACCTAATGACACCAAATTGCAACATGAAGTACATGTTAGCCCTTATGAGATCCGTGCACATTACACAACCTAGGAAAATCGTTGACGAGACATGAATCTAGGATGCTATTTACCAATCGTGTACCAAGACATAATTGTGGAAATGAAGCGATGTAAGTGCTGCTAGCTCATACCTACAAGTGCCTAGACTATCAAAAAACTGTTAAGATCTTGGTAACATTGGCATGGGCATTCAAGAAGTGGGAATTTGACATAGATGGTAAAGTTCATTTTGCTCTTAATCGATTAATTCATTAATGTGAAGCAAAGTCCCCCATATGCTTCACATATGAATTCAAATGTTCATGACACGTCAAAATTTATTAATGAAAAACAAATTATGCTAGAACCCTTTATTATTATAATAATAATAATAATAATAATAATAATAATAATAATAATAATAATAATAATAATAATAATAATAATAATAAAAGTTAACGTTCATTTGAACAGTAACTCTTAACAAATCGACACCTACCAATATTTTTATCATATACAATGTATTCTTTGTAAGCTATAACTATATTAGAAAAAAAAGGATTTAGATTCACAACATCTATTTGGTATAAGCATAGGTTTAAAGGAGGGATAGTGGATTGGTCTCGTTGGTGCTCTTTTGATGTAACGTAATGTGTTTGTATTGTTTGGATTTCCTTGGTTTTCGGCTTCTTTCTCTGTCTTGGAGATAGATGTCGTGTTTGGTGTTTAATGAAATGCATTTTTCAAAAAAAAAAAAAAAAAAAATCTATATTTACTTAAATAGCTTAAATTTGTATTAAACAATAGAGTTAATTGCCAATTTAGTCCCTGAGGTTTGTCAAAAATTGTCACTTTCATCCAAAATTTTTTATTTGGTCAATTTAGTCCCTGTGATTTTATTTTTTTGTCATTTTAGTCCCTGTGGTTTGTTAAAAATTGCCACTTTCTTTCAAATCTTGTTAGTCTACAGGGACTAAAATGACAAAAAAAATGAAACCATAAGGACTAAATTGACCAAATAAAAAGATTTGGATGAAAGTGGCAATTTTTGACAAACGTCAACGTCAGGGACTAAATTGGCAATTAACTCTAAACAATATATAAAGCAAGAAGAAGATAAAGATTAGGATTCACAGTCAAACTTATCGGCCGGCCTGTCAAATTCAACATGTGATAGCATGCATGAGCCTGAAAGACTTTTGGTTCTACTGTTTTCAGTCATTCCCACTTGGCATTTGCTATCCATACGATTGACTAGGAAGCACACATCCAAACTTCTTATATTCGACTTTACTAATACGTTTACTCTAACTTTAATGCATATGACCATCAGTCCATCATGCATAGTGTGTCATGACTAAGTTAACCTTGAAATGGACAACGCTAATTTCGTAATCGTGTATGCTTTTTCTCTCTTTCAATAAAATATTATGTGTAGGTGTGAAGTGTATTACATGATTCGTGTAGTTCTCTACTTGAAAATGATTATGTATTATACATGCATTGTATACTTTTTTTATTTATTTGAACATGAATTTTTAATCAATTATGCATTTAATAGCCACGGTATCTTTTTGGCTCATTGTAGATGTAGATGTTTACTTTTTTATATTAGTTGTTAAATGTGTTCTAATCAAGATTTTGGATTTGTTACTAAATTTACATAAATTTTGTGGATTTTGGATATAGTTTAAATAAGCCCATTTTGGGTTGGATTTGCGAACACCTTTAGCTAAGCAGGTCTTGTTGGGCTTGACTTGGTGGGTTTGCGGATTTATTAGTAAAGGGAAGGATCAAATGAGAAGAAATTGAATAAAAAGAAGAAATAAAACATTAAATAATTTAACTCTTAATATATTGATTATTATCTCTTTAATTAATTAGTCACTAACACTTTATTTTACACATTATCAATTTTTGTCATACCACATATCAAAATTCATCCTGCATATATTGAAACTATCACATTTTTATCTTACATATATCGAGATTATCATATGTTAATCCAACACATATAGAAATTTAACCTACATTTGTTCTACACATACATAAATTATTTTTCACTGTAAATTAGGATTGATATGAAATCATGTATTTTGAAATTGAATTATGAGTTTCATTAAGTTAACTAGTTTAGGGGGCTACAAAAAATTAATCATTTATTTAACATTAAATACAATTATTATATGAAGGATTTCTATTGGTTTAAAATTGTTTTTTTTCATTTTACTAGTAGGAATGCCCGCGCGTTGCGACGGGTGCATCTGTTTTGCCCCTTGTGCATTGTGTTTGTTGGTTATTCGTTATGTTAAAGTAGAAAACAACGATGTATAAAATATATGTTATCAAAAACTGAAACTCATAAGTATATCTTCTGAATATTTTAAATGGGTACATCACAATAGGTCGTACTATTCCTTACAACACCCTTAGATTGGCTCACGTCCTTCGGTGGGACCCTTTTATGTATCTCGAAGGCAGATAAGTATGCCATCGTAGAGTGGTACTTAGCGTAGTGAAGTGGCGTTGTATCTCTTAATGACCATAAGATTGTAGTGGAAGTGATGTAATTACTAAAATGCAGTTTGTAGTGTGCAACATATTTCTATTATTTTAGGGCACCCGCGAGATGCAGCGCAGTCAATGATTTACATAGATACTCTCGTTTTATGTTAGTTTGACAAACGTGGTAACAAATATATTGGACCAAACAAATTAGTAATCAATATAGTTAAAACTACCAAATCAACTGATAAGAACTTGTCTTCTTTTGGATATGTAAACAATTGGTGACTTCGTGAGATCAGAAACTTAAATTCTATTCCTAGAAGCTTATAGTAGCGGAGAAAACAAAAAACCATCGAGGAAGATGATGACGTTGCTCATGAAGTATCTCTACCATATTTGCTTGTATAAAAGTCAAGCCTACATATATCGCTCACTTTAATGGGTTGAAACGGGTCATGGGTTGGGTGTGTTGGCAAACTTCAAGCCTACATATTTATTTGTGTGTAGAAGTGACACATCATACCATCATGCAGCCACATAAATTTAAAAGGAAGATATAAATACATAATATATGATGTAATTTATTTACTATAAACATTGAAAGATATGTAAGTTATATATGTGAAGAGTCACCACATTATTTATGTACTAAATACATGACAACTATTTATAAGACTTTAAACCAATGGGGTGGTGGTCCATTGGCAAGGGCAAAGCCTTTAAAACACTTAGGTTGTGGAAGGTCTTGGGTTCAAGTCCCACACACCAGGATTTAAAAGAAAATTAACCTTTCAAAAAAAAAATTATAAGACTTTAACATTGATACAAACATAATAAAGACATGGAGGTTATGAATGTAAAGAGTCACCACATTATTGTTAATTTCCTCATCAATTTTATAATTATGTTTAAATTAATTTCTTAAACAATTTAATATTTAGATAGAAAGACAATTTTACGCTCGAAATGACTTCAATAAGCATTGTACTATAAGCAATAAAGGTTGTATTTACTTAAAGTTTGCGGGTATCCTTCACTGATGCTTTATAATACATATAGTATAGAAAATAAAGATTCGGGTTGATTCATTAGCGTGAGCGTGAATTTATGGCGTTTTGATTTCTTATTTCTTAACACAAATAACATAAGTAACTAACACATAGTTAAGTTTTTGTTTTCTTTTCTATGCTAGTGTTTAATTTATTTTATTAATTAGAATTAGAACTTAAACAATATACAATTGCCGAAAGCAAAATAATATTGTGAACCACACTTCATACAACGTTTAACAAGAACATTAAATAGATAAACAAATACCTTAAAAGTCTTATAACAAATATAGTTTACGTATAAAGTTATATTTGAGCATGCATATATAGATTTATAGAGTTAACTATTTCATGGTGTTCAAGGAGACCATGTTGATTGAAATTGAGGAATGTCTCCATACCCTTCTCCAACCATCCTCTCCATCATCTGTCCTTCATGTCCATTTGTTCCCTGCAACATCAGGTTTCATCCCATGCAGTAAGTGGAAGTAATATTTATAATATATTAGAAACGTATTAGCAAATCTAGAATGTTATATTTATAATTTTGTCCGTTGTATTTAGTTAACAATATATATGATTCAAGATAAACAACTTCTTAACAAGGATAGTTAAGAAAGTCACACCTTCATAGGGGCCATATCATCCAATTCAGTAGAGTTGAGGTCAATAGGTCATAGAACATCCTGGCTTCTGAAAGCTTCATGAAGAGAAACTAAAAATGCACAAAGAAGAGAAAAACTGTACTAATTAATTTTGAAAAATATTTTCTCATCAATAATTTTGAATATTGTTTGTTTATTGTTTTAATTGTTAGCTGCACAATTAAAATACCTCAATTTGATTCTGCAATGATCCAACATAGTTAATTATTACATCCAACATCACTGGCATTCCCATTGTATATAGCAAATAACTAAATTTAAATGGAGCAAAAAATGATATATTATGAAGATAAATTTTTGTAATTGTCAAAGAAAATATGAACAAGTAGAAAAAAAATGTATATATGTATATAAAGATTAACTAATATCTTTATACCTTGTAGCATCCGGGAACCATATCTTACAAGCGTCTTAACTTCTTATTGATTTTTTTCTCTTCTCATCTAATGAAGACATAAAAATTTTAGACAAAACAATGTTTCAAAGCATGTAATTAGCTCTAAGATTTTGTTTGGGGTTATGAAAAGACTATTAGCATTCAAGAAATTGATTATAATGAAGTATATATAATAATATAGATGGGGGGTTGAAAGGTCTCACATTTAAGATGCATCATAAGTTAAGTTGTATTTTGTGTTTTAAAAGTTGGACATAAGGGTATAATTGGGATAAGATTTTAGGATGTGAGTTATTGGATTATGTTAAATTTACTAATCTACCCTCCTTAGTGTCTTAATTATCACAACTATGCCAATAATACCCTTAATTTTTTCGCTTAAATATGTTATACATGTTGCTTCTTAAGTTGTACGGAGGTGAAAATGACTATGTTGTACATCACTCCTCCTTTATAATGGATAGTGGGGTGCCCGCGCGTTGCAGCGGGTTCGTAAATTTTGTAAGGGTATATGCCTTTGGTAATAATCAAATCTACGTTTCAACAACTCCTCTACAAACGCACACCACAATATCCTTAACATGTTTCTATATAATATATGACAAAAAGAATGGGTAACTCATACATATAAACATACTATCCAAGAGCACAAAATGCTAAGTAAAGTGTTGATTAATGTCACACCCTCAAATTACCACTTGCGGGGTTTTACCGCGAGGCGCATGACAAACCAGGATCCAAGTCAACGATCACAATAAACGACACTATATGAAGTACGTAAACCCAAAAACATAAATTTCATAAGCGGAAGCATTTAAAGAATTTAATCTCTACAAAACAGTGTTCCCAAGTATCCAAGACACTTATTACAAAACGTGCACTAAAATCTAGACGCCAATGCAGACCCGTGCGCCTAATTCCGTTCATTGCTACCTTAGCGACCTGAGAAAAACATGCCAAAAAGATGTCAACGTATAATGCTGGTGAGTTCACAGGTTTGTTCAAAAATGTTACCAAAGTGTTACCATGTCCATACTATATCAATGTTACCAAGTACGCTAGCTAGGCGTATGTTTCATTACTACTACGATTGGAAACCATTACTAGACACGTTTAGCAATGTTCAGCATGTTTAAGTAGCCCGTATGTTCAGCATGATACCAATGTACCTGTTCGAGACAATATGCACTCGCCCGGCCCTCCAAGCCAACGAGTGGGGCAGGTCACGCCCAATAGATCTATCCACATTTCCCCCGTTGTGCAAACCCGCACATTCATGGTTTCCCCCGGGACTTTCCAAAAGATCGTATAGCAATATAAAGTTTAAACCATAGTATGACATATGTTACCAAAACCATTTAGCGCATGTTTTCTCCCCCAAAAGTTAAAGCAGTAAAAGTGGGGCCGTGAACTCACCTTAAGTTGCGTTCCTCAAATACAAGTAAAGACGTCTAGCCCTTGATAATCCCTCTACCGGAGATCTACCAAAATGTTCACATAAGTGTTCCGACTAATAACCATAAGGTTATCTAGTCCCCGATTGTCCAGATCGTAACCAAGGTTGTTTTAAAACGTGTTTAAATGTTTAACCGACACACTAGACCGACCCGACATCCCATTGGTGACCCATTACCCTAACTAATCAAGCACACATAGATCACACACAAGGTTCAAGCATAAAACACTTAGTTTGTATCAAAAATCTCATTTCTGCATCAGAACGGTCGAACCAGTCAGTTTTAAGTCTCCTTCGCACCTTTTTATCTCCTTCGCACCTTTTTACATCTCGTTCGACCGTTTGATGCTTCCTTCGCCCGTTTCATCACATTCGTCCAATAAAAAGCCAGGTTCGACCCTGGATCCCTCCTTCGCACCATCGACTGGTCGAAGGAGGCCAGGTTCGCCCCTGTTGTATGATTTTTCCTAAAAACGCTTCAAACACATTCAAAACGACCCGAAACATCATCAAACACAGCAGTCAAGCATGAATAACTTATCCCTACAAAACCCCATCGATTTCCCCCGATAATACGTTCGTTTCAGCCCTTTCCCAAAATGGTAAAGATTATGGAAACATCACTTTCATGCATGGATTATATACCCAATTTGGAAACTTTTGAAATCGATTCATGTTTAGCTTAAAATACTCAGTTTGTCGATTATCCGATCTTTCTTATTCATTCTATTGATCATAAATATTCATGCATCAAGTATTAATCCCATAAAACCCCCAAATATCAATATACCCAATCCTAACCCTAGACAACCATAATCCAATCATTAACAACAATCCTATATCATGTTTCTATCATAGATATAGCAGCAAATCAGTGAACAACACATAACACCACATAACACACAACTAACACATGTTATTCATTATGAAAACCTATGTTAAATGATCATGTTTTGATTTAGAAAGATGTTTAAAAGGTTTTTAATCATAAAAACACCCTTAGAACAGATCTGGACAATTAGGGTTAGATGAAAACGAATTAAAATGCTTTTAAAAAGGTTTAGGATTATGAACACACCTTGGATTCTTGTTTAGATGTTGTAGATAGGTTAGATTATGAAAAAGAAGAGCAAAAACTCCTTCCTTAGTGTTTAAGATCGTTTGAGAGCGTTTTGGGACGGTTAGGGTTTGTGAAATGATGAAAAATGACAAAGGTTGGTATTTATACTAGTCTTCCTTCGCACCAACTTATTGGTCGAATGTAGGCTCCTTCGCCCCTTTCACAGGGTCGAATGAGCCCTGTTTGGTCGAAGGGAATTTCCCAATTTCCACTTCCCTGGTTCGCCCACTTGCATGGGTCGAACCAGACATTTTTATTCTCCTTCGACCACTCGAAGTGGTCGAACCAAGACTTCTTTTAAGCTAGTTTTCCAGTTTGTCGTGTTTAACGCATTCTAACACATCCTAACACATAAGCATGCATCCTTAGTCTATATTTAGCACATTTAGGCACAGATAATTATTTACACATCATTTAAACACATCTAAGTATATAATCCACCACACAACCCATAATCTACACATATACTTAGTTAGTTCATGTAACGTCACCAACAACGGAACCCGATACTAGTGTATTACCAAAACGACTCCCAATGATCCTCCAGATCATTGTACCCTGGACAATCCTAACTTGACCCGACTCAACTAACCCAGTTAAGTTTGTTTATAAACGTTTCTCGCTAAGGTAGACTTAGATGTTACTAATATGTTTAAGCCGAACATGCCGGGTGTCACAATTAACATCTATCATGCATATATATTAGACAAATTTTGATTCTAAAAACTAAAACATAGTTACAAATATTATTCCATACTAAAACCATATTTAATTGGTCCACTTAGAAATACATCCTATACACACACTAAAGTTGACTTGTAAGTCATAACTGAATCACTTTAACAAAATGGATTTAAAGATAAAACCCATCTATATGGGTAGTACAACTCACAAATAAGCGATTCTTCTTCTGTGAATCGTTTATGATGTTTTTCTAAATTGCTTCCGTAATCTCCTTCTTCTGTGAATCGTTTAACAACTCATGCTATCGGTAGTGTTTATAACAAACAACTACACATTGAACAAAGTACATACCTTTCAACTTCGATTTGTAGAGTGAGTCGGCGGCCGGAATCAAACCTGTGCAGTCCGATGCATCAAATTTAACATAAATCAATCGAACAGGAACAACAACCTTAGATGAGGAACGATTCTCAAATTAAACTAAAACCGACATATTATGAGATAAAAAAAAGCCTTCAACCATTTCATATGCATTCATGATCTAAGTAGTACAGAGATGGATATATGTATAAACAATGATAAAAGAAACAATAACTTTCTGCAAAAATGAAATTAATCAATAAAATATGAACACAAATCAGATTAACAAATGGGCAACTAAAGAGAGAAAAAATAATAATACAAAGCAATAATAATCAACGATGTGCCTAAAAGAGATTGCAGTAGTTACCCCAAGAATCAATCCTCTGGTTACAAGTAGTTATCCCAATAATAATCAACTGCCTCGATCGAACCATTCTAATCATTGCAACAAATCTGTAATAACAATTTGGCTCCCCATATATTTGTACATATCTAATAAATATTCAAAATTCTAAAAGTTCCAAAGCTTCTATGTTTCCAAAAGACCCTTGAATTACTATACTCGCATGGCTACTTAACCACTAAATACCCTGTATACCATGTTAAGATCCAGTTATGAATACTGAACCTATTAAAAGTTGAAAGCATTCATCAATGTAAATACTCACATGGCTACTAATCAACTAAATCCTCTAAATATTATAGCTAATGCCAAGATCATCATTGTCACACCCTCAAATTGCCACTTGCAGGGTTTTACCGCGAGGCGCATGACAAACCAGGATCCAAGTCAACGATCACAATAAACAACTCTATATGAAAAACGTAAACAGACATAACCATTAATTTAACCAGCGGAAGCGTTTCAGTAGCATTTAATCAACTATGCTATCATCTCAAAAGTTGTTCAAAATACTTTTATTACAAAACGTGCACTAAATCTAGACGCCAATGCAGACCCGTGCGCCTAGTTCCGTTCATTGCTACCTTAGCGACCTGAGAAAAACATGCCAAAAAGATGTCAACATAAAATGCTGGTGAGTTCACAGGTTTGTTCAAAATGTTACCAAAACGTTACCATGTCCATACTATATCAATGTTACCAAGTACGCTAGCTAGGCGTATGTTTCATTACTACTACGATTGGAAACCATTACTAGACACGTTTAGCAATGTTCAGCATGTTTAAGCAGCCCGTATGTTCAGCATGATACCAATGTACCTGTTCGAGACAATATGCACCCGCCCGGCCCTCCAAGCCGACGAGTGGGGCAGGTCACGCCCAATAGATCTATCCACATTTCCCCCGTTGTGCAAACCCGCACATTCATGGTTTCCCCCAAGACTTTCCAAAAGATCGTATAGCAATATAAAATTAAAACCATAGTATGACATATGTTACCAAAAACCGTTTAGCGCATGTCTTCTCCCCCGAAAGTTAAAACAGTAAAAGTGGGGCCGTGAACTCACCTTAAGTAGCGTTCTTCGAATATAAGTAAAGATGTTTAGCCCTTGATAATCCCTCTACCGGAGATCTATCAAAATGTTCACATAAGTGTTCCGACTAATAACCATAAGGTCATCTAGTCCCCGATTGTCCAGATCATAACCAAGTATGTTTTAAAACGTGTTTAAATGTTTAACCGACACACTTAGACCGACCCGACATCTCGTTGGTGACCCATTACCCTAACTAATCAAGTACACATAGATTACACACAAGGTTCAAGCATAAAACACTTAGTTTGTATCAAAAATCTCATTTCTGCATTAGAACGGTCGAACCAGTCAGTTTTAAGTCTCCTTCGCACCTTTTTGTCTCCTTCGCACCTTTTTACATCTTGTTCGACCGTTTGATGCTTCCTTCGCCCGTTTTATCACATTCGTCCAAATAAAAACCAAGGTTCGACCCTGGATCCCTCCTTCGCACCATCGACTGGTCGAAGGAGGCCAGGTTCGCCCCTGTTGCATAGTTTTTCCTAAAAACGCTTCAAACACATTCAAAACGACCCGAAACATCATCAAACACAGCAGTCAAGCATGGATAACTTATCCCTACAAAACTCCATCGATTTCCCCCGATAATACGTCCGTTTCAGCCCTTTCCCAAAATGGTAAAGATTATGGAAACATCACTTTCATGCATGAATTATTTACCCAATTTGGAAACTTTTGAAATCGATTCATGTTTAGCTTAATATACTCAGTTTGTCGATTATCCGATCCTTCTCATTCATTCTATTAATCACAAATATTCATACATCAAGTATTAATCCAATAAAACCCCCAAATAAGATTATATCCATTCCTAACCCTAGACAACAATATTCCCTTATTAACAACAATCCTATATCATGTTTCTATCATAGATATAGCAGCAAATCAGTGAACAACACATAACACCACATAACACACAATTTACACATGTTATTCATTATGAAATCTATGTTAAATGATCATGTTTTGATTTAGAAAGATGTTTAAAAGGTTTTTAATCATAAAAACACCTTTAGAACAGATCCGGACAATTAGGGTTAGATGAAAACGAATCAAAATGCTTTTAAAAGATTTAGGATTATGAACACACCTTGGATTCTTGTTTAGATGTTGTAGATGGGTTAGATTATGAAAAAGAAGAGCAAAAACTCCTTCCTTAGTGTTTAAGATCGTTTGAGAGCGTTTTAGGACGGTTAGGGTTTGTGAAATGATGAAAAATGACAAAGGTTGGTATTTATACTAGTCCTCCTTCGCCTCAATTCATTGGTCGAAGGTGGTCTCCTTCGCCCCTTTCACAGGGTCGAATGAGACCTGTTTGGTCGAAGGGAATTCCTCAAATTCCACTTCCCTGGTTCGCCCACTTACATGGGTCGAACCAGACACTTTTCTTCTCCTTCGACCACTCGAAGTGGTCGAACCAGAACCCCTTTTTAACTAGTTTTCCAGTTTGTCGTGTTTAACGCATTCTAACACATCTTAACACATAAGCATGCATCCTTAGTCTATATTTAACACATTAAAGCACAGATAATCATTTACACATCGTTTAAACACATCTATGTATATAATCCACCACACGACCCATAATCTACACATATACTTAATTAGTTCATGTAATGTCACCAACAACGGAACCCGGTACTAGTGTATTACCAAAATGACTCCCAATGATCCTCCAGATCATTGTACCCTGGACAATCCTAACTTGACCCGACTCAACTAATCCAGTTAAGTTTGTTTATAAACGTTTCTCGCTAAGGTAGACTTAGATGTTACTAATATGTTTAAGCCGAACATGCCGGGTGTCACATCATCCCCACGTTGAAAGAATTTTCGTCCCGAAAATTGCGCAAAGCCCAAAAAGAAAGAATCGAAAAGAACAGAACGAAAAGAAACTTACCGGATGTCACATCATCCCCACGTTGAAAGGAATCTCGACCCGAGATTCATTCCGCTCCAGCAGTAACATGCCTCGATTCAAACGCGCGCTTCGGAAAAAGATGAGGATACTTAGATTTCATCTGATCCTCCCGTTCCCATGTGAACTCCGGTCCACGGTTTGAGTTCCAACGGACTTTAACGATGCGGATTTTACTCCGACGAAGGCTACGAATCTTGTAGTCGAGAATCTCGACAGGTTCCTCCACAATGCGAAGACGATCATCAACCTTGATCTCTTCCAGTGGTACAATGAGAGATTCATCAACCAAACACTTCTTCAAGTTAGACACATGGAAGACGTTGTGTACACTACCGAGCTCCGCCGGTAAGTCAAGTCTGTATGCCACCGGTCCAATCCGATCCAAGATTGCGAACGGTCCGACATAACGAGGGTTAAGCTTGCCACGCTTTCCAAAGCGTATGGCGCCCTTCCATGGTGAAACTTTCAGAAGTACCTTGTCCCCAACCTGGAACTCTAAAGGTTTTCGACGGCGATCGGCATAGCTCTTCTGACGATCCCGTGCAGCAGCCAAACGTTGACGGATCTGTACGATTTTCTCCGAAGTTTCGTACACGAGTTCCGGACCAGTGAGCTGGCTCTCGCCCACCTCGGCCCAACAAAGTGGTGATCGACATTTCCGTCCGTAAAGAGACAAAGAAAAAAACCCTGTAAAAACAAAAATTGGAAAAACAAAACAGTGTAAGCAAGCAAAATCGATAATCGATAATCCAAAATACAAACACTCGGAACAACAAAAAACAAAAGAAACTGAAGATAAACAACGAACCTCATTATATTGCACTTAAGCATAGCCTGTAAACAGATGTCGAGTTGATTCCTGCTCGGAATCACACATTGGGCATAAATCGTTGTCAATGAAAGCGCCTCTCTTCAACAGATTTTGTTTAGTCGCAATACGGTTCACCTCGGCCCTGCAACAAAAAGCATTGCACTTAAGCGGTACCCATTTGACCCATTCCATTTTGAAGGTGTTTTCGACCTGCTGCTCCAATATCATCAGTTTCTTAACTGCTGCAACTGAAAAGTTCGGTTTGAATTGTTATCCCATCTCCACGAATCAAACGTTGCATTGAAACAGTCGACTGTTACAGCAGTGCAGCTGCTGCAACTGCTGTAGTTGCAATCGGTCAGCCATTGCATGCGTGTTATCCCTTCATGTAGTTGCAATCGGTCAGCCACCCTGCAGGTTTTATGTCGCTCTAATCCGTAGAGATTCATGTCAATTTGACCACTATACAAAAAAAAAAAAAAAAAAAACCCACTCATGATTAACTCAGAAATGAAACAAAAGTGGGAAAGCACCTAACCTCCTGGTATGCATTTAAGTGGTTTCCAACTTTCCATAGCCCACGTAATGCAATGATTTTGAGTTTTGCGGATCGCCTTCGAAGCTGTGACGAATTAATTGTGTATTTGGTACAACTCTTAATACATTAATCTCCTTCTTTTAATCAAGAAATGACTCTATCTTCCCCATCATTGTCTAATTCATTTCACTATACCACCATAGCCACCAAATAGATTATAAAACCCACCATAAAATCCCTAATCCACCCATCTTTATAATACGAGAGTCATAAAAAATCAAACACATACCTGATATTTAATGTCATATCAACAATGTTTAATCCTAATACTTCTCAACGAAAACAGAGCAAATTAGAAATGATTTAGGTTAACCGCAGGCGGTGGGTTAAACGGTTAAAAGAAGAAGATGATTAAAAAGGGTGATTGAAAAGGCTGATTATTTTGTAGAGGAATTGTGTAACTCCTTGTTCTAATAAAGTTGATTATTAAGATTGGTTTAATGGAGAAGGTAAGGCAAAGGGTGTAGGTGTCTGGTCATGAACATGATGAAGAATGAACGACAAGCTAGAGGGTAATATTGTAAAAGTGTATTGATATTGTAAAGAATTAGGTGGGTTAAATGTCTATATTGCCCTTCTAAGTGTCTTAATTGTCACAACTCTTCCTATAATACCCTTAAATTTCTTGCTTAAGTATGTTGTACATGTTGCTTCTTAACTTGTACGGAAATGAAAATGACTATGTTAGCCATCACTCCTCCTTAATCTATCTATACTTATAATAAACCAAAGCCATTTTAATGACATGGCATTCAAAGAGGGTATTCTCTTTATTGAGTGTGTCATGTGTCATCCCATGTGGCAAGGCTTTATTTTAGGAAAATAATAATTTAAAATTTAAAAACAAAATTAGATTTTTATCTCTAATGTTTCCTCCCGTAACTTTTAAACGTTAATATCTTTTATATATGAGATTTTTTAAAGAAAAAAATTACACCAAATTAACGAGCGTTTTATTATCTTTCCAACGGGTACCATAGTGCTATATAAAAAACGGAGAAAAAAAACGACTATTTTTTTGTGTGGTTTTGTTCGTACAGGAAAAAAACACAAAGTATTCAGGTTATTCATTAATCATGTATAGGCAAGTCATTAGTTATGTTCAAACCAGTAAATATGAATTTTATTTACAACATGTGTTAGCATTGGAGTTGTACATTGTTTTAGGTTAGGTTTTAATATTAGAGTTATACATTGTTTAAGGTTATGCACTAACATTGGAGATACATTGTTAATTGTTTTAGGTTAAGTGCTACCCGAAGCTTTCCCGCATGTAACTGTAAAACGCATCAGTCTATTTCAGATGTAAAATTGATATTTCAAATTAGATTTCTCAACCCGGGACGCTCCCGGGATATAATCTAGTAAGATAATATAGATAATACTTTTTCTTCTCATTTGAACTCTTCACTACTGGTATATAATCTAAAGCTTTTAAAAATGTTTTATGTTATGTATTATGCTAAAAGAGGCGAGGATCAGGCTTTACAAAATGCGTATTATCTTGTGAAGTGCTACCAGATGAAGTGTTGGTTGTCATATTATATTTGTTTTCTGTTAAGGGAGACCCTTCATTGTTCATCCTCATCCTCACAACTCCCGTTAGCTTTGACAAACCTCTTCTCCGCCACTCTTGAATATTGAGGAATAAATTTGTACTTTTATAGAGATACTAAATTTATAAAAGAATACATATGACATTACCCTTCATGCAATTGTTTCCCACTAGCTATTAAAATATGGATGAAAATAAAATAGTCAAATAGGTATTTGTATTCCAAGTCTCTTAGCCAGTTATAAAACAGTGTGTCATATGCAGCTCAATACCCATCAGTACCCGCTAGTTATCGGGGTTATGTAGCTAGTAAGTTAAAAATTATCAGTTAGGCTCTTCAAATACATTCTAACAACTCTATTTTTTATATAATTTAACCATCCAAAAAAATTATAAACATAAAAACTACAAGTTTGTACATTAGTCATTATTTCATTACCTAAGTAAAAAGAAAAAAAATCACAAATACAATTCATGTAAACACTAGACGAGTATGCATGTCTCGGCTAATCTGATCATGTATCACCTAATACCATTACTATCAAATACCCACTAGTTTTTAAAATTGGTCCTATACCCGAAATATCCATCCATCTATTTTAGGTTCCGTGTTTACCAATAGAGTTTGGGTGTCATTTATCAGTATCCATACATCTAAAATGTTACTTAGATGGGCAGCTTAGAGTAGAATTATTTTAGAGTGGAACTCATGGGTGCCGCCAAAGGTTAACATTTCGATTTTGGAGAGCCTTAATGCCCTGTCTTCCTACAACCGATACTTTAATCAAAAGGAGGATAATAAGAGGTCCGAATGCTGGTAGTTTGTTTATGGCTACTAATTAGTCAGTTGATCATATCTTTACAACGTGCTATGTGGCGGTTTAGATTTGTAAAGATATTAGCAATGGCTTAATATTCCGCCAATTCATGAGTTCTCCGTCCACGATCTTGTGGAGCTTCACAAACATATATCGGGGCAACAACACAAAAGGAAAATAATTCAAAGTATTGTTTTAGTTGCTTCATAATCTATTGGCACACTTGAAATAATCTGGTGTTTAATAATGTTCTGATCAAGACTATAACATCCTTAGCCTAGTTAAGTACTTGAGCTATTTTTGGATTACAAATAGTTCCAAAGGAGTGGCTTTAGATTTAGATCGGGATATGTGGAAAAATTGTGTCTTGTAATGATATGTTGTTGATTTCCCCTTTCTAGTTATTGCTAGTAGGGCTGGTAATTTTAGACACGAACATAAATACCCGACATGAACCTACAAGATTTTAACAGGTACATGTATGATCTTATCATGTTTTGTGTCCTAAAAAGGTAGATACGAAATATACATGTTAATTTCATGTCTAAACAGGTTAAATACCTGTTTACCTGTTTAGTACCCGTTAAGACATGTTAATGATTTTTTTTTCAAATATAGGTTGTGGGGGTGGACTGTGGAGTATTGGAGCTATACGTTTTTACTAGGTGGAATTCTACCTTTTTAATGCTTGATGGTACCCATTTAATGAGTCGGATTTGGAAAACATGTCTGTGTATTATCGCATTAACCTTGTATAAACAAGTATTATCGTGTCTTATCATGTTAACTTGTTATAAACAGATTCGTGTTCAGGTATCAAAAAATGGCACGATAAGTTATCGTGTCGTGTTCGTGTATACATGTTTCTTATTCGTATCTTAACAGGTTCGTATCTTAACAGGTCCGAATATTATTACACCTTTTTTATTCCACTGGGTTAAAGCACAGAATAATTAAAGTAATACTTCTTCCCCAATCAAACACCTAAAACAGACAATTTTTGCTATTATTATTATTTAGGCCCAATACACTTCCTCCACCTGGCCAATAAACTATCCCATCCATAAAATAATCCAATCTTTTGTATCCATAAATATAAATATAAATATAATAATAATAATCCAATCCTGTGTAGCCCAAACACTCTGGTGCGTCCACTGACTGTACGGACAATCCAAATCTACTTGTAAGTCTCGTTAATATTATTAATCCTTCATCTGTTCAGATCTCAATTGCACTCAGATTCAACTCTGTAGTTTGCGGTGATTATTATTATTATTATTAATTTGTTTCAACAATTCGTTGTATTGTTAGATTTATTATTTATGCTCGATAATTGTTTGAATTCTGATTATGTGTAGTATTTTATACGTGATTGATCGGATTTATTATGTGATTTCATGATGAATATGAATTTTGATGTGTATTAATTAGGTTAAAAGCTGTGAAAGTGATTTGGACTTATTATTATTATTATTGTTATGAAGATAGATGTGGTGTGATATTTTAATAATGTAATGGTGTGGTTGCTGATTGATATATGATAAACTTAGGGTTTTGGATTTGATATTCAGGTTGATTGATTGATAGATATGGGGGTGTACTTAAGCACACCTAAAACTGATAAGAGTTCTGAAGATGGTGAGAATGAGAAACTGAGATATGGAGTGTCGTCCATGCAAGGGTGGCGCACGTCGATGGAGGATGCTGTAAGTGCCTGATCTTGTTGGATTTTATATATTTTGGAAATGTGAATTTTGAGTATGCTTTTGTATGTGATGAATTGGGAAATTAGGAAAAAATGAAGGTCCCACTCTTGTAAAAATGTTAATGTTTTGTCATTGTTTTGGACTATTAGCATTTTGGTACTAGTTTGGGATCAAAGGTTGTTGCAAGTTTTGTGATTAAAATAGATTGGTTAGCATCTATTTGATGCTTTCTTTTGGTGGCTTGTTTGGTTACTGGTTGTTTAAATGCGGTTATTGACTTATTGCGACCTGAATAATAATATTAATCGGATTATTTGAGGGGTTAAAGTTAGGGATAAACAGGTTATGTTAAATTTGTTGTTGTCTCTGATCATAGTTATCAAAAGCCATCGCCTTGACCGCCTAGGCGACCAATTTCCTAGAAGCCACCAGATCCCGCTTTTCCCTCCCAGATAAAAAAAGCCGCTATCTGATTTTTGTAAGCCTAATCCCTTGACCAATACTTACCAGTTATAGCGATATATATATATATATATATATGACTCTCAATCAAATCTTTTTCTATTTTAAATATAATTGATTTTTAACACACTTATAGATCCAAACAATCTGCATATCGATCCCTAAATCAGTTCTATTGAATAATTCTTCAATATATAAACACCTCAACTCATTGATTTACCACCAACTGATTTTATCTACCACATAGTTATCAAAGGCGTGTTAATTCTTTTAGCAGGTATGGCTAAATCAATCATTTTATGCTTATAAGATGATTGTTATTTTTAATGATTTGGTGATTTTTTAATTTTTTTATTTGCACTTTTTTTTCTTAGGCCCGCGCCTTTTTTACGCTTCTCGCCTAGGCCACAGGCGGAGCCTAAGCGCCTTGAGTGCGCCTCACGCCTTTGATAACTATGGTCTTGATAAAACTTTTACTTGTTTCACTTAATCTGATTATTTTGGACTCCAGTTATTTGGGACATTATATTGAAAATCAATTGTGCGACACAAAATTTTAAATCCACATCCATCAAGAAAGTAACATAAATCAGTTTGTCTTGCCTTAATAGTTTGAGAAGCCATATAACATCCATTACTGGAATCACTTGGTTTGGTGATTTTACATCTTGCTAATTGCTTTGCTATTCGTTTCACCATTTCAAAAAACTCTCTCTGTATCCGTATGTTGCATCCTTCATTTAGTATAAAGTATAAACGTTTGACAAATATTTTACTATTGTAAGGATTTTACTTTTGAGTTACGAGAAAAAAAGAGTTGGAATTTGTTTGTGCAAGCAGTACAATGGGTGTACGTTTGATGTATTTGTTTTTGTTTCTAGTTTCTATTGTGGACATAGTACTTACGGAGTTTATATGTGTATCCGAGGTGCTTGGTAGCATGCTGCTTTACTTGATTTGGACAACTCCACATCTTTCTTTGGTGTTTACGATGGCCATGGAGGTAAGCACATGGACATACATCATACATCATATAAATGCATTTCGATCTTCAGTTAGGTGAAATTGTAGCTTCATTTCTTTTGATATTGTTAGTGAACAAAATAAACCTCTACTACTTAAGTTTACTTTCTTGACAATATTGCCACCACAAGCACTCATATTAACTCTTTTCCTGTTCCTTTAGTATCTCTGAAATATTTATTAGATTGTTCAGATTTCAGTTCTGAGTCTCTTAGACTACTTTCTCTTTGCTTGGTGAATTATTTGTAAACATGAATTCTGAGTTGTGGATATATCTTTGACAATACAACCATTAACTTGCTATAGCATTTAGTGGAATTTTGTTATGGTTGAATGTCAATGTTATATGCAAGATCGTGCTATCAAGGATTTCCAATATATAAAAATAAAACTTTGACCATATAATTAATTGGAAACCAACAAGAATTACAAGTGAGTGGCGGGTAAACGACCATTAATATTAGTAATACTAACCGTACAGATGCCTTGGCCCATGGCTTCAAAACTGTTATGTAACTATATTACATGACAATGGTAACATACACCAGAAGTTAAGTACTGGTACAAGCATTATCTCACCTAGTAGGGTGGTACGATTTTGTATTTGGTATGCATCAATATGCTCTTTTGAGGCTATGGGGTTGTTTGATAGCCTCTGAATGGTTATTAAGAAGCTACATCTGAATGGTTCATAGTCTTTTAATGGTTAAGATGTAATTTTAAGTATGAATGGTTAAGAGGTAACATCTTAATGGTTGCCACTTATTCAGACTCAAGGTTAAGAAGTAACATCTTAATGGTTGCCACTTAATGGTTAAGATGTAATTTTAAGTATGAATGGTTAAGAGGTAACATCTTAATGGTTGACACTTATTCAGACTCAAGGTTACCTCTTAACCATTCAGAAGTTTTGACCATTAAGAAGTAGCCTCAGAAGTTAAGTACTGGTACAAGCATTATCTCACCTAGTAGGGTGGTACGATTTTGTATTTGGTATGCATCAATATGCTCTTTTGAGGCTATGGGGTTGTTTGATAGCCTCTGAATGGTTATTAAGAAGCTACATCTGAATGGTTCATAGTCTTTTAATGGTTAAGATGTAATTTTAAGTATGAATGGTTAAGAGGTAACATCTTAATGGTTGCCACTTATTCAGACTCAAGGTTAAGAAGTAACATCTTAATGGTTGCCACTTAATGGTTAAGATGTAATTTTAAGTATGAATGGTTAAGAGGTAACATCTTAATGGTTGACACTTATTCAGACTCAAGGTTAAGAAGTAACATCTTAATGGTTGCCACTTAATGGTTAAGATGTAATTTTAAGTATGAATGGTTAAGAGGTAACATCTTAATGGTTGACACTTATTCAGACTCAAGGTTACCTCTTAACCATTCAGAAGTTTTGACCATTAAGAAGTAGCCTCTGAATGGTCATTAAGATGCTACCAAACATCCCCTAAGCCTCTGAATGGTCATTAAGAGGCTACCAAACATCCCCTATGTATAAAATCTTGTATAACTGGTTTTCAGTGTGGATTTGACGCAATTTTTTTTAATGGCAATTGTTACCCATACTCTACTTTACAGCAATAATTCTAAACTATTCCTTTGCCCAAGATTGAACATGGGAGCCTCAGACCTCCCCCCCTAAGAGGCATGTGCCACTAGCTAGCCCCACATTGGCGGATTTGACACATTTTTTTGAACGGTCAAAATGTAAATGACACAATTAGTAATGATGTTCTACACTTTTGGTTGTGTGATCTTAATATAAGGAAGAACCAGTAAAAAAATATGGAGGTTTATGTCGATTAATATCTGTAATGAGGTGTGTTAGCTTGCAGGTCAGGCAGTATCTAAGTTCTGTGCCAAGTTTCTTCACCAACAAGTGCTCAAGCATGAAGCTTATTCTGTTGGTGATATTGGCACTGCGGCCCAGAAATCTTTTCTCAGGTTACTTTTATATGTCAGTTATACGGCCAACAATTTAGTGATATTTTATTTGCATTAGGGGCAGTAGGGGAGTATATCTCATACTTGTTTTGTCCCTGGATTGATATTCTTCGTATTTTTAGTTGACTAGGCTATATCATAGATGGCAAAATGGGTTGACTTACGCCTCTTAGAGGGGCGGTCCGACTTCCGAGCTTAGTCAAATAATTATTATTATTATTGAATTGAAATAGTATTTATTTTTCATCAAATTTTGAACAGTGATTTTTATAAGATCAAAAAATTTGAACACTCAGTGTATCAAGTCAACCCAACCCGTCCGATCCAATTTCTTGATCTTAACAAAATCACTGTTCAAAATTTGTTGAAAAATCACTATTATTTCAACAATAATATTTATTTCTGAATAAAGTGAATTAGGATTTATTATGTATTAAAGATGCACTTTAAAGGCTGATTTTTTTATGCAATCGACCCATTTATCTTTTTAGCTATTTTTTGAATTTGATTGTTTGATCCGTCAACATGATTCATCTGCAACTGTACGGCTGTACCTTTTCTCCAGAAGATGTGTTGCCTTTTAATGTCAGTAGGTGTTTACCGTTTTGTCTATTATCTAAACAATTGTTGTATATTTATGTAGAATGGATGAGATGATGTGTGGACAACGTGGGTGGAGAGAGCTAGCTATATTGGGCAATAAAATGGATCAATTCGGTGGCATGATAGAAGGATTAATTTGGTCACCAAAGAGTGGCAGTTTAAAAGCAATGGAGGATGATTGGTCTTCTGAGGAGGTACTTTTCTCTGTGTGCAACCACATAGCTAGTATGTAATTGTTAGTTGAATAAAGGTCAGGTGTATTTTAGTAATTATTAGTTCACAGGATGCACCAAGACACCAAATTTGGTGCAACATTCATTATTCTCTGCCATCTACATTAAATTTGGTGTAGTTTTAATACTATTCATCACACCAAATTTCTGTAGGTTTTATTGCTGAGTCTTTTGCATAAAGGAATAGTGTCATTTTTTTCTGTTAAGCATTCAGCACAAAAAGTGAAAATTAGTTTCTACAGAATATGTTGTTAATGCAGAGTATCATTGAGACCTTCAAAAGAGCACTGTTGAGTATGAAATGTGATTTCTAAATATTACGTCTAATTTTTATTAGTAAGTTAATTAAGGTTTAGGAGTAATATCAGTGGGCCTTTGGCTTAGCTTGTCCTAGTGATACCAAAGTGTTTGCAAGGTGCTACTCAACCAATGGTTGTGGGTTTGAGTCCCTTCTGAGGCAAAATTGCATAGAAGTTGCTTTTTTACACCAAATTGATGTAAGCTTTGATTATTGCTAACCTAAACACTAAAAACTGATCATTGTGACTTAAGGCCACAATAGTTATTCTAAACGTACATCCAAACATCCCCTAGAAGTCCAAAAGCATAAAACATGAAAGTTATATTCTCAAACTGTTTGATCATGCTAGGGGATGAACCATTTTTGATAATTATATTATGGATATAGTGTTGCATCCAGGGCTCTTAAAGTTCTTGTTTTTCTCAATGATTAATGTAGGGACCACATTCTAGTTATGATGGACCGACGTGTGGTAGCACAGCTTGTGTTGCAATCATT
Source organism: Ambrosia trifida (assembly GCA_028751855.1). Lineage (NCBI taxonomy): Eukaryota > Viridiplantae > Streptophyta > Magnoliopsida > Asterales > Asteraceae > Ambrosia > Ambrosia trifida. The sequence goes on from CM054122.1 coordinate 175,802,246, forward strand.
CGTGATAACCAACTTGTTGTAGCAAATGCTGGCGATTCTCGATGTGTGATATCTCGAAAGGGTCAGGTAATGTTGTTTATGTGGTTAAGATAAAACTTGCTAAAATACTTTTTTAACAACATAATTCCCTTCTAAAGTATGCTCATATTGGGGAAAGCATGATAATATGTGTGTTTGCTTAGTTGAAATGGAATGGATCACTAAATTCCATTACCTTGTGTGAATGTCCTATAGAAATGAAATGAGCTTTAATTAATGTTTTTATATTATATTTACTTACTTTATATAACTTTATCTCTACTTTTACGTTATTTAATAAAACTTATACATTTATCTGTACAGTTATACAAATAAAACATAGTTAAAACTCGTAAAAATCTGAAGAAAAAAGGGATTATAATAAAAATAGCAACTGCCAAAAAGCTTATAAACTTTTGTTCATTTCACACATAAGTCCTTGGAATTTACTTTTTGCATGAACCTCTAGACTTTTAAATTACAACAACATAGTCATTGTAATAAAATTTACGGATTTCGTTTGATCATCCAAAAATAATGTCCAGAGACATATATGTGAAGTTAGCAAAAGTGCATAATGTTTTAAATATTTTTTTGGCAATTGTCTTGTAGTTGTTTTCGGATAAAGGTAATTAAATTTAAGTTTGAAATCTTATTTAAAAGATTTATGTTATTGAGGATCACCTGAATAAAACTATGTTAGATTGTGATTTTCATTCCATGATGGAATAAGAAAAAGACACCCTTGACCATGGAACTAAAGTCATCCAGATGTAAAGAATCACATTTCTTCAAGAATGGTCCATTTCATTCAGTTAGACAAAACAAACAGCTTTTTTTTTTTTTTTTTTTTTTTCATTCCAATGGTTTTCCATTATCACTCATGAATATGCTTTTTCAACATATTTATACAGGCTTATAATTTGTCAAAGGATCATAAGCCTGATCTTGAGGTTGAGAAAGAAAGGATATATACAGCTGGTGGTTATATTCAATATGGTCGAATTAATGGGAGTCTAAACTTGTCTAGAGCTATTGGTACTTCACATCTGTTACTATCATTATTATTGTTATCTTGGTTTAAAAGGCGTGCCTTGTGTGTGAGGCGCACGAGGCGACCACGAAAGTGCCTCAGGGACTTGAGGGGGCCGCATCATGCACATTGGGGACAAAATTGGTCAAGTTGCGGTCTGTATGAGGGTGATATGTAAAATTAACCTGGGATGAAGAGTATGAATGGTTTACTTGATAAAAAGACTAATTTAGTATAGTGCAATGTGTCACGTACATGAAGCTCTGGGCTCATGCCGTGCGCCATGGCTTAGGGATTTAAACGCCTTGGATCACCTCACACTCTCTTAAACCAAGATTGTTACTATTATTATCCATAGTTGTCAAAGCGCCTAGGCGCACTCAAGGCGCATAGGCCGAGCCTGAAGCCTATGCGCAAGGCGCATAAAAACGAGGGCTTTTTATAATTAGGCGCATAGTATAAAATACATTTTTTTAGGGATTTTAGAGATGTTTTAGGGTTGTTTAGGACTTGTTCATAACTCATGTAGGATGTTTTAGAAGTTTAGGCAACTTTTAGCCTAAATTTGGCCGGAAATCAGCCTGAAAACAGCCCCGATAGTGCGCCTCAATGCCTAGGCACTCTCCTCACAGGGCGCAGTGCACTTGGTGCACCCGGTTGCGCCTTGCGCCTAGGAGCGCGCCTAGGCGCGCTTTTGACAACTATGTTATTATCATCTTTATTAGTGTTATTATTATTATTTGTAATAATGTTTGGCAAAAATTGCTCTTCCGTTTTCACCATCATTCTACTTTTTTATTTTTTTGTGCAGGTGACATGGAGCTGAAAAGGAATACAACACTTCCCCCTGAAAAGCAAATTCTAACTGCTAATCCTGATATAAACACAGTATGTAGCATCACATGTTGCTTGTAGAGGTGACGTGATGGGCGGCTTGAGGGTTGGGTAAAACGTCATTAAAAGTATTTTTGATATGGGTCAATGGTTTAGGTTGACCGAATACACTCGGTCCTAGTTATTTGAATTTGTTTAATTAATAACTCGGGTGTCTGTTATGATTACCAAAAAGAAAAATATATTATTTTGATAATAATCCATTGTTCGATTAAAATGATTTAACATTATCTATGTTTTAAAAGTACAATTTGAGCGAATTTTGACCCATTTAACCCATTTCCCTTTAAGCTAATTCTTTAATTTTGTCCGATTATTTAATTTATTTGTTTTTCTAAATAAGTTTTATTATTGTGATAATAAGCTAATTCTTTAAATATAATGATTTAGAAAATTTAATGCATTAAAAATAAAATAAAATTTGAAAGAAATTAAAAGTGGGCTGAAACTCCAGCTGCTCTCCTCTAGTTGCTTGTATTCATTTGGAATATGCAAACCGTTCTAATAGAATATATGCTGATGGCATTTTTGTAACTGTGGCTCCAGATAACATGACTTGATTTTCCCTTTCTTCTTCAAACTAGGTTGAGCTTTGCGAGGATGATGATTTTCTTGTTCTTGCTTGTGATGGGATATGGTATATTTTTATTTAATAATAATAATATTATTATCTATATTTTAGTTCAGGGTTAATTGCATAGAAGTTCCAATCATTCAACATTTTGCAGGGATTGCATGTCAAGCCAACAATTGGTAGACTTTGTTCATGAACAATTAAAAACTGTAAGTCCATTAACACATCATCATAGCAATGATTGATTTTCAGTTTGAATTTGATTATTTTTATTCTTTTTACTTCTAATTTTTCACTTTTTAATGATCAAAATATATAAAGCACGTGGACTATATTATTAATACTTCAAAACTTATAAAACAAACCTAAAAGAGGTTGCATAGTTGTAACTGGAGGTGGCAAAATGGGTGGGTTGGTTGACGGGTCAGGATGAGTTTGGGATAGAATGGATTTGGCTCAGGATGGTCTGATTACCTAGGCCCCCGTTCTCTCAGTTAGAATGGTTAGGATGGGTTTGGGTTAAGATGGGTTAAAAAAGCTCACTGCTTCATGCCTTAATTAAAACAACAAGAAACTCTTTGATAATCTGAAGCTCATTAGCATTAAAATAGGCAAATCCGCAAATTGAGATCATTTTGACTTGTGGTCTCAAATAGGCAAATTTGAAGCTTACCTAGGCCCCCTTTCTCTCAGTTTCAAATAATTATATGAAACTAAGGTTCCGTTCGAATATTATTTGAAACTGAGAGAAAGAGGGCCTAAGTAAGCTTCAATTTTTTTATAATAGTGTGAGTATTCCTGTTCGGACATCCTGGTTTCATGTGGGTTGGGTTGTGACCCCACAAGTCAAAATGATCCCAATTTGCCTATTTTAATGCTAACGAGCTTCAGATTATCAGATAGCTTCTTGCTGTTTTAGTTAAGGCATGAAACAGTGAGCTTTTTTTTAACCCATCCTGACCCAAACCCATTCTAACTTTTTTATTAATCAGTCTTAACCCAAAGCCATCCTCACCCGTCAACCAACCCAATCCACCCATTTTGCCGTCTCTAGTTGTCATAGTTATCAAAAGCCATCGCCTTGACCACCTAGGCGACCAATTTCCTAGAAGCCACAAGATCCCGCTTTTCCCTCCTAGATAAAAAAAGCCACTATCTGATTTTTAAAAACCTAATCCCCTGACCAATACTTATCAGTTATAGAGATACATATAAATCTCAATCAAATCTTATTTTATTTTAGATATATTTGATTTTTAAAGCACTTAAAGATAAAAAAACAAATCTGCATATCAATCCCTAAATCAGTTCTATTGAATTATTCTTTAATATATAAACACCTCGACTCATTAATTTACCACCAACTGATTTTGTCTACCACATAGTTATCAAAGGCGTCTTAATTCTTTTAGCAGGTATGGCTAAGTCAATCATTTTATATTTATATGATTTATAAAATGATTGTTATTTTTAATGATTTGGTGATTTTTTATTTTTTTATTTGCGCTTTTTTTCTTAGGCATGCGCCTTTTTTGCGCTTCTCGCCTAGGCCATAGGCGGAGCCTAAGCGCCTGAGTGCGCATCACGCCTTTGATAACTATGCTAGTTGTAACTGTTTGAGTCCCTCTGGTAGAGGTCAATGGTTTGATTCCAACTCCCACTTGTGTTTCCCTTTAAACCCACCCCCTTGAAGTTTGAATCCCACCTACCCGTGTTTTGCCTGATCTTATTGACTATAATCCTATTGGTGGGATCGCGTAAGTTTTTCTAGTAACAGGTTCTCACAGTTACTTTATGCAGGAAAGTAAACTCTCAGCAGTGTGTGAGAAGGTGTTTGATAGGTGCTTGGCACCCACATCTGGTGGGGAAGGGTGTGACAATATGACTATGATCTTGGTTCAGTTCAAGAAGCCAAAATCCGGTCCGTCCACTTCACAACCGTTGGCTTCATCTAACGATCAAGAAGTACCTGGATCAAACTAGCCGTAATCTTTGTATCTCAACATGGTTTTTTTGTAAATGTTGGTGCTTTTTTTATGCTAATTTTTGGTTGCTACTTGCTAGTTTTCCTGGTGCTGGATTTGACCATTCGGGTACAATCTTTTTTGTATGAGTTGTATTTTAAGCATTAAAGGTTGTACATTAGATTTGGTCATTTCAGTACTAGAAACCACACTTCGACTACATGTTTAACGATTATTGCACTTCTTAAGTACTACAATGCTTCAAGTTTAAAGTGTTGCTGACAATCTCATTGAAAAGCATTGAGCTATAATTACATCTGTTTTTAAACTTTAAATTCTATGTTTATAGTGTATTCTTAACAAAGTGAAGAGAGTGGGGCGGGAGTTTGAGTGTGGGAACTAGAGGTGTACAAATCGGTTTTTTTGGTCAAACCGGTTTCGGTTGCAAACCAGTTCGTTACAGCACCCGTTTCTGGCCAAACCGGTTTCGGTTTGTAAACCGATTCTTGTGCACACTTTTTTTTAAGGCAACAAAAAATTTCATTTTTTTTGGAAACTTTTTTGTATAATTTTATTCTATATAATTTTTTTAATATAAAATTCAGTTTTTAATAAAAAAAATACCGGTTTTTTTAGAACCGGTACCCAAACTGGTTTCAGTTCGGTTTTTCTTGTGGATATGGGGAGCCGGTCGGGAAACCTACGGTTTTTCTCGGTCCTAGCACAGGTTTGGCTAATACCGGTCCCAAACCGGAACCGGTTCGGGTCGGGTCGATTCTTCTGGTTCCGATCCTCAAACCGGGTTTTTTGAACACTTCTAGTGGGAACCCAATTCACACCATGAACACCACCCCATGGTCGATGAATTGAGCCGGGCGTGGAGGCTTGAGATGGAGGCCATTGATTGGTTGGTTTAAAAAAGGAAAATTGACTAGTGTGGATTGGTTAGGTTTTTTTAACTCAGGCATCAAATCCAAGCCCTTCCACCCCTCACCTTTTCCTTATTATTATTATTATCTTATATTTAATGTTTGTTAATCTAAGAGGGTGTTTGGGATTTTGCTTATTTAACTTTAAAAGTACTTATTGACTTACAACTTTTTGAAAATGAGTTTTTAAAAAAGTGTTTAGATTAGCTTTTGTGGTGAGAAAAGCCAATAAGTCAATAAGTTGTTTTTTTTTCGAAAGTGTTTAGTTTAGCTTATTAGTGTAAAATGACCAAAAGTCAAAAGCCAGGATTTCTGACTTCTTGAAAACAACTTTTCCACCCTTATTGAAAAGGCCAAAACCAAAACTGTTTTTGGTTTACACAAACAACTTATTGACTTATTGGCTTCTTTAAGAAGTCAGCAAAGCAATAAGGAGTTCTGAAACTCAATCCCAAACGCCCACTAAAATAGCTTTAAAACAAATATAAAAACAAACATTTTAATCTCACATTAGCATAATTTTACGAAAATTTTTAAATTTACGATAAGTTTTTTTTTTTAATATCCACCACTGCATGCATGCAAGCTTATTATTGAAATTTTACGTATTATTAAGGGATAATCACGAAAATAGTCTCTTGACCAAGTGTTTTACGAAAATAGTCCCCTCTCGTCTCTTTGGAGAGACGGGTCACACATTTCGAGACGTCTCATACGTCTCCAGGCGAAAATAGCCTCCTCTTGGCTAGATCTTGAGACGTCTCGGGAGACGTCTGAGACGTCTTGAAATGTGTGACCCGTCTCTCCAAAGAGACGGGAGGGGGCTATTTTCATAAAACATTTGGTCAAGGGGCTATTTTCGGGATTATCCCTATTATTAAAGCTATATATGAGAAATAATCTTATGTAAGGACGATCTTCTGATCTTGAAGCTCCATTTGTTTGGTTATGACGGTGTGACCACCTCTGCTCTTTTCATTGCTAACTCTGTTAGGAAATCGGCAACTACTTACCCCTTAACTGGACCCCTTGTCTTGTATGTTATGTCAAAGGCACCGAGCTCGATGGCCCATTTGGGTAGTCTTCCTGGTACTTCTGATTTCCGAAGTACGTGGAGTATCGGTTGGTCAGTTTGAACTTCAATTTTAAAAGCTTGGAAGTACCTCATCAACCATCTTGAGGCATGTACCAAGGCTAATGCCAGTTTTTCCAATGGTGGTACCGGGTCTCGTAGTCTCGTAGAGCTCGGCTGACATAAAAGATTGGAACTTGAGCTTTCAACCGCATTACCATTAAGACCGAGCTTATGGATCCTTTCGAGGCTGATAGGTAGACGGTTAGAGTTTCACCTGGCTCTGGAGTAGTCAAAGTTGGTAATTCGGTCAAACACTTTTTCAAATCATTGAAGGCTATGTCAGCTTCAGATGTCCACTGGAACTCTTTCATGCTAAGATACTTCTTGAGTACAACCATGAAAGGTAAAGTTCGTTCGGCAGCTTTTGATAAGAACCTGTGTAGAGCAACTAAATGTCCGTTTAGGGACTGTATCTCTTTTAAACAAGAGGGGGTTGCATGCTCAAGACAGCTTCGACTTTTTCAGGGTTCGGCCTGATTCCTCCCTTGGTCATCATCACGCCGAGAAACTTCCCTTCTTCGAGGCCGAAGGAGTATTTCTTTGCATTTAACTTCATGTTAATTTCCCGAAGCTTGTCGAACGTTTCGGAGATGTCCTTTAACATAGCTTCTTCGGTACAACTTTTAATGACCACATCATCTACATACACCTCCAAGCTTCAGCCTATTTGACTCTTGAAGGCTCGATCCATTAATCTTTGATATGTAGCTCTAGGTTTTTTTTAACCCAAATAGCGTTTTCGTGTAACAATATAACCCTTGATTGGTTACAAAGGTTGTTTTGTCTTCATCGGCTTTGGCCATTTTAATCTGGTGATACCCTTTGTAAGCATCTAAGAAACATTTGAGTTTGAAATTTGCCACGGCGTCGACTTTCAAATTTATCTCCGGCAAAGGGTAACAGTCTTTAGGACATGCATCATTTAAATCTTTGAAATCAACGCACATTCTCCAGTAGGGATGAGATCGGTACCGTACCCGTACCCGTACCGAAAATACCCGTACCGAATTTGAACAAAAGTGGGTACCGAGTACCGTACCGAATATATAGGTACGGTACGGGTACGAGTACGGGTATCGGTACCGGTATTTTGGTACGGTACCCGTTTGGTACCATTTTGTTATTTTTTTCTTTTTAAGCACTCGTATGGGTACCAAGTAGGTAAACAATTACGAGTATCAATACTATATGGGTACCAAATTGAAAATTTTGGTACGGGTACCAATATGGTACATGTACCAAATAGGTAAAATTGATACGAATACCATATATACCATAATACGAAGTAAAACATATAATCAAATTCAATAGTATATAGAATTCGGTACCCGTACCATTTTTACCCGTACTCGTACCCGTACCGATACCAAAAGTACCGAATACCGAAATCAGTAAAAGTGGGTACCGATAGCTATACCGAGTACTCAAAATCGGTACAGGTACGGGTACCAGTACAGGTACGGTATGGGTACGGGTATAGGTACTCGGGAAAAAATGTTCATCCCTATTCTCCAGGAGTCATCGTGCTTCCGGACCATGACAGGATTGGGCACCCAAGTTTGGTATTCCACTTCTCTGATTATATTTGCATCCAACAGGATACGAACGTCATTTGCTATTGCCTTGACCCTGTCCGGAGCCATACTCCTCTTCTTTTGTGCTACTGGCTTTATTTCGGGGCGAATGTTGAGCTTGTGTTCAGCCAGAGATCTGGGGACTCCTGTCATGTTGGACTGTTTCCAGGCGAACACATCCAAGGAGTTTGACAACAACCTCCATAAAGAGCTTTTGACATTCTCCGGTAATTGGGTTCCGATGGTTATTGTTTGTTCCGGGAATCCTGGATGGACGGACCATTCCTCAGTTGCTTTGGCATTCGAATCAACTGGGTTGGTGAGAGGGTATCCCAGGGATTGCCGGACATCTGCAACACATAGGACTCGGTGTGTAATGTTGCCACACCCGTCTCTATAGGGAATTTTATGGCTCCATGGATGGTCGACGTTATCATACTGAAGGCTTTCATCCCTGGGCATCCCAGAATGATGTTATGCACTGATTGTGATCCAACCACCAGAAATGTGAGGACGACCGTCTGTTGATAATCTTCGGTGCCTAGTGTGACTGGCAAAGATAATTGACCCAAGGGCTGAATGACTTCCCCCGAGAAACTGACAATGGCATTGTGACTGAAACAAGTTTTTGTTTTGAGGCCGGAGCCAATTGCTGAAAACATTGATAATACATTATTTCAGAGGCACTAACATTGTCAATGTATATACGTCGCACCATATGCCCTGCCACAACACCGGAGACAATGATCGGTGATTATTTTGCTTCTCTCAGATCTGTCGGTGGGAAGAACAATAAATGTTCCATCAACGATTCGGTATAAATATTACTTCTTTTGGTTCCATGTCCAGGAAGGGTTCGGATCATATGGATTCCGGCTTGGTTGTTAGGATTCGGGATGGGAGACGCAGCTGGCTTATCCTCTTTCAAATCCCGAAGCAAGTGTGACAACTTTCCTGCTGTAACAACCGGCAAAATTAAGGTAATCCCGTACTAATTAATTAAACGCGATTAACGTAATTAACCGTAATTATGTGCTGATTATTTAATTGAGGCCTTAGAAAGATAGAAGTTCCCAAATAATGCATAGGAATGCATAAGTTTAATAGCAAAGCATGATAGGATCATGCGCAGGCAAAACTATCCGGTATGGACACTGGCGATTACCCGGTAAAACTTAAATAAGCGAAACGAACTCCGGAAACCCGGAATATAAAATAAATAATATTTTCACAAAATATAATGAGTTTTGGAAACCCAAAGGCATACGTGAAAGCTTATTGTACAAATCTCCCGGTAACGAATAAAGTGCGCGTACCGCACCCGATACGCGCGTAGCACGAAATTTCACCCGGCAAAAGCCGAAATAAATTATCAGTAATTTAACTGGGCAAAATTTAATGAATATTAACGGTATTTTAATATTTAGGTAACCCACGGTTAAAACTCAAGAAATACCCGGGCGGTACCCGAAAGAAATTAACTTAAACATATTATGGAGTAATATTTAGCAAAGTGGACCCCACCAACCACCCTATAGGGGCCGGCCAAGGGCCCACACAAGTAGAGATTACTTGAGTTTTTCTTGTAAAATCCATGATATTATTACTAATGATTAGAATGCATGTAAAGTTATTGGGTAGAAGATTAACCAACACACCTCTCCCTCTCTCTCTAAAAACTCGGCCCAAACACCCTCCCTCTAAATCCCCAAGATTTTCAAATATCTTTCACAAATCTTCCATAATATTACACTAAGATCTTTAACCAATCCAAGCAAGATACACTTGATCCTTTGAAGATTGAGAAAGATAATATAATCACTTGAAGAACACTTGAAGAAATCACAAAAATTCTTCCCCTTTCTTCTCTTGTTGGCCGTAGGTTTGCACCTCCCCACCAACATCTCTCTTTCAATTTTCATACCTCTAAATCATCTCTAAATCATCATTATTCAAAACCCCTTTTGTGTGTTCAAGAGTTTGGAGCATAACCCACTTGGAAGAACACATTAAACCTCACCCAAATCCAAGATCTTTGTCTTCCCTAGCCTTGAGCTAGTAGTAAGTCTTACATTGTTTTATTACTTGAATGTTCATATTTTGTGCTATGAAAGCAAGTTGTACATTATTGGGTAATAAAATAGATTTTATAAAGATAATGGGTTTTGTTAGAATAAAAATGGAAGAATAATAATAACATTGATGAATCTTGGATTTATATTAATAAATGTAATGTTGGAAGAAATGATGATGAAATGCACATACACTTGAGAAAAATGATGATTTGGGTATAATTAATGAGAAGGACTTGAATGAGATGAAGATGATTTTAATCATCATAGAATGATATATTAATGTCAAAAAGATATTAAAATGAGTTAGAAAGTCATAGGAGAAAAAGTTCCATCTTCAAAGTCCACTCACTTGGATGAGTGAAAAATGGGTATTTTGGATGAAAATATGGAATAAACATGTTAATGACATCTAGGATGGATTAGAAGATCATTAAAAGTAAAAAGAAGTAAAACAACTAAGCATTAAGAAAATGGTTCTTCAAAGTCCACTAAAGTGGAAGAAAAATATTAACTTTGAAAGTTAGGGTGAAAAATGCAACAAGTATAAGTTAAAGGACTAATATGGCAACTTTGGAAGTTGAAGGACTAAAATAAATATTTTGGAAACTATTAGTCCAAAAACACAATAATGGAAAGATTGGCGTCAAAAGTGCAAGTAATAATTTTACAAGGTTGATTTGGTAAATACTAGTAGAATACTTGGGCATTTTATGTAAAAAGTATATTTTTATAAAATGGAAGTTTTATAAAAATAAAAGGAGTAACGCAAGTATTTTATAAAATAAGATTTTATAAAATAAAGACTTGGGAAGACTTGTACAAAAATATGATACTTTTATATGAATGGGAATATAAAAGTATCGGAAACATTTTTGAGTAACAAGTTGGACAAGTCGGGCTAAAACGTACAAAGTATATTTTTCCAAGAAATAAACGTTCAGAATCGGAAGTAGGAACAATACTTCCATGAGGACGCGCAACGGAAATAAATATGAAAAACGCTAACTAACGAACTTAGTTACACGAACCAACGTAAACGGTCATATAAGGAAAATGCCATTACGACAAGATAAAAATATACATATATATTTTAAGGAAATAAAATATATATAACAAGGGTGAAACGTGCGAAACACTTTCCTAAGTGTAGAAAGAATATTCGTGGGAAAGGAAAAACACAACGTAACGAATTAAAAACGCTAAACGACACATGAACTTAACAAGTAGTATCCACGCGATGGTATATGTACATATACTCGTTTTCGACGAAATTCTAGTATATCTATTTGAATGGGAAAATAGATATGCGAGAAGGAAAACCGAGACGAGTAGGTAAAATATATCTACGAACGCGTGAATACCGACAAGATCCTAGTACATTTATTTAAATGGGAAAATAAATGTATGGTGTGGTAAGTCTAGTCGGGCGTTAAGATTATGTTGCCAAACGACAAGAACTTAGCATATTTATTTAAATGGGAAAATAAATATGTGGCAAAGTGAGTCGGGTCGGATAATAATAAATCACATTATATCGAGCGAAACGATCCTAAGTATAATTATTTAAATGGGAAAATAATTATACATTGGGTAGAGTCGTGTCGAGTATGACATTGTACAAGTCATAAAGAATATTAATGAGAATAATATATGACTTGTAAGGAAAGGGTAATCCATCGCCATTGAACCTAGGATACGAAACTATTAAACGGGAATTGGGATAAAGACGTGGTCGGGAAGTTGGGTGTACAACTTGCCAAGGCACATACACCATAGGTGTAAGTGACTTATACGCCTAGAACCTTTGTAGGTGCGGGATCACAAACTTTACTATTTTCTTCTTTGAGCCGAGCACAGTTACAGGTGAGTTTCACGGCCCCATTTCTAACTATTTAACGTTTTTACGGGGGAAAGATATGTTGGGATTGTATGACGGGTTGGATACTTGAGTAAAGATCGCCACTCGGGGTTGAGACCTCCCCACTATAATCATTAATTCAGGAAAGAGAAACCAAAGGAATATTTGGGTAGTACTATTGGTGCCTGACAAGGCCCACCCCTAATCGATAGCGTCGATTATGCATCGGTGTATGCCTGGGGTGCACGTATTCTGAAATAAAGTCGTAGAAATACCGAGTAACGACTTGGGGCGGGGGCATTATTAATTGTCTTGGTTTGGTTATAGGCTCAAGTAAATTGTAGGACTTTGCAACTCCTATAAATGTCATAACAAGGATATTCCCACTTGATAAAGTTTTATTAAATCAAAACCTGTGAACTCACCAATATTTATATATTGACGATTTTCAAACATATCTTTCAGGTAATTGAGTGATGGAGGATGGCATGGCGAGCAGGGTCGGGGGTATCTCCAAGTCGGGCGTTGGGAATGTCGTAAAAGGGTCTCATCTCTTTATTCCATGGGCTTAGGGATAAAGGGAGGAGCCTCCTTATCAATTTCAAAAACAATTTATAATTATGTATGGATAATTTGACATGATTATTAGCATTGAATAAATGCCCGTTTCTTTAACTACTATTGTGGTTTGCATTAATCTTGGCTTAATACTTTTGAACCGTCGCGCCACGTGTTTCCGCCATAGGCGTGGTGTGACACCTGCCTTGCATGGTTTTTCAATTTCTTGCTTCAAAGACAAACAATCATCAGTATTGTGACCTTTTGCCTGATGGTATTCGCAGGATTTTTTGGTGTTTCTGTCTGTGGTGGGTTTCTACTTCGGAGGAGTGGGGAAACGTAGGGCTGCAAGCGAACTGAACTTTCAGCGAACCGTTCATGAACCGTTCGGCGGGAAGTTCGTTTGTGTTCGTTCGTTTAATAAATGAGCGAACACGAACAAACTATTTCGTTCGTTTAGTTAAACGAACGAACATGAACAGATGCTGTGTTCGTTCATTTATGTTCGTTTGTGTTGATAGTTTATTAGGGTTTTTAATTTTTATAATTTTTTATATTCTTATATATTTTTATTTATTTTAACCAAATAAATGATGTTTATGAGGTAAATATATGACTATATGAGATTAATAAACCTACTTTTAGTATCCAAGTTCATTATATTTCCACGTTCCAGTGCTGCTCGCCTTTAACTTCGACGCCCTCTACCATCCACCTCTGACACCCTCTTCCATCCACCTCTAATAGACACTACTTTATTATGTTTACCAATATTATGTTAAGTACTAAGTATGTATGGATAATTAGGTTATATTTTGGGTGTATTTAGGTAATGTACGTCTTAATGTGTGTGAATTCAATCGTATTTGAAAGTTAATATATGTCTGTTTGTGTTTGTTTCTGTTCATGAACACTTATTTGTGTTCGTTCGTGTTCATGAACACTTGTTTTTGTTCATTAATGTTCGTTTATGTTTGTGTGCGTTCATGAACAAAATTACCAAACGAACATGAGTAATTTCTTAACAAACGAACACGAACAAGGTCTTGTTCATGTTCGTTCGGTCCGTTTGCGGCCCTAGGGAAACGTATATGCTCGGTGCTCATTATTTCACTAGGTGTCTTGGTAAGATCGGTGAAACTTGTGGTTTGGGGATGGCTTCCAGAGGAGCGGCCAAAATTGCTTCTGTCATTTCTGGAATACGGTTGCAGTCTATTCTTCAACCATGACCTATTTCGTTCCGGCTACGGCTGGTTATTTTTCTTCAAGAGCTACTCATGGAGCTTACCTTGTAATCGTTATCCCTTGTCTGACCACATGCACTCTTGCCTCTAGCAAAGGCTCGGGCTCGTTCCATAAGGGCTTCCATTGTCTTTGGAAGGTCTTCATGTAGCTTTTCTACCAACTGGTTGTTTCTACCCCCATGATAGAAACCGGAAATATGTAGTTGATCGACAGCTCCGGATATTTGCATGCTTTCTTTATTGAATCGATCAATAAATTTTTCCAGCGACTCTCCATCTTTCCTTCGGATATTGTGAATTTCGGTATTATCTTTGGTACATCGTCGCTGCTGGGAGAAGTTTTGGAGAAAAGCTCTCCGAAACTCATCCCAGCTTGATATTTCTCCTGCTGGTAATCCGTCAAACCATACCCTTGCTGCTCCAGTTAGTGTCTGCGCGAACATGTGACACCATGCTGGCATGGGCCACAACTCTATTTCCGTAGCTCCTCCAAAATCAAAAATATGATCATCCGGATCAGATGTCCCGTCGTATTTCTTGACGGTTACAGGCATTTTCAGCTTTGCCGGGAGTGGAGCACTGGCTATACGTGGGGTGAACTTCGAGTAGGAAGTCATGTATGCTGGGCGGTAAGGAGCGGTGAGATCGTCATCCACGATATTGTTGTTCGGCTGTTGCTTAGCTGGCATCACTGGTCCAGTGGCCGTCGGACCAGTAGATGTGAATCCAGTTGGCAACGGTCCGGAGTATCCGAAGGGAATGAGGTGTCCATAAGGAGTTTGGATCGGTGTTGAAGTAACAACAGTGGAATACGTCGGAGCATTAACGGGAGATGTTACCGCTGATGCTGAAACAAATTTACCTGAACACTACGGAGTTTTTCTTGTTTATCCTGCTGTTCTTTCAATCAAAGCAGGAACTCACAATTTCGTTGGAGGAAAGTTTCATCAAATTCGGTGGATGTGGATTGCACACCCGTGCTTATTGCTGACACACCAGCAGTAGTGACAGCCGTTGCTAAATCTGCAAAGAACCTGGGAAACCCAGTTGTATCTTGAACAGGCGTGATAACGTCGTCTCCTTCTTTGTTCGTGATATCCACGATTTCAAGATTCTCATTAGCCATTCCAGATCTATGCGGAGAGAGTAGATTTATGAAAGGATGGCGCAATTGAAGATCCAAAAAGTTAGTTTTAACTTGTCACCGATGGAAGAGAGGACCAACTTGATTAGATCTCTGGAATTAGACTTGCAAAACTAGCAAATCGTTAGGCTCGTCACAGGGGAGGATGGATAGCCTCTCTGTGATCACCCTCCGGCGTGAGGATAAGTATTTGTTTAGTGATAAAATGTAGAGAGAGAGGGGTTCGGAGTATGTGTGTACGTGTGTTACCTGTACTTTTGAGGGGTATTCATACTAGTCAAAAATGTAGTACTATCATTCGGCCTAGTAGTACTAACCCTCGGTGCTTTTGACCTCCGGTTTATTTGATGTACTTGATGTACCGGACTTTTAGGGTATTTATGAGACTCGGCTCCTTGTAGGAGTCGCGTCTCATTATGGGTGATTCGGAGTCGGTGCTTTATACCTCTTCAACTATATCATCATGGATTTTACTTGCAGCGTATCACGAAGGTTTGGATTGAATTTTGCCAGGTATCATTGTAGCAATGGCTGTGAAGACATCATTACCGAAGTAGCCCAGTGGAAGTGGTTGTTGTAAGCGGGCTCACCCATCTACGTTAATCTGCAGATTAATACTCATTTCAGTTCTAAATCAAACTATACCAAAGAAATATAGTTGTTAAGTCAATAGTCAACTTAGGACCCACATTAATCATACTACAATCCACTTTAAAACCCCTTAGGATCAAATTTTCGTAATGCCCTTGATTTGCATCATTATTGTTATGTAATTATGCTGGCTTAACATATTAAGAGACAAACAAATCAAATGAGGAAACTTTATTAATTAAACGTAAGTAAGTACAGATGCAAATAAATAAGGTCTTTAGTATGTCCCATCTTCGAAACATGTTCTTCGAATACCTTAGGTGGGGGACCTTTAGTCGTCAGATCCGTAAGCCTATCATTAGTACTTATATAAGAGATACAAAGATTATTTTCCTCAACTCGCTCACGTACGAACAAGTACTTTGTATCTAAGAAATGGCCAGCGTCAGTCGAACTGTTACTGTTCGAGAAACTAACGACAGCCGAGTTATCACAGTAAAGCTTCAATGGTCTAAAAAAATGAAATTAACTACTTTGAGTCCTCTGATAAGGTTCCTAATCAACATTCCATGACAGGTTGTGTTATAAACAGTAATGTATTTTGCCGTCATTATGGAAGTTGTAGTTAAACGTTGTTTGTGACTCTTCCATGAGATTGGTCCGCCAACTAACATAAAGATATATCCAAAGTGGATTTATTATCGTTTTGCATTTAGCAAAGTTAGAATCAGAATATCCTACCGCTTCTAAACTATCACTCATTCTATAAGTCAATTTGTAATCTTTAGTCCATTGTAGATATCGTAATACTTTCCTAGCTGCATTCCAATGATCATGGCCATGATTATTTAAGTAATGGCCTAGCATTCCACTGACATAAGCGATATCTTAACGAGTATAGCTTTGAGCATAAGCAAGACTTCCAACAACTGACGCATAAGGTATCAAACTCAACTCTTCCTTTTGAACTTTTGTTTTCGGACATTGGAATAAGCCAAAAATGTGTGAGGACACGCTGAATGTAGGCCCTTTGGAACAAACCTAAATTAATTCTGTCTCACTGTATTTCGATGCCAATAACGTAAGAAGCCTCTCCAAGATTCTTCATGTCGAAATTATGCGAGAGTAAGCGCTTCAACAACGATTTAAGCTTGGTTTTATTTTTAGGTCAAAGAAAGCCAACCTACTTGACTTTGTTTTTTATCCGAACTGTCTTGTTATCAAATTTTAACACATTCCTAGCCCTCTAAATACTCCAACAACCGATGATAACGAGCCCATAAAAGACCTCTTGTTCCGATTCTAATTTCTAAATCGGTGTGCTACACTCCAAATTTGCTAAGTGTCAGACTCGGAATTAAACAACCGAGTGTCGCATCCATATGCAATTACATTTACACGTCTCTCTAAAATGCATACACCTTTCATCATATTTCCCTCATTTAATTCTTAATAATTTCAGGTTTGTGTTTTTTTTTTTATGGCGACATTTTTAACTGCTGCTGCATTCGAAATTTGACCGATTGAAACCATAATTCATTCATTTCGGATGAAGCAAGTAACTAATTTTTCATACGAAAATGTAAATTAAGTCAGGGAATCACACTCGGGGGAAATGAGTGAAAACCAGGAGAGAGAAAACGAAGAAGGTGAAGGGTGGGAGTATCCAAGACGTCGCAACAGAGGACAAAGCAACAAATCACAAGTGCAGTACGTGGAGAATGAGAACACAACTACCTTCTACGTAGCAAATCTTCCGGGATGGTGTTCTTTGGGAGATATATGGAGAGAGTTTCGAAAGTGTGGGAAGATGGTAGACGCATACTTACCGAGGCGAAAGGACAAGATAGGGAGATTTTTCGCTTTCATTAGGTTTGAAGAAGTCACGGAGTCTACTGACATGGTAAGATCATTGAGTAACGTCCGGTTAGGCTCAAATAAGGTGATTGTGAACGTGGCAAAGTTTGGGAAAGAGGAAAAGCCAAATGACAAAGTCCAGAAACTACCAAAAGAAAAAGGGGTTGAGAAAGTGCAGGAAGAGTATCAGCATAAGGTGTGGAGACCCAGGGACACGACATCTTTCAAAGAGACGGTCACCGGAGAGTTTAGTAGATCGGCCATTGAAGTATCCATCGAGCCCCCTAGGAATCCATCTCTGGCAGCCTCATCGTGGAAGAAATGTTCATTGTTGGGTTCCACTTGGGATTTAACAAGATTAACAAACATACAAAAACTTATTTCAGCTATGGGAGTGGATAGGGTGTCTCTCAGATATGTTGGCGGCCTGCGAGTTTTGATAACCTTCCCGACGATAAAACTCGCACAACAGTTTCTTACGGAAAACGTTGAGGAGTGGAAGGTGTGGTTTTCATCATTGGAAGTATGGACGGAGCAAAAGTTTAGTTTCGAAAGGGTCGCATGGACTAAGATCACTGGAGTTCCGGTGCATCTATGGGATCGGTCCGTTTTCAATGCAATAGGAGGGAAAGTGGGCAAGGTGATTCATGGCTCCACGGCTACTCTAAATAATGGTAATTTATCATCAGAAACCGTGGGGTTGTTGGTAACGGATGGTAGAAAAATAGAAGAGTACATCACTGTAAATTGTCAAGGATGTAAATTCAATGTGTGGCTTACAGAGGTGGATGAGAACTGGGTTCCGGATTTTGTGTCGTCTGAGGTCAACAAAATGTTGTTACTAGACTTAAACTCCGATAACCAACAGGTTATACAACCATCGTCGAGTTCCCCTATGGAGATAGAGAGAGATACTCAGGAGGTCGAGGGAGGTGAAATGGTTGTTGAAGATGATGGGCAAGTTGATCGGAATAAGGAAGCCGGTAAATTGGGCGATGCTACCAACGGTGAACAACAGGGAGGAGTCTTGGGAGATGAAAAGGTTACACGACAACCTGTGCATGGGGAAGCTGGAAAGTGCAGCGTACAAATTAACTCCCAGGAGGTGTCTCATGGGGGTGGGGTGTCAGCGTGCGTGGGAGCAACTCCCCATATACTAAATTGTGACACAATCAATGCTGTTTCAGCAGGTGGTCCCTCAACATTTGACTCTTTAAACAACACTGGGCCTAAAATTAACCAAAGCTCAAGGCTCATTAATCAATTGAAAGCTGCGGATTCTTTAATCACTCGTGTCGGGGATGAGAAAGAAATGGTAAGTAATGCACAAAGTGGGGAGAGGGGTACAAAAGTGGATAATGATCCAAAAACGCATCAAACAAATGTGAAGGTGGGTCAGTCAGAGGTTATAAAAAAAGAAATTTATTTTTTTGGGTCAACAGGTGAAGTGGGCCAAAAGGGTGTTACAGGGTCTAGAAAGCGGTTTAGACGTATGAGAAGTCCAAGTCAAGACTGAAAGGGTTGAGGTGGTGTACGGTGTGGGGTTTCTTGAGGATACGGGGTAGAAAAGATATGTTGTAATAGTTGTATCTTTAGGGTGGGTTACAAGGTGTCTTACATTGTGTTAGTGCCTTACTTATACATTGTAGTGTATATTTTGGGTGATGAATAAAGTAATTTGCCGTTCAAAAAAAAAAAAAAAAAAACTAATTTTTCATACATTTCATTGATCCTGTTTAGATAAAGTAATTCCTTAATTCTAAAGTAAAGGGCCGGGTTTGTTTAAGTGTGTAACAGTGTTTAACTATTTTATATCTCATGTCTATAATTTTTTTTATATGTTTTATGTACTAGAAATGAGAAATGATGGAACTTATCCTTCTAATTTTAATTATTTTGAAAAAGTATATATATAAAAAATTACACAATGTACTTTTTAATTTTTATTAAACATGCTTTATCGTGTCATAAACAGGCTAAGAATTGCTAGAACCTAATTTGATTGTAGAATAATGAGTTTGCGCATATTAAACTATAATTTACAATGCATTGTACTCGTCACCACTTTGTGTGGTATATGAGTAATGCATTGCATGTGTCGATGACCTTCTGGTACATTGGCAGCCCCATGACCTTCCAATGTGGAGGTCATGGGTTCGAGCCCCAGTTGGAGCTAAATTGCTCTAGGTTGAGCCACAGTGGACCTTCGGGCAGTGTTTTTCCTCTGGAATGATCGCGGGCCGGGTCACTCGAGCCGTCCTTAGTTTGCGGGCGTGGGTGACCTTTTGCCATTGGGTTACACGGGTGATCGGACTTTTGTTGATCGTTCAAAAAAATGCATTGCATGCATGTGTAGATGAAGTAATCAAGTATTTAGGTTCATAATCATGTTTGATGAAAGAACATAGATATGTTATAAGGACACTTGAATTGCTATATGAGTAATGCTACAAGTATACCTACATTTTGTAGCAATTGAGATACCAAATTGTTGCATATGCATATTTGCAGTTGGATCACACGAATGGAATACCTAAAAGAACGTCTGCTACCGACAAAACCTGCGTCTGCCATAAACCCCAGAGACGTTTTAGGCCTAAAAAAACATGGACAAGGTCTTCGGTCATGGATTCGCGTGGATGCTGCAACAGGAGGATCTGAAGTTATTGAGGTGGACAAAAACACAATGATGAGGAGATGTGATCTTCCTGCACGCGATCTTCGCCTACTTGATCCATTATTTGTCTACCCGTCAACGATTCTTGGCAGAGAGAGGGCTATAGTTGTAAATTTGGAGCAGATTCGGTGTATCATAACGTCTGATGAAGTTTTGCTGTTGAATTCTCTTGATAGTTATGTGTTACAGTATGTGGTGGAATTGCAGCGTCGGTTAAAAGCTGCAGGGAACAGTGATGTTTGGCAATCAGAAAGCTCTGATTTTTGTAGAAGGAAAGGAGGCAGGAGTTTTCGGGGGGTGTTTGGATGCATGTCACCTGATTATTTGCCTTTTGAGTTTAAGGCTTTGGAAGTTGCTCTTGAGGCTGCTTGCACATTTTTGGACACACAGGTTTGTTTTATTAGTTTTTGTGATATAAGATGATTATCATGATATAATTTTGAAAACTGACGTGCTTAATGTTGTTTATAACTAATCTTAGGGGTGCAAACGAGCCGAGCAGCTTGCGAGCTACTCGAGCTCGGCTCGGCAAAAAGTTCGAAACGAGCTGATCTTTATCGAGCTCGAGCCGAGCTTTATCGAGCTTGAGCTGAGCTTGTGCCTAAAACGAAGCTCGTTTATTTATCGAGCTCGAGCCGAGCTTTATCAAGCTCAAGCCGAGCTTGAGCCTAAAACGAAGCTCGTTTATTTATCGAGCTCGAGCTTGAGCCTGACATGTGAAGCTTGTCGAGCCTAGTGTAATATTAGTTTTTTTTTTAATATTTAATAATATTTACCACTTATTTAAAGTTGTTTAGTAAACGAGCCCCGAGCTCGAGCTTCACTTATCGAGCTCACAAGCCTAAACGAACTATTATTTATATTATTTTTATTTAACATATTAACTAATAAATAATAAACGAGTCAAGCCCGAGCCGAGCTCGAGCTTTGAAACCAAAGCTCAAATCGAGCCCTTATAAGTAAATTGAGCTCGAGTTCGATCCTGGTCGAACTCGGGCTCGGCTCGGCTCATTTGCACCCCTATAATAACTATAAGGTTATTATGGTATCAATGCATCTTGTAATGTTTTCATCAGCTTTAATTATATGTGCTTTATTTGCAACATATTTCTCTAAAATAAAAAGTACATTTGTTTCGGTTTTAGAGGTTCTAAATCTGATTCGGTTTCATCAGGCTGCAGAACTAGAAATTGAAGCGTATCCATTGCTAGACGAACTTACATCAAAGATCAGTACTTCAAACTTGGAACGCGCTCGTAGATTAAAAAGCAGACTAGTTGCATTGACCCGAAGAGTTCAGAAGGTCAAATAGCCAATCTCCTGATTATTATTATCAGAGTTAGCAACATAGTTTGACATGTTTCTTTTGGCGCGGTTAGACATATAAGTCATCATCATCATCATACTCAGTTAATCCCACCTATAGCAAAGCTAAGGTAAGGTCTGAGGAGAGTAAGATGTAGACAGCCTTACCTCTACCCATAAGAATAGAGAGGCTGCTTCCAGTGAGACCCCCGGCTCGATGTGGTTTGGTATCAAGCCTTGGACATAAGGCACAGAACACTTAGCAATCGGGACAAACCCGATCGATGCATGTACCCCTTTGTCTTTTGGCTATCTACGCCACCACATGATACATGATTAACCGTCCGTCGTTTTTAACGTTATTTTCACGAAATTAGTAAAATAACGTTAAAACTTGTGCAACTTTACTTTCGCCCCCCAAGGGCCACACATATATACATTATATGCGCACACCGTAAGTGGGGCGTGTTTCTTTTGGCGCGGTTAGACAAATAAGTAAAAGATCAATATTGTCGCCACATCTTTAACATGTGTTTCTATTTACGATTATGTTGAACGCTTGAATATAGGTAAGAGATGAGATAGAGCACCTCATGGATGACGACGGAGATATGGCCGAAATGTATTTGACTGAGAAGAAAAGGAGAATGGAGTCATCATTCTACGGTGGAGATCAATCTCTGGCTGGACACAGAACAACGGAAGGGATTCAATCTATTTCTGCACCAATTTCTCCGGTTTCTTCGCCTCCAAATGCTCAAAGGCTAGACAGAAATTTAAGCCTTGCAAAGAGCAGGCATGAGAGCACAAGGAGTTCAGAGAGTGCTGCAGAGAAAATTGATGAGCTGGAAATGCTACTGGAAGCTTATTTTATCGTCGCTGACAGCACTCTTAATAAGCTTACATCGGTATGTCGTTTACATTAACATATCAAATACTACAATCCACATATATAATATCTAAGATGTTTCGCTTTGTTGACCAAACTAGCCCATTTAAAAATGTAACATTACAAAATCGTGACGTTATTGAGTATAATTACCTAGGTTTTAAAAAGCGCGCCTCATGCGCGCTTAAGCGCGAGGCGACCTGAGATCCATGCGCCTTATGTCACTCAAGGCGCGCAAGAAAAGCGCGCTTTTTGTGCTTCAAAGTGTTATACATATAGCTAAAAAGGTTATACATTTAAGTTAAATCATGTAGAAAGAAAAGCGCGCTTTTCGTACAGGGAGTGTTTTTGTGCTTCAAAGTGTTATACATATAGCTAAAAAGGTTATACATTTAAGTTAAATCATGTAAGGATGCTAAAAACCTATAGGATATATAGAAAAAATTATATAATCGTATTGCGCTTCACGTACGAAAAGCCCACCGCTTTTGCGCTCTGCGTTTTGCGCCTCGGTTTTAGACCTCGTCGCTTTTGTGCGCTTCGCGCTTTTTTAAAACCAAGATAATTACCAAACCAAAGCACCAACCTAAGCTATTTTTGGCATTAGCCCCATCTTTAATCATATCAAAACAATTATTTCTTTATAAAGTTCAAGAAAAGGGAGCAACCCGAACTGACATGTCTGGGCCTTATTTATACCATGTGTTCAGACCCAAACCCATTTTGACCCGCCACCCAACCCGCCTACTTAAAATAGTGAATTCTTGGGGGGTATATCATTTGGTTAACAACTCTGTTGATGACTTCCTTTTGTTTTGAGTACTAGCTGAAGGAATACATTGATGATACTGAAGATTTCATCAACATTCAACTGGTATGTTTCTCTTCTTATGTAGGTGTTCTTGGAAACATCCGTTTAGTGTCGAAATCTTTTTTACTAGATGAACATTTTACCTGCAGGATAATGTTAGAAACCAACTTATACAGTTTGAACTGGTGCTGACGACAGCAACATTTGTAGTCGCCATTTTCGGGGGTGTAGCAGGAGTATTCGGGATGAATTTTAAGATATCTTTGTTTGATGATCCATCTGCATTCAAATGGGTACTTGCGATCGCTGGGATTTCTGGCGCCATTCTATTCAGTTTGTTTTTGTGGTTTTTCAAGTACAAAAGATTGATGCCTTTGTAAGTTGTAACCGGTCGATGAAAATGAGGAGATTTCTCTAACATGTAATTAGATTTTCAAATGCAATGCAACTTTAATTATCGATGCAAATGAAATAAAGCGTGTTGAATATTATTTTATTTGCCGGGTCCTCTAGACTTGCCTCATCGCAAGTCACAAAAATAAAGGGGTGGAATGAAGACCGACTGGGAGATTCGATGGGATTAGACAGAGCGTCTATGGATACAGATTTTATGATTAAGGGCGCAAACAAACTTAGCGTCAGCTCAATCTCAACTTCTTCACCTTAAGAGGGAGATCAAGCTTGCTCGTTTCGAGCTCTATGTAATTACTATTACTATTACTATTACTATGTTTATATAATGATAACCTTGTTAAAGTTTCCAAGCCTAATCATCCTCGGCATAGGAAGCTCGGGCTTGAGCTCCTTTAAGCTTGGCTCAATTTTAACTTTTAGCGGGCTAATCATAAACTGTACCAAAGAACTTTGATTATGTAATGGTAATATAACTATACCAGAGAACTTTAATTATGTATCTGGAAAAATTGTCCAACAGGATCAAAAACTTGAGTCACCGATTATTCAATCTTTTGAAATCCAAATACAAAACAGGTGACACGAACTGGCGCCCATTCTATTTTATAACATGATCATTGTAGAGAAGTGAAAACTAGGAAAACGATTACTTTGATGCAGGAGCTGCAGGTGGTGCAGAATGAAGTCTTGCGTTTCGAGCTCTATCTGCTTTCTCCAAGTAGTCTTGATGTGATTGATGTTTTGAGCCTTCAATGAACACATATCAGTTAGATTTGCTTGAAAGTAAACCATTTCAATCTCCCACAAAAGAAAGGGATCAAAACGGGTCAAAAGTCGCCTAAAGCTTATTCAAATACTCACAACTTACCATAACGGTTTATTACAAGATTCATATTATCGTTTTAATTATATGGTTTCGTAATCATATCTAACACATTTATCATTAATATAACCATTTGCTTAAATCGCATGATATCATTAAAGTGTTAAACCATTGATCAATTATAAAGCACAAACAGTAAACTTTCAAAATATAAAGAATAATCAGATTATATCAAGAATTTGTCTTTTAGTAAAAAAGTTCTACAATTGAGTAATGAGATCTTACATGTTCAAGTAGACTATTGCATTCGAACACACATAATTAAACCTAGAAGCACATAGCCGGTTTTCGCATTTATTTACAACTTGGATTACAAATGAACCGAACGAAGTCAACGAACACACACAACAGAGCTTTGGTCGTGTTTGTCCTTTTGACTCAAACCACACGAATAAACAAATATGAAACATGAACAACTACTGTCTAGTTTGTGCTCGTTAATTAAGGAAATGACTAAATGAGGTTGTTCGTTTTATGCTTGTTTAGTAATACTTCAAACACAAATGAACACACATACGTATCCACCTTATGTTTCACAACTAAAGCAACATGTACAGACGTTTATGTAAATCCTCGCACTTATTTACTAAAAATTGGTTGTGTATGGAGCGACCCAATATGGCAATATGCAAAACACACAAATATATATTGTATGGCTTAATGAACGAACTTTAACAAACGTAACAGAACGAAGTGGATATGTGTCTGTATTTTCATTCATTTTATTAAAATGGAAAAAAAAAAACGTTGCCCATGTTCAGTTGTAACCTTCCGTCAAAAGGTTCACAAACAGTTCACTGAACATTCCGTTACTTTACAGCACTATTAACAACTTAATATTCCCAGTCACAGCATGATACACAACTCTTTCCGGCATCAAACTAACTTGATTCATTTCAGGTACACTGGTGAGCGTATGGCACATTTTGAATTATTTAAAGAAGCAATAACAGACCACCTGCTAATCTAAAATTTAACTGATATTTACAAATCCGGTACAAAACGTCCATAACCTAAAAAACGTAGGAAACTAGGTCAAACGAACTTCGATTGAGCGCATTCCAGCGGCGTTGGAGCCGGTTCGTCAAACCCTAACCAGTAACACTACATCGTAAAGCTAAACCCCAAGGTTAAACCCTATAATAAACCCCAAATACTAAACTATAAACCCTAAAAGCTAAAAGCTAAGACCTAAGCTAAACCCTAAAAGTTAAACACTAAACCCTATGTATATTTGAACGGCCGTTGGAATGAGGTCAATCGGAGTTCATTTGACCTGGTTTCCAAATTCCAAGGCTTCCTAGGTTAAGATCTTTTTTGTATTTGATCCTCCTAATCATACTAAAACATTGCAGTCAAATCATAAAAAAAATGGAATAATATTGATTGATTAATGATGATGGGTAATTAAGGATGAAGTACCTCGGTTCATAAGGTACCAGGGAAGGCCAAAGATGACGCCGATGATGGCCATACCAGCCATCACATGCTTCTTCTCACCGCTGTACATGTAGTGCTCCATTTTTGCCCTAAATCCTCCATTGTTGTTGTTCATCTGACTTCCCATTTCCCTCTTCGATGCCCTAAATCCCTTTCGTCAAGATGTAAATAAACCCTTTTTGTGTGTGTGTGGAGTTTTGGACCATGTGTTATTGTCAAAACTTATTTATGCAGGGGCGCCACTAATTTTTTTTTACTTTAGTTATTTTCACCGATTTTACGTTGTCACATCACTGATTTGCTTTCCTGAAATACTATTTTGAAAATAGCATTTCACTAATTCACTTCAATGAAATGTATTTTTTTCTATTTTTTTTGTTAAATAAAGATTAATTGAACATATTATTCAACTAATAAATTAAACTTACAATATTAAAACTAAATAAAACATAGGAATGTAAACACACATAAATTAAAAATAAAAGAGAAAAAGAAAAACTATTCGGCATCCAATTCGAGATACGATAGATCAAGTGCGGCTAGAGTAAAAAATAGAGTGCGTTTTATATATATGGTAAGATAGAGTGTGAAGTATATATGTTTATTTTTAAACATACAAAAATAACAGTCATATTTTTTACCGTTGCATTTAAAAAAGATTTTCAGTGACCGTTAACTACAACCAGCAAACGGTCCACGGATCCACTACCAGCACCACCGGCGGCGATGTTACTGTGCTGGTACTGGGGTACCCGTGACCAATTCTGGTTGTGCTCCGTCCCCCCCCCCCCCCCCCAATATAAGGATAAAACTGAATCATTCGATTACGATTACGATTGTGGTTTTGGTTTGCCCTTCTTTCATAACGAAACCAAATCGATTGTTGTATATTTATGTATTTTTCATGTATTTGTATGCTTGAAAATGGCTCAAAACACCTGACTAATTATTTTAAGTTTATAATTTTGCATAAGTTTTGTTTTTGGTAATTAACCAAACCGGTAACCGAATTAATCGACTAGTTTCGGTTATGATTTTTCCTAAAATTAAACTTTAGTTATCGGTTTCGGTTATGTGTAAAAATCAAACTAAACTGACATTTACTCACCTCTGGTAGGGGAAAAGTAAAAATATATAGATTTACTGATGAATTGGTAAATAATTTAATCACCCCATCATGCACGCTCCTTAGATCGTTTTTAATGTATGTACACTGTTCACTTTACACGTCATAATTGCCTGTCATAATCATTATCATCTTGACATATTGGTTGTTTTTTTTCCAGGTTCACATTGCAGCTTCGGAGTGTCTTGAGAAAGTGACAAAGTTGTATAGAGATTTCACTCGAACAAAAGGTGCATACGTATATAGGGATGACAGTCAAACCCGAACCCAATGGGTAAACCCGAAACCCGACACATTTGGGAGGGGTTTTCGGTTAGGTAATCGGGTATGGGTCCGAGTATGAGATTAGCTTTTATTTTTTCATGGGTTTGAGATTTCTTGATATACCCGTTTACCCGACTCAGTTACCTGATAAAGTATACATGTTTACCTGATTAGATACCCGATATAATTTTTTATATATCTTTTTAAATATGTACGCATAATATGTCTAATTGTCCATCTAGATTGTCATATTATGCTAAAAATTACCAAAAAGTAGTGTGTAATGTTTATTACCTATGCTTTGAGTGTATGATTTTGATATTTTATATTTATACATTGTAATCATTTACATATATATTTAGTAATGCTAAATGTAATTGGTTAGTAGTTATCCAATAGATACATGACGGGTTCTTGGTCAGATATACCCAATAGGTAATTTTTAAAAATTAATGGGTTTACCCAAAACCCATGGGTATACCTGATACCTGATGAGTAATTAATCAACATAAACCCGACGGGTTTTAAGACGGGTTGGAACAAGCATACCTAATTGGGTATGGGGTTGAGATTACCTAAACCCAGCCCATTTTCATCCCTACATGTAAAATTAGAAGTATGTATTTATGACTTTCAAATGTTGATCCTTTAAAAAAAAGTTTATGAAAAACGCATATTCATTTTATGTTACGCACATTTTGTCACTTCATATTAGATTTGTCTATCTCGAGAAGCATACCTAATTGGGTATGGGGTTGAGATTATGTCACACCCTCAAAATCCACTTGCGGGGTTTTACCGCGAGGCGCATGACAAACCAGGATCCAAACCAACGATCACAATAAACAAGTCTAAATGAATATAAATGCAATTTCAAAACATAGTTTAAAATCCCGTTTACAGCGGAAGCTTATTCAAAAACAGTATCTCAACAATGAAATAATAGTTCAACGTTCATAAGACCATGCAACCCTAGTTAGACGCCGTGCAGACGCGTGCGCCCTAGTCCAGTCATGCTACCTTAGCGACCTGAGAAAACATGTAAAAGTTTACGTCAGCACAAAAATGCTGGTGAGTTTGCAGGTTTTGTATCCAAGTACCAAGTCCACCTGTCCATACTATAACAAATAGAAAACCAGTATACGCTAGCTAGGCGTACGTTTTGTTACTACCACGATTGGAAAACCATTACTAACTCGAATACCAGATGTTGTGCCTGAAAAGTACCAATTGTTCCTGTTGTTCCTGTTTGAGACAATATGCACTCGCCCGGCCCTCCAAGCCGACGAGCGGGGTTGGTCACTCCCAATAGCGCTATTCACATTTCCCCGTTGTGCAAACCCGCACATTCATGGTTCCCCCCGGGACTTCCAAAGATCGTGTAGTACACAATAGAAACCCATAGTATGACAGTAGTTACCAAATAATCGTTTTAACACATGTTTTCTCCCCCGAAAGTATAAAACCAGTTTAAAAGAGGGGCCGTAAACTCACCTTAAGTTGCGTTACTCCTTAACCCGAGTAAACTCAGCTGCTATGCTAGTCCCGTAAAGCGGCGACCTAACATATGACAGTTACAAGTACTTAGACTAATAACCCGTAGGTTAATTAGTCCCTAGATGTCCAGACCATAACCAAGTTCGTTTGAAAACACCGTGACTGTTTAACTGACCCAAAGTACAAGACTCGACATCCCATTGGTGACCCGAGACTCCCCGTGTTATGTTTACGCTCCAAAACATACAATAACGCAATTACACTTAACATACGTTAACGCACAACAAGTCCTAGCACGTAGTTCACGTATCACCGAATTACATCCAAACATATGTTACTAAGTTATTATATATGTTACGAGGTTCCTAGCATGTTACTACATGTCAAATCGGGTCTCGGAACGCTAATTTATACTTACAGCAGCGGTACACGCGATTAGGAAACGTAAACTAGCATTTAGGACTGATTGCATATACAAACTAGCAATTAGGGCTAATTGCATGTAGAAACTAGCAATTAGGGCTAATTGCATGTAAAAACTAGCAATTAGGGCTAATTGCATGTAAAAACTAGCAATTAGGGCTGATTGCATGTAAAACTAGCAATTAGGGCTAATCACTCCTAATGTCACACGAGTAGGCTTCTACTCGCCTATGTTATAGGCGATTAGCACCCTACTCGCCTATAACATAGGCGATTAGGAATGCTACTCGCCTGTAACCTTGCTGTTCCGGTTTTTCGCGCGTTTAATGCTCCAAATCAGATCCAGAACGTGTGTAACCACCCAATATCATCCCAAACACTATCCTAAACATGTTTAACCCAAAATCCTTCGTTTAACCTCGTATAATCAGTCCTGCATGCAACCAAGTAATCCAAACACCATTCACATAGCATGCAACATCATACTAACACGCGTAATCATAACCCTAATATCCAATTACTGAGATTTCTATCATCATACTATCAATATCAATTCTGATCTAACATAATAACATATCAATCCATCATCATGAATCATAAAAATCCTAGCTTTCTAATCATACACACCCATAACGCATGTATATTAGTTATAATCCGATTAACAACCCTTATTAACGATTTTCAGAAAGCTTTTTGGTTTAAGAACAGGTCTGGACCATTAGGGATTGATTAAAAACGTTTATAAAGATTTATGGATGAAAACCAAACCTTAGGATTATGAAAGAATGATGATTCAAGCTTGAAACCTTGTGTTTTGATCAAAAATCGCCTTCCAGAGGTTGTTTATGTGTTGGGGCAGGTTATGGGACGACTAGGGTTTGTATAATGAAGTTTAGGAGGTTAAGTATGGTATTTATAGTCGTTTTTAGTCGTCCAGCACGTAACTAGCGATTATGCAGCCCTTACATGCGATTAGGAATCCTAATCGCATGATTGTTCAGGCAATTGGGGCCTACTCGCCCCCTAGGGCACACGAGTAGCCCCTACTCGCCCCTATGTTTGCCTACTCGCCTCCCTTATAGGCGATTAGGCCTTCCTAATCGCCTATAGGGGCTGGTTTCGTGTGTTTTGCGCGTTAAACCCCGTTTTAACATATGTTAACACATATTCACGTACCGAAAAGTCACATAATGATTATAAACACGTAACACAAGTAAATACACATGTTCACACTCGTTCACCAATTCCCGGGACTCGAGACTCGTATGTTCCGTATGCCCTGACGATCCTACAAATCGTCACCGTTTGTACACTTGGTTAAGGACCGACATCTAATGAACCTCTAGACCAACATCCAATGTCCCTCTAGACTAAACCGATAGTTCCCGAACCATAACCCGACTTAACTAGCCCAGTTAAGTACAATATACGCGTGACTCGCTAAGGTAGACTTTCATCTAGACAACGTTGTTAACCAGAATTTGCCGGGTGTCACATCATCCCCACGTTAAAAGAATTTTCGTCCCGAAAATTGCACAAGTACCAAAGGAACAAAAGAAATAACGAAGGAAACAAACAAAAAATAGAAACCAAAAGAGAGATTTACCCGAGTTGTCACATCATCCCCACGTTAAAAGGAATCTCGCCCCGAGATTCATTCAGCTGCAGAAGAGACATGTCTCGACTCGAACGCTTCCTTAGGAAAAAGATGAGGATACTTAGACTTCATCTGATCCTCCCGTTCCCACGTATATTCCGGTCCCCGGTTCGAGTCCCACCGAACCTTAACGATACGAATCTTGCTGTGACGTAGGCTACGAATCTTGTAATCAAGGATCTCCACAGGTTCTTCCACAATCCGAAGACGATCATCAACCTTGATCTCTTCTAGTGGAACGATGAGAGACTCGTCAGCCAGACACTTCTTCAAGTTTGACACGTGAAAGACGTTATGTACGTTACCGAGCTCCGTCGGTAAATCAAGACGATATGCCACCGGTCCAATCCGTTCCAGGATCGTAAATGGTCCGACATACCGCGGATTGAGTTTGCCACGCTTCCCAAAGCGTATGACGCCCTTCCACGGTGAGACTTTTAGAAGTACCTTGTCATTGACTTGGAATTCCAGTGGTTTGCGACGCTGATCAGCATAACTCTTTTGCCGGTCCCGTGCCGCCGCCAACCGATTACGAATCTGTACGATCTTTTCCGAAGTTTCGTACACTAGTTCAGGCCCAGTGAGTTGACTCTCACCCACTTCAGCCCAACAAAGAGGAGAACGGCATTTCCGTCCGTACAGTGCTTCGAACGGAGCCGCCTTGATGCTCGTGTGATAACTGTTATTGTACGAGAATTCTACTAGCGGTAGATGAGCTTCCCAACCCTTGCCAAAGTCAATCACACATGCCCGCAGCATGTCTTCTAAAGTTTGAATCGTGCGCTCACTCTGACCGTCAGTCTGTGGATGATAAGCCGTACTCATGTCTAGTTGGGTACCCAAAGCCTTGTGCAAAGACTTCCAGAAGTGAGAAGTAAAATGGGAGTCACGATCCGAGATAATAGAAACTGGCACCCCGTGCTTAGAAACAACTTCCTTCAAGTAAAGGCGAGCCAAACGATCCATGGTGTCGGTCTCCTTAATAGCAAGAAAATGGGCTGACTTCGTCAACCGATCGACAATCACCCATATCTTGTCATTCCCGCTTGGTGATTTAGGAAGTTGTGTGACAAAATCCATAGTAATCCGTTCCCATTTCCATTCCGGAATTTCAGGTTGTTGCAAGAGACCCGACGGTTTCTGGTATTCCACCTTGACCTTAGCACAGGTCAAGCATTTGCTTACGTATGAGGCTATGTCTGACCTCATGTTTGGCCACCAGTAAAGCACCTTCAGATCTTGGTACATCTTATCCGAACCAGGATGAATAGAATACCGGGACTTATGAGCCTCATCAAGGACAAGCTCCCGTAGTCCCCCGAATAAAGGAACCCATATACGTTCTGCGAAATAGTGCAGGCCATCAGGCCTTCGCTCTAGGTGCTTGTCGGCACCGTGCATAGTTTCAGCTTTAAGGTTTTCCTCCTTCAAAGCTTCTAACTGGGCAGAACGGAGTTGATCAGGTAAGGATGAATGAATGGTGAGCTGCAATGCCCGAACGCGACGAGGTTTAGTAGATTCCTTCCTGCTCAAGGCGTCTGCTACAACATTCGCCTTGCCAGGATGGTACTTAATAGCACAATCGTAGTCGTTCAGAAGTTCAATCCAACGACGCTGCCGTATGTTCAAATGTTGTTGGTCGAAAATATGTTGGAGACTCTTGTGATCGGTGTAGATGGTGCATTTGGTACCGTACAAGTAATGTCTCCAAATTTTCAACGCGAATACCACGGCACCCAACTCCAAGTCATGGGTGGTGTAGTTCTTCTCGTGCACCTTGAGTTGACGAGAAGCATACGCGATCACTTTCTCGCGTTGCATCAACACGCAACCGAGACCATGAATAGAAGCATCACAGTAAACAACAAAATCATCAGGACCCTCAGGTAAAGACAAAATAGGAGCCGAACACAGTTTAGACTTCAGTTCTTCAAACGCTGACTCTTGTGGTTCACCC
Source organism: Ambrosia trifida (assembly GCA_028751855.1). NCBI lineage: Eukaryota > Viridiplantae > Streptophyta > Magnoliopsida > Asterales > Asteraceae > Ambrosia > Ambrosia trifida. The sequence continues at coordinate 175,835,037 of CM054122.1, forward strand.
CAGTCGAATTTCCTATCCTTCTGAGTGAGAGTGGTGAGGGGTTGAGCAATCTTCGAGAACCCCTGAATGAAACGACGATAGTAGCCCGCAAGGCCTAGGAATTGCCGCACCTCAGTTGGCGTCTTTGGTGCTCCCCAGTCCTTGATCGCTTCGATTTTAGCTGGATCGACATGAATCCCTAGTTCATTAACCACATGTCCTAGGAATTGAACTTCGCGTAACCAAAAGTCACACTTTGAGAACTTGGCGTAAAGTTGTTCCCGTCGCAAGAGTTCCAAAACTAACCGCAGATGTTCCTCGTGTTCGGTCTCGTTTATGGAGTAGATCAGAATGTCATCAATAAACACAATGACGAATTTGTCAAGATATGGTTTACAGACGCGGTTCATCAAGTCCATGAAAACCGCCGGTGCGTTCGTGAGACCGAAAGGCATGACCAAGAATTCGAAATGGCCATAACGTGTTCGAAAGGCAGTCTTGGCAACGTCAGCCTCCCTGACGCGCAGCTGGTGATAACCGGACCTCAAGTCGATCTTGGAATAATAACTAGAACCCTGAAGCTGGTCGAATAGATCATCAATACGCGGAAGAGGGTAACGGTTCTTGACGGTCAATTTGTTCAGTTCTCTGTAGTCTACACACAATCGGAAACTTCCATCCTTCTTCTTAACAAATAAAATCGGGGCTCCCCAAGGGGAAGAACTTGGTCGGATGAGACCCTTGTCCAAGAGTTCCTGTAACTGACTAGACAATTCCTGCATCTCGGGATGTGCAAGACGGTAGGGGGCCCGAGCAATAGGAGCAGCCCCTGGTACAAGATCAATACCGAACTCGACTTGACGATGAGGATGAAGGCCAGATAAATCATCGGGAAAAACATCAAGAAACTCGCGTACCACCGGAATATCGTCGATCTTCTTCTCATCACTAGAGGAAACAGATAAAAGCGCCAAAACGGCTGGATAACCCTTTCGAAGACACTTAAGGGCTTTCATGCTAGAGATGATGTTTAGCGGAACACCACCCTTGATACCGTACACAGAAAGGAATTCTCCATCAGGGAGAGGAATCCGAATAACCTTATCGTAACAGACAATCTCCGCGCGATACAAAGATAACCAATCCATTCCTACCACAACGTCAAAACTACCCAAAGGTACCGGCATCAGGTCGATGGGGAACGATAAACCCGACAACTCTAATTGACACTCCCGAAGAACACTAGTAGCTTCAATCGTTTTACCGTCAGCCAACTCAATAATATACTTGGTCTCTAATGGTACGGGTACTACATCTAGCAGTCGACTAACATCCATGGATACAAAACTCTTGTCGGCACCGGAATCAAATAACACGCTAACAGAACAATTATTGAGAAGAAACGTACCGGTGACTGTGTCAGGGTCCTGTATAGCCTCAGCGGCTCCAATGACGAAGGCACGTGCATTTCTGCCGCCGCCCCCGTTGTTCCCATTACCGTTGTTTCCACCCTGCTTCAATTTTGGGCAATCCTTCTTGTAATGCCCAGTGTCACCACAGTTGTAGCATCCTTGTCTTCCTGTAGTCCCTTGAGTAGTCGGAGCTGAGCTGTTAGTCGGAGCCTGAGTCGATGGAAGTGTAACCCGACAATCTTTAGCATAATGCCCAATTCGCTGGCAGCGGTGACAACGGTTACTGTCGCAGTTCCCTTGATAATGGCGTCCACACTTGTTGCATTTGGGCAGTTTTCCCGCATAACCACCCTGCTTGTTACCCGAAGAAGAAGAAGAACCCCCATTGTCGAACCTCTTATTCTGCTGTGCTGGCCCAGATCCCTTCGCGTCATTTTCCCACTTGCGCTTGTTGTTCTCTGGGGCCTTAACAGTCGAACCCTTCGCAGGCAAAATACCCTCATTTACCTTTAAGTTGGTCATCCTATGAGCCGATCGAACCACCTCTGCGTATGTAGGATGATTTCCCGCAGCCACTAACCCTGCAATTTCCGGTACTAACCCCGAGACATAGTGTTCAATCCTACGGTATTCTGGCACATGCAGATCGGGACACAGCACTGCCAACTCATTCCGCCTCACAGTATACTTCTCAATTTCCGACCCAGTCATCTTGAGGTTCCACACCTCATGCTCCAGCTTTTGTACCTCTTCCCTCGGACAATACTCACGCTTCAGCAACTGTACAAAATTCTCCCATGGCATAGCATATGCCTCCCCAATACCCATATTCTGGGTGATGCCATTCCACCAAGTCAATGCCACATCCTGGAATAGCGCAGCTGCATACTTTACCCGATCTTCTGGGAGACAGTTACACATCAGAAATACTGACTCCACTTTCTCCAACCACCTAAGCAAGCTCACCGCACCCTCAGTGCCAGAGAATTCCTGGGGCTTACAGTCCCGGAACATCTTGTAGGTGCACATGGGTGGGGGTGGGTCAACAGGACCACCTGAAATGAAACGTATGAGAAACCACGAATAACGTAAACAAGGTTCACCAATGAGGCAAAGAAAATGGATAAATCAACTTACCACCACCGTTGTGCCCTAACTGAAAGGCAGCTTGGAGCAAGTTGTTCAGATCAGCCTGCGATAGGTTAATACCTCCACCACGACCACCAGCACCACCGCGACCACCACCACGTCCACCATTGCGACCACCTCCACGTCCTCCTCGTACTCCAGACATGATTCTGGCAGAAAGAACGAGAAAATTTAGTTTCGCAGTTAAAGATAACCACTAATGTTCACAAGATCAAAGCTAGATCCAATCCAGGACTATCCCTCCAAACCCAGAGTTCACCAGGACTTCCATGCATTTCGGTTTATGATTTTGTGTGCACCCAAAATGATAAACCGCTCTACATGGTCCTCCAAGTGTTCTCCTAGTTCAAAGTTCAAATCACCGAACATAGACTCTTAGCTACACACCGTAATACTACGGTAGTTTATGACAAGTGTTTCTATTGGAGTGCGAAAGGGAGATGTCCGAGCCTTGGACAAATCTCAAGAGTACACGAGTTACTCCAATAGACTACACTGCCTAGATAACAAGTAACCCAACCTAAGATAGAACGGATGATGTAACGTAGAAAGACCAACGATTTAGAGACACCCCGACAAGACCATACGTAAACCACTATAACATTTAGTACCATGTGATCGTCTAGTGTGTGCGACTTGGCTATAGACTAGACTCTACATGCAGTCCTAGTTCACTATAACCATTGGCTCTGATACCAATCTGTCACACCCTCAAAATCCACTTGCGGGGTTTTACCGCGAGGCGCATGACAAACCAGGATCCAAACCAACGATCACAATAAACAAGTCTAAATGAATATAAATGCAATTTCAAAACATAGTTTAAAATCCCGTTTACAGCGGAAGCTTATTCAAAAACAGTATCTCAACAATGAAATAATAGTTCAACGTTCATAAGACCATTCAACCCTAGTTAGACGCCGTGCAGACGCGTGCGCCCTAGTCCAGTCATGCTACCTTAGCGACCTGAGAAAACATGTAAAAGTTTACGTCAGCACAAAAATGCTGGTGAGTTTACAGGTTTTGTATCCAAGTACCAAGTCCACCTGTCCATACTATAACAAATCGAAAACCAGTATACGCTAGCTAGGCGTACGTTTTGTTACTACCACGATTGGAAAACCATTACTAACTCGAATACCAGATGTTGTGCCCGAAAAGTACCAATTGTTCCTGTTGTTCCTGTTTGAGACAATATGCACTCGCCCGGCCCTCCAAGCCGACGAGCGGGGTTGGTCACTCCCAATAGCGCTACTCACATTTCCCCGTTGTGCAAACCCGCACATTCATGGTTCCCCCCGGGACTTCCAAAGATCGTGTAGTACACAATAGAAACCCATAGTATGACAGTAGTTACCAAATAATCGTTTTAACACATGTTTTCTCCCCCGAAAGTATAAAACCAGTTTAAAAGAGGGGCCGTAAACTCACCTTAAGTTGCGTTACTCCTTAACCCGAGTAAACTCAGCTGCTATGCTAGTCCCGTAAAGCGGCGACCTAACATATGACAGTTACAAGTACTTAGACTAATAACCCGTAGGTTAATTAGTCCCTAGATGTCCAGACCATAACCAAGTTCGTTTGAAAACACCGTGACTGTTTAACTGACCCAAAGTACAAGACTCGACATCCCATTGGTGACCCGAGACTCCCCGTGTTATGTTTACGCTCCAAAACATACAATAACGCAATTACACTTAACATACGTTAACGCACAACAAGTCCTAGCACGTAGTTCACGTATCACCGAATTACATCCAAACATATGTTACTAAGTTATTATATATGTTACGAGGTTCCTAGCATGTTACTACATGTCAAATCGGGTCTCGGAACGCTAATTTATACTTACAGCAGCGGTACACGCGATTAGGAAACGTAAACTAGCATTTAGGACTGATTGCATATACAAACTAGCAATTAGGGCTAATTGCATGTAGAAACTAGCAATTAGGGCTAATTGCATGTAAAAACTAGCAATTAGGGCTAATTGCATGTAAAAACTAGCAATTAGGGCTGATTGCATGTAAAACCAGCAATTAGGGCTAATCACTCCTAATGTCACACGAGTAGGCTTCTACTCGCCTATGTTATAGGCGATTAGCACCCTACTCGCCTATAACATAGGCGATTAGGAATGCTACCCGCCTGTAACCTTGCTGTTCCGGTTTTTCGCGCGTTTAACGCTCCAAATCAGATCCAGAACGTGTGTAACCACCCAATATCATCCCAAACACTATCCTAAACATGTTTAACCCAAAATCCTTCGTTTAACCTCGTATAATCAGTCCTGCATGCAACCAAGTAATCCAAACACCATTCACATAGCATGCAACATCATACTAACACGCGTAATCATAACCCTAATATCCAATTACTGAGATTTCTATCATCATACTATCAATATCAATTCTGATCTAACATAATAACATATCAATCCATCATCATGAATCATAAAAATCCTAGCTTTCTAATCATACACACCCATAACGCATGTATATTAGTTATAATCCGATTAACAACCCTTATTAACGATTTTCAGAAAGCTTTTTGGTTTAAGAACAGGTCTGGACCATTAGGGATTGATTAAAAACGTTTATAAAGATTTATGGATGAAAACCAAACCTTAGGATTATGAAAGAATGATGATTCAAGCTTGAAACCTTGTGTTTTGATCAAAAATCGCCTTCCAGAGGTTGTTTATGTGTTGGGGCAGGTTATGGGACGACTAGGGTTTGTATAATGAAGTTTAGGAGGTTAAGTATGGTATTTATAGTCGTTTTTAGTCGTCCAGCACGTAACTAGCGATTATGCAGCCCTTACATGCGATTAGGAATCCTAATCGCATGATTGTTCAGGCAATTGGGGCCTACTCGCCCCCTAGGGCACACGAGTAGCCCCTACTCGCCCCTATGTTTGCCTACTCGCCTCCCTTATAGGCGATTAGGCCTTCCTAATCGCCTATAGGGGCTGGTTTCGTGTGTTTTGCGCGTTAAACCCCGTTTTAACATATGTTAACACATATTCACGTACCGACAAGTCACATAATGATTATAAACACGTAACACAAGTAAATACACATGTTCACACTCGTTCACCAATTCCCGGGACTCGAGACTCGTATGTTCCGTATGCCCTGACGATCCTACAAATCGTCACCGTTTGTACACTTGGTTAAGGACCGACATCTAATGAACCTCTAGACCAACATCCAATGTCCCTCTAGACTAAACCGATAGTTCCCGAACCATAACCCGACTTAACTAGCCCAGTTAAGTACAATATACGCGTGACTCGCTAAGGTAGACTTTCATCTAGACAACGTTGTTAACCAGAATTTGCCGGGTGTCACAGATTACCTAAACCATGCCCATTTTCATCCCTACATGTAAAATTAGAAGTATGTATTTATGACTTTCAAATGTTGATCCTTTAAAAAAAAGTTTATGAAAAACGCATATTCATTTTATGGTACGCACATTTTGTCACTTCATATTAGATTTGTCTATCTCGAGAAGCTCTTGAGATAAACTAGTTAATTAATAAACTATATATATAAATATTGATTAGAGTAAATTGCCAATTTCGTCCCTGAGTTTATACCAGAATTGCTAAATCAATCCAAAAAGGTTTTTTTTCTCAACTGAGCCACTGAGGTTTACGTTTTGTTGCAAAATTCATCCATTTAACTAACCTCGTTAAAAATCAACGTTAACTGAGGGGTATTTTTGACATTTTACATATTTATTTTGATTTCTAATTTTTTTTCTTATTTCATAAACTTTAACATTTTGCCAAATCCATCCACCCCAATCTCCACCTCCTTCAACCCTTGTCATCACCACCTCTCACCATTACCATCACCAACCCCACCACTGTTACCACCTTAACTACCACCCATGTTCACCACCTCAACCACCGTTTTTGATGCCATTCACTAAATAATAAATAGGTTGATATGAAATTGATTGATTTGTAAGAGGTGGCCGGCAAAACAATGTTTGGATTATACGCCAGGAGGTGAAGATGTTCCTTGAGGCTTAAAATCCTTTGCTTCTTCACAATTTCCCATGGTACACCTTAAACCGATTCGAACATGATGCGGGCCTTTCAAGTTCAGCTATTTAATTTGTTTTGCTAAATACTTCCTTACTTGGTTGCAGAAGACAGGTGTCAAGCTGACAGGCGAAAAAGGTTACTAGATGAAGAAAACAATTAAACAAGACTAAAGTAATGCCGAATAAAAATTTGCTAATAACTAATAAGCTCTTAATAATAAACATCAAAACACCAAAATTATTTTAGTCGGTATACTTACTTTTTATATAAACACACAACACAACCGGTATCTTTACACGTGCCGTTAGAATCCATGCCAGTTAGGGAAAAGAAGATTGACACTACTTATTTATATATGAGAAGCCTTAATGTGTACAATATAAGTAACTAAAGCACGAATTCGAAAAAACAAGGAACATAAAAATGCAACACTCAGCCTACATTTAACTTAATTAAAACACAATACTACAAGCTAGCATTTACATAGTTAATAATAGGTACGCGTCTATGTTTGGCAGAAAAACCCTCCTTTGCTCCCTGCTAGGCGCAATTATACGACAGAAGGGGAGGGACAAAGGTGGTTGATTGGGTGGTTGTCGAGTCATCACAGATGGTTAAAACCTGAACCCATAGTGGTAAATTGGTCGTGGTGGTGGCTCGGTGGAGTGGTTGGTGTGGTTCCCTATGAAACTGTTGACGATGATTTTCAAATCTCCTCAAGTAGGATTCGAACCTACGACTAATCGGTTAACAGCCGACCGCTCTACCAGTGAGCTACTGAGGAACAACGGGAGATTCGATCTCATAGAGTTCCATTCTCGTTCTCAACCCATGACCATTATGAGCTCGAAGCTTCCTTCGTAACTCCCAGAACTTCTTCGTAGTGGCTCCCCTCCATGCCTCATTTCATAAGGAACCTCAAAGTGGCTCTATTTCTTATATTAGTTAGAGAGAGAGATAGCGCATGAGAGAGAAAGGGAGGGAGAGAGAGAGGGGGTGGGTGGGATGGGTAAGGGTTATATACTTAATTTTAGTTTTATTTAAATGTAAAACAAAATAAAAAATATTAAAAAACAAAAATAAATAGGTAAATGTCTAAATTACCCCTATGTTAATGTTAATTTTAAACAAACTTAACAAAGTTACTGTTTTTGGATGAATTTGACAACAAAACATAAACCTCAGTGGTTCAGTTGAGAAAAAAAATCCTTTTTGAATGAATCTAGCAATTATGGTATAAACTCAGGGACAAAATTGGCAATTTACTCTATTGATTAATCTATCTATATAATAAATCAATACACTCGGGTCGAATCCTAGCCTTAGAGAGAGTTTGTGGTATCCATATTGAATATGGAGCTCCAAGTTATCCCCTATAAATACTCTTTTGTATATTTTAATTGTGTCCATTCTTCCATCACACTCTCAATTCCTCACTAACAAATCTTTCAACCAACATTCATCAATCTTCTTTTTATGCATTCTTGCTTCTAGGTATGTATCTTCTTCCCTGAGATCGACAAAACTAGATCCATTATAATTTGTTCCGATTCATAAACTTTTATTATATGCTTTATGTATTCAATCGCTGGATCCATATCATGTGTTCCAATTTGAAAACTTTTATGTATTTGATTCAATAAAATAGATCCATATCATAAACTGGAACCATTTCATAAACTGGAACCAATCTTCAGTGTCATCCTTTTGTTCATTTGCAAACCCATGTTGAACAATGGTTTTTCAAATAACCGATCATCAGATTTATATGAAAAAATGTGTGTTACACCATTGAAAAGAATCACCGGTTATTTGTTTTCAAATACAATCAACATAACCCTTCAAACAGATTTACTATTTATTTTCTTGCTTTACAAATATGGATCGTATTTATTGAATGTTTGGATGTTTTTTCATTTGAATACTAGAATACCATCCGAAGACAAAGATTTGATTATAGGTTATCACAAGGGTGAGCAATTCTTCAAGATCATGCATGACCCTTCGGCAAGAGTTTTGGTATGATTCTTATTTTCATCTTGATATTGATCTTTGTTTACTTTACAAAACTGATTATTACCTGTGTTAATGTTATTTTTAATGTGTTAATCCAGACGTTGCCGACAGTTATGAACAAATTTTTGGTCTCTAAAAACATACACAACAATGTCGTTACAGTGGCCACATACAAAGGACAATCTTGGTTGGTTTTATTAGAATTGATAGATGATGTATTTTGTTGTTTTACATATACATTAGTATTCAATCCTACATTCCATATTCGGAGCATAATATTAGACCAATTTTAATTTCATTAATTCTGAATTATTGTTATTTATTTACATTAATAAAGTTGACCGAATTTAATGTCATTTAATTTGAAATTTGAATCTTAATGATTGTTATCAATTTACATTAATAATATTTTGACCCAATTTAATATTATTTATTACTATCTTTTAATAATTGACCGAATTTATAGTAACATTAATATGAATTTAAGTTTACCATAATAAGCCTTATTTTTTATATAGATGTTAGTTATATTATTTTTGTAAAGTTTGTATAAAAAAAAATAAATGAATATTTTCGGTAATCATTTAAACATACTTACAAAAATATATTTCAGGATAAATGTAAGCATAAAGTTGACAAACCTAGCGACAATTACCTATGTTTTTAAATTTGATTGAAATAAAGTTGGCAATTACCTAATATATACACCATATGTAAATTAATAGTAAATTAAATTTAAGTTTAGTCAACAATATATATCGTATTTAAATTTAAATTAATAATAATAACATTGTTAATTTCAATTAAAGATATTTAATAACCTTAACCACAATTTTGTTATACATTGTTTATATAAATACGAAAGAAAAAAAACAAATTAAAACCATAATTATTATTAATATGAAATTGATTAAATTAATACGAGATTTTTTAATCTTTAATTCGTCTAATTGATTAAATTATACGAATGATAATATTGATTAAATTATAATAGATTAAATTGATTTCGTATAATTGATCAAATTTATAGTTTACAATAATAAAACGTATTAATTCTTTTGTATAAATGATTGATTATGAATCAATTTGACCCGAAATTTAGGATTACCATAATTGACTGAATTTAATGGTATTTATTACGATTTTTTAATCTCATTAATTATATTACCATTAATACGAAATTGATTAAATTATACGAATTGATTAAATTAATACGAGTTTTTCTAATCTTTGCTTTCGTATAATTAATTAAATTGATTTCGTATAATTGATCAAATTTATGGTTTACCATAATTAAACGTATTAATTTTTTGTATGAATTATTGATTTATTATCAATTATTCCTGAATTTTAGGATTACCATAAATGACCGAATTTAATGTTATTTATTAAAATTTTTTAATCTCATTAATTTATATTACTATTAATACGAAATTGATTAAATTATATGAATTGATTAAATTGATACGAGATTTTTTAATCTCTAATCAATTATACGAATGATAATATTGATTAAATTATAATTGATTAAATTGATTTCGTATAATTGATCAAATTTATGGTTACCATAATAGCTCTCATTTATTTTTATTTTTTTTCTTATTTAATTGTTATTACTTTGTATATAATTCCTAATACGATTGCTGAATTGGCAAACTTAAATTAATCAATGAAGATCAAGATTAAATTTACAGATGGGTACGCGTGGTCTGTGTCGGTGCGTGTTGAAATTTCTGCTCAAGTCGCTAGGTTTGTTATTCAATTATTAAACATTATGTTTACAGTATTCTTATTTTATAATTAGGTAGACATTCTAAATTTACTATACACAATGCTTTTGTAAAGGTTTACTGTGATTGGATGGCCTGATTTGCTTCAATTAGAAGATATTTCCATTGGCGAATATTGTGTCTTTAAATGGTATTCAATCCAACACAGGCTATTTGTTACTAAGATTGCACCACAAAAAGTCATTGATTTTAAAATTTAAATTACGATCTTTTATGTTTTTAAAGTAATTTATTTGAATTATTGATTACGATTTTGAGGTTATTTATTAAGATTTATAATCTTACTACGTTTACGAATTATGATTAGTATTGATTGCAATTAATAAGATTTATTAAGTTTAAATGTTATTTATTAAATATTTTAATCTCATTTATTTATATTACTTTTTTTTTAAATATATGTTTATTACAATTGACCGAATTTAATTTTTTATATTATGACTATCCTTTAATCAATTCTCATTAAATGATAATAATCAAAATCATTTCCTTTATATTATGACTTTTCTTTAATTATTTTTAATATATTTTTATTATGTTAGATTTACTGTTATTTATAGACATTAATAATAATTGACCGCATTTAATTTTATTTATTACGATTTTTAACCTCATTTATTTATATTACTATTCATACGAAATTATGCTTTATCTATTTTTACGAAATTACGTTTAATATTATTTATTGACATTAATAATAATTGACCGAATTTAATGTTATTTATTAAAAATTTTAATCTCATTTATTTATATTACTTTTTTTTGACTTTATGTTTAATATTATTGTCTGAATTTAATTTTTTATATTATGACTTTATTTTAATCAATTCTCATTAAATAATAATCATCAAAATCATTTTCTTTATATTATGACTTTCATTTAATTATTCTTAATATATTTTTATTATGTTAGAATTAATTTTATTTATGGACATTAATAATAATTGGCCGAATTTAATTTTATTTATTATGATTTTTTTAACCTCATTATTTATATTACTATTAATATGAAAATATGTTTAATCTATTTTTACGAAATTATGTTTAATACTATTTATTGACATTAATAATAATTGACCGAATTTAATGTTATTTATTAAACTTTTTAAGCTATTTTATTTATATTACTGTTTTTTCGAATTTATGTTAATATTATTGACCGAATTTAATTATTTATATTATGACTTTCCTTTAATCAAATCTCATTAAACGATAATCATTAAAATTATTGCAATAATAATTGACCCCTATTAATGTTATTTATTTTGATTTTTTAATCTCATTTATTTATATTACTATTTTAGGAAATTATTTTTAATCTATTTATTTCTTATCTACTGAATTAAATTACGAATATATTACTAATACTAAAACTAATATTACGATTTTTAATTTTATTTTTAATCTCATTTATTTCTTATCTACCGAATTAAAATTTTCTTTCACAATTTTTACGAATATGTTACTAAAATATATACTATTTTCAAAATAATTTTCAATTATATTAATAAATTAGTAAATAATTTTAATTGTTAAGTTAACTTTTGTCATTCATTTATTACTATTAATAGTAATAATTATTACAATCATAACATAAATAATAAACGTAACATCAATATAAAAAATCCTCATTTGTCATGAAACCCTTGACCATTAACAACGTTCAAATTATTTCAAAAATTATAAAAAAAACTCAATTAATGATAACAGAAAGATTCAAGCGATAATTTTGGTAAACAAAATGTATTTAATAAATACAATTTAAATCTATTCTTTTAATATATATAATTTAAATCTATTTAACAATTTCCTAAAATATATAATATATTCAAAATAATTTTAAATGATAATTCTAATAACGACTTTCATTTTAATATTGTTGATCGATAAACATAAAAACTTTTTACGTTGTTGTTACTTTGATGGATATCAATTCTTTGACTTTATTTATTTTTCATGTCTTAAAATACACTTATTAGTAATTAGTAACAAAATTAGTAATGAAATATCATTTTACGTTATCAGTAACAACATTAACTAAAACGCGATTCAAAACATTAAAAAACCTCATTTGTCATGAAATCCTCCATCATTGACTACATTAACTAAATATCGTTTCAGTGATACTAAGAATAAGAATATTACGTCTTTCATTTAAATATCTTTGACAGATTAACGTTATCATATTATGTTTACAAAGAATTTTCCTTTAATCAATTGTCATGAAACACTAACCATTATCATGATTGCAATAATTGTTCTAATTTTAAGCGTCGTTGACCAAATCACGTAAATTACCAATCCTTCCATTTTTATAATTCAACTATATAAATAAATCCGACTGATTCGATCAGAATTGTTCGAGTTCCTCATGTGGGTTTAGTATTGATTTTTCATCGTGGTTTTAGCTTGATTTTTAGGTCATTGGTTATGAGTCAAACCATCAAAACAGTTCAGGGTCTTCTGGATATATTTACCTTAAATTCTTGATGATAATATAGTTAAAATGCCAAATGTCTTTCTTTTCCTCACCAGAGTTTTTTTTGGACAAATTTTACTGTTTTGTTATTCTAATGGTTCAGGAATCCTATATGTGGACATAAATTCTTTTCAAAGTTCCAAATCGTTTTGCCATATCAAACCGTTTTATATAAGCTAAAATAATTTCAGGGAGTAACATTGGAATGCGAACTTTTATCCAAAGAATTAGGCTGTCCCCATTTGATAAGAAGATTTCTTTTAGATTTAACAGAAGACAATTCCCTCTTACTTTATGTTTCGCAATGACAATAAATAAGAGTCAAGGACAAACCCTATTTAGGATAGGTATGTATTTGAAAGATCCTATTTTTACACATGGGCAGTTGTATGTCACTGCCAAGTGACAAGAGTAGAGATGGCCTGAACATACTAATATTGGATAAAGATGACAACGTTAATAATAAATAACAAATGTTGTCTATAAAAAAAATATTTTGAAGTTTGTGAATAAGTATGCGATCATATTTTGCATAAAATCATTTTTTTATAATTTTTTGGTTGTGTGATTTGTTAAACTACATTTATTTACTTTGAATTTAATCTTCATTTGCATTCCGTTACAATAAATATATGTTTATTCATTTCATTATTTGTTTTTAAATCACGTCTATTCAAACATTTGTTGATTCATATATCTGTTATTGGGTAACATTAAACTTTTTTATGATAATTTACAATCAACCAAAATTCTTTATAGATTTTTTTTTTCATTTTACATGAACATTTACCGCGTGTACACACGGGGCTCAAACCTAGTACTAAAACTAAATAACAAGAAAATCTAACAAACTATGTACACCATAAATTAAAACGGGTTGAACCAAAGATGCTTTTAGGGTCCGAATAACCGAATATCAAGTATCAACCAACAATCACACTACAGCAGTACAGCTCTCATAGTCATAGCATACACAAATTAATGGGGATAGTGGCATGCATAGGAGTGATTACACCCTTTCCATTCTACTACTGGCTATGGAATTACCCACAGACATGGGTCAATCTCTGTGGCAAACATCGAGATCCTTCCAAAACCATGGCTTTGGTCTCTCATCTTTTCAAGCTCATTCAGTTTGTGTCACTATACTCCGTTTCCACTCTTTCATGGCCCCCTCCCTTATATTTCTGGCCCCTCTTTTTAATCGGCCAGTTTCTTAATTTCAGGTCGCTACTCAATCTTCTTCTTTTTTGTATTTTTAATTATTTAAGTTTATTATTTTTTAACCTTAGTTTGGTACTTAGGTTTGTTAAGAATGTATAGTGACTAGGGGTGTAAATGATGCGTAACGACTCGATAGCTACTCGGGATCGGATCGGTAAAGGAGCTGAACCTTAACGAGCCTGAGCTTGAGCTTTTCATACAAAGACCGTTTAGGCAGAGCCTAAACGAGCCTAAACAATTTTTAAATTATTAATATTTTATATATAATATACCTAATATTCTATAAATATTTCGAGCCGAGTTCGAGCTCCAAGTATTAGGCTCGAACCGAGCCGAGGTCAAGCTCGAGATTCATAAAAGCATGACGAGCCGAGCTTGAGCCCAGGCAGGCTTGGGCCCGGCTCGGCTCGGCTCGGCTCGTTTACACCCCTAATTAGTGACTTAAATGTGATGATTGAAGTATGAGGTAGACTTGTAGTTAGGCAAGGGTTGTTAGAGTTGTACCATGACAAACATCGAATCTCACGTCTGATTAGATATTGGGACATAAGAAAGGCCTGACCTCAAATATCACTAACGCGTTTTGGGCCGTTTAATGTGGATGGGAGTTGAGTAACGAATAGAGGTAAATAGCAGCAAGCTACTGATACGCCATGTAGCGATAGCGATGAAATAATTTGCGCTATTTTATAAATAGTGATTCACTATAATTATATGCTTCTTATTTCAACCCTGTAACAATAAACCCTGTGGCGGGAAGCTCACGCTTTGCTACGCTATTCGCTATAGCAAGTGTAGTGACCACTATTAACAACTATGATTTAGGATGGGCGACCTTTTGGGAAGTTTCCACTTTGTTAGCTAGAAGTCCAAATAAACAAATCCGTGAGCTCCTTGACAAATAATTTTGGTTGGTACGAGGAATCAGATGTTATATATACTTATATGTGCAATCTAATTTTAGTTACTCAAGAGTGATTAGAACTTACAAGGTCAATCGGATTTTGGCAAACATTTAATCTAGACTTTAAGTTGCCATCATAACAATATTTTAGATGATAAATTGATAATCATAGACTGCTTGTGTTTTAAAAATCTTTACCCAAAAGATTTGAACATATTTAGTTTCTTATGGCTGAGATAGTGACGCGTGAGCCCATTTTTATTCCTTTTTAAGAAATACGAGTAGGGGTGCTCATGGTCCGGTTTGGCCGGTTTTGACTAAAATTGTCAGCCAAACCGGTAACTGCTAGTTTGGTAAAAGCTGGTTTTGATGGTTCCAAGTTCCAAACCGCAAACCGGACCGTAAACTACCAAACTGTCAAAACCAAACCGCGAACAGTTCAACTTGCTATGGCTTGGGCAGTTCAGTGTGTTTCAACGGCCTATGAACACCCCCTGATCATGAGAACCTATCACCGGGGTATCGTACATGGCCAACCAACACCCTGCTAATAAACGAGACCTTGTAAAAACAACACGGTTTGCCCCAAGTTCTTTTAGCTCGATCTTTATATAACATTTTACAACCACTAATTGGATTCTAAGATAATTATCTTTTGTAAACTGATTGTTACAGGGTATATCAGCTACTTGGTGAAGCAGGCACATACTACGGCGTACGGTTCGGTAAGAACATACCATGGGTGACAGAGTTTCCTTTTGGGACAGTAAAAGACCCTCAATATGTAGGTAGTATTATGAGCCTTTTAGCTTGTGTAAAGTGGGTACCTTTCTTGTACATCTTTATTTGGGTACTAGGATACCTGTTCATGATATATGTTGAATCCAAAGAGGATCCGGCTTCTCGAGCCAAACCACTCTCTTGAATCTTATTGTCCAATATGATCCCATAAACGTAGTAGTTTGATTTTGTCTAATCACATCTGGTTGATGTAGCATTGTTCCTTAGAATATTTGTAATGTTGCCATTCATCAATAAATTGTCTTGTTATTGTTGTTATGATATGAAATGTGTTATTGTTTTTGTTCTTTTGTTTTTAGTCACTACTCCGATGACACGCCTGCCTTCATTTCAAAAACCCCTTTAACCACTAATGATGATTTATCGTTATATTTCAAGATAAAAACCAAGTTACATCTGGATAATGGGTAAGCGAGCAACAAGCTGCGCCGCTATTCCTTTTTGAATCGCAAAGCCTATTCTACTAAATACAAACTCTTGGTTCCTCGGGCTTTGCGAGTCACTGTGGACCACCTTCTGCACCCGCTCTAAAAAACGAACTGCCTCAGGGGCTAGGGATCAAAAAGTGTCGAAGGCGAACGGAATGAACACATGCTGATTCTCTAAACATGCTGCCTCGTGCTTAGCAACCTTCCTAGCTTCCGCCTTCAAAACCGCCTGTCCTGGAACGAATCCACTCTCTCTCAGCCCCACTAGTGGGGACACCCCAGTGAGGTCAACACACGCGTGCTTACCCCCGCCCAGCCAAACACAAGGACGTCCGCAGGACGCATGATAGATCTTCCCTCTCGTGGGTCAGTCAAAAAGTTAATATGAGGTTCTTTTTTGACTGAGATCCCGGCATGCCTAAGCACATCCTATCATGGTTGATTGGTTTCAAAGCCTAAAGTCAAAAAATGAGTAAAAAAGATGCTCACAATTCCCATCATGGTTGATTGGTTTCTGACTTTCTGTTGGATGATGAGAATGACAAAAATTAAGATATTTAAAATGACTAACTATAATAAAAAAATAAATCAAATATTTGATTGCAATTGTCGTAGGCGAAATTTAACGTAAAAGACAACTTATTATGCTTTTTAAGTTTGACTAAATCGCATTTTTTGTCCTCTATTTTACCCCAAATTTTGCCGTTCAAAAAAAAAAATTTACCCCAAATTTTAACTTTTCAAGTTTTCCTCATTGGCTAATGAAATTAGCGTGAATGTCCTTTTTTAACTAGGGCTGTTTAAAACGCTCAGTGCTCACCACTCATTCGGAATTTGTTCGGAAATTGCTCGCTCGATTTTCCGCTCGGTTGTAAACGAGTTGATCAACTCGGTTCGGTTTGTAAACGAGCCAAGCACGAGCAAAGGCCCGCTCGGCTTGGTTCGGCTCGATATAATTTTTATTAATTTATTATATATATAATTATATATATATACACATTAGTTACATTTATATCTATAGTTTTATACATGCACTCTATTGGGTTTGGCTCAATGTATGCATATATACAATTATATTTATAGTTATTGACCCAGTCAACCTAATGATAACTTAACACTAAGTTTAATTGTAAAGCCCTAAGTCGTGAAAAAACATGCTTAACTTCCTATTCCCATTAGCTATCCACCATCAATCATCTCTCACTATCAACCTACGCCACAACTCGACAATCGTTTTCTGTAGTATGCTCATCACCTCACTGACCTCAACTAGAGCATGATTCTCGAACGATCGAACCTAAGTCATCACTAGGCAGCGAGATTATATTAAAGGAAATATCCCAAATTTATGGTTGTCCGAAAACACTTACCACTCATTAGGGATGAGCATACAAGGCCGAATACCGATCCTGTCCCGTCCCGATCTCGATACCGTACCGAACCGATACCGAACCGACGGGTTTCGGGATCGGTATCGGTACCCATCTTTATGGATTTTCGGTTTCGGTATTATCAGTATCGGTACGGGATCGGTATGGTATCAGTATTTTAAGGTAAAATACCGATACCATACCGGTACCATACCGTACCGTACCATACCGTATGTGTTCGTTATCGGTATTGGTTTTTTGGACTTTTCGGTATCGGTATTGTCGGGTCGGTATCGGTTCGGTACCGATACCGTCCCGAGCTCATCGCTCGCTCGATGCTCGCTCGAAAAAATGTGCGCTCGAACAATGCTCGCTCAGTTTTCGGATCGATTGTAAACGAGCCGATCGGCTCAGCTCGGTTTGTAAATGAGCCAAGCACGAGCAAAGGTCCGATCGGTTCAGCTCGGCTCGAGAACAACCCTACTTTTAACTAATATCCTTTTAACTAATATTTTGGGTCGTTAATGGGCCAGGTTGGGTCAAGACATTACGGGTTAGTAACAGACTGAGACAGGTCGAGACAATTTGGCTCATTAACGGTTAGGGTCGTTAACAGGTCAAGCCGGTTCGAGATGTTTTGGGTTGTCAACCGGTTGGGTCCGGTCGGTGACGGGCCAGGTTAGGTTTGAGACATTTCGGGTTCCTAACAGACCGGGTTTGTTTGAGTCATTTTGGGTCATTAACAGGCCGGGTTGTGTTAAAATGTTGCGGGTCAGCAACGGGCCGGGCCATCTAACGACTTTGTACCCAATCCACCAACTCCGAGTGTGACGAAATGTTCGGTCAGTCTTCAACGAAACTGTAATCGGGTAACAACCTTTCGGACCATCTAACGGCTACTCCTCATCACCACCGTCTCCCTGGTCCGGATAGTCTTGTTGTACAAAGTTATCCTCATCACAGTAAGCGTAGTCGGGATAGTTTTGGCGAACAAAGGGTGGCTTACCACCGTTACCGTAGTCGAGTAAATTTTGCTGAACGTACGGATATTCAGCCCGAAGATATGGTTCGCCTCCGTATCCATAATAATTCGGATAGTCGTGTTGTGCGTATAAGTCCTCCACAGGGATATTCAAGTCCAGCGGTACTGTATTGTCACAATAACGAATGCAGAGACAACTTCCTCGACATCCTTCTTCATTATGAACAGGACCGGTTTCTCGTACGAGTCAGAAATAGCGATCTCATATGAATCTTAAACATCAGACACGTCAGAATGTTCACCAAAAAGGTAGTTGCTAACCCACGACATCGCAATGTAATCTAATAAAATTGTAAAATTCGTAAATAGGTAAGATTTGTATATTGTGGGTAAAATTTGTATATAGATATAATGAATGCATGAAATGGTTTAAATGGAAATACTGCTTAGCCCTATACGCTGACGCATCGTATAGGGTTAACCGTGACACTTTTGACTGTCAGTCAACATTTTACATCGTACTAACCTCATGCTTTTAACGCCGCGTTCTAGAAACTTTTGTCAACATGTTACAGTGGGAGTTATGACCGTAACGCGGCGTATAGGGGTTTTCGAAATAATTGGGTTAATGGGTTATGATCAAATACACAGTGAAAGAAAAATAGGAAGTCGTAGGAAGGGTATCAAACGGACTCCGATTGAACTTATTCAAGCGGCATTGGAATCGTCTTATCGAACCCTACGACGTTAGTTTTTAGGTCTTCGTTTTTTGGGGTTTATCTTTTAGTTTTTAGAATATGTGTTATATCATTGTGTCTTTTATGTACCATTGTGTCTTTATCTTATTTTCATCATTGTGTCATTTTTCAATTTATTGTGTTTTTTTCTTCAGCACCGTGTTATATTTTTTGGCACTATGTTATATTTGTGGCTTATTGTGTCATATTTCATGATCTATTGTGTTTGTTATACTCTTTTCACCCTTCTTATTTTTTATAGCCTTTCTAGAAAAACTTATCCTTTGGTGAGAGTTGGGTTCGATCCCCATTGGGGGCAATGTGAGGGGCATTGCCAAGTTGTGGTTGCACCTACCATCTTTGGAGGGGTCATGTGCGATTCTGATGGCCCCCCGGTTTTCTACTACCGTGCATTTACTCCAGAGAAGTTTGCCTATTGTGGAGGGTGCAACATCTGTCAAGTGGCAGGTGGCGGGAAATTTTCCGAGTGGAAGCCTTAGTGCCCCTTATGCGCAGCCTCGACTCGCTTATGGTCCGGCCACTCTCACGTCAGCGTGAAACCGGTTAAGACAACATAGTCTTGCCATTGTAAAGTGGCCAGAGGATCATCGTCTAAAAAATTATATAACAATCTCTGCCACAAAATAAAAATTCACCTTCTAAAAAAATAACTCTTCTAAAATAATAATTTGAACTGTTCAGAAAAGGTCATAACTCATAACTCCCACTGTTCTAGAAACTTTTGTCAGCCGTCCTTACTCCTCCGTCAACAACCACCACTGAGCTCCGTTCACCGTCGTCGTCCAATTATCTTATCTGTACAGCTTCTACCCTTTCAATCCATACATTTACCTTAATCACAAACATATGACCTTCCATATCTCTTTACACTCTCTCCAACCCTCACTTTTTCTGCCCTAGCTTATTATTATTATTATTATTATTATTATTATTATTATTATTATTATTGCGTAATTACAAGTTTATAACGCCTGTCTGTTCAATGTCGGAGTCAATGGTAAATTCTGTGATGGATTGTGATGTTCCAGACTCTGAATCTAGACCGGTGCTAGGTCCGGCCGGTAATAAACCGGTTGTCAAACCTAAAACTAAAGTAGGAAAACCGGATGACGTTAAAAAGTCTCCGTCACCGGTTACTGTGACGGTTAATTTGAGACATAAGGATTCTAAGTTGTTGAGTTTGAGAGATAAGGATTGTAAAGTGTTGATGTCAAATTTGTTGATGGATGCGTCGTGCTCGTCGGATGCTTCGACTGATTCGTCGCATAGCCGAGTGTCGGTTGGGAGGGTTAGTAGGCGGAGTGTGACGCCGGTTCGGGGGAAGCAGTCTGGTGGTTTGAAAACTGGAAAGGTTGGGAATGGTTTGAAAATAGGTTTAAAAATAGGAAAGAATGAAAGTATTGTTGATGGTTGTTTGGAGGCTTTGGATGACGGTTCGCCTGGACGGAAGAGATGTGCTTGGGTAACGGCTAATGCTGGTATTGTTTACTCTAATGCATTATGTTTTTTTAACATGTTTAGTTATTGAATTGGAAAGTGTGGATTCTTGCCTCAAGTACAGAACTATTAAATTGCTTTTACAACTGCTTATGATATGTTTTATGTGGTTCAAATATTGCAGTGAAATGTTATGATGGACATATCTAAATTTGGAAATTATCAGCATATGTATTAGGTCTTCTAGTTACTGCCTAAGCTCAATGTTTTGTGATGGATAAATGCATATGTAATGACTCTAAATGGATCATAGTCTTAGGGTGTTAGGCTATCCGTGTCAACTGTGAGTGTTTGTTTTTCTTGTACTATTGCATATGGAGGATCATATCCCGCGTCACTAACACCACTTATTTGAGCCCTCAAATGTATTTTGTAAAGGAACAATTAAGGGCTTACGTGTCCTATCGGGTTGTAACTTGTAACTCTATTATTGAATAGGGTTGTTGTAACTATACAGAAAAGATCAACATGGACCATTGTAAATTTGTAACACTTTAGGCAAGCCGCAAATCCCACATTGACCATGGCTAGGAGAGATTCTTGGTACATAAGGAATCCTGTGCTTCCTAAGTCCTAAATCACCAACGCGTATTGGGATTAGTTGGTTGTGGAGCGCATGAAAACTTCACAGTTAAGTATGCTCAGGTGGGAGGACAATATTGGTGGTGAGAGGGGCTGGATTTGACGGTTGTTTTCTTAATTTCTTTTAAGTTTAAAAGTTCATGTGGCGGAATGAGATCAGGAAAATGATAGCTGAAAAATGAGGTTTAGTTGTGTCAGGATTTAACCTCTGTGATCCTGTATAAGTTTAGTGAATAACTTATGTTGGCATGCATGTGTTTGGTCATTTTTGTATTAGGTGGCAGTTACATTGCGCTCATTTAGCAATTGGATAATCTAAGAATTAAATTGGATAAATGGAGACCAGCTTTGACTAGCTATAAGCCTATAACACTGAAAGGAAATTAGTTAAAATCAGAAATGTTTACTGATCTAGGAGTCCTTGGTAGCTGGTACACTGAAAGGAAATTTGTTAAAATCAGAAATGTGAAGATGACTTTTATGTGTTCTCACAGTTTTTAAGTCATAAATATCTCTACATGGGCATTAAATCTGAGATCTTTAGCTCTTAATCTAAGTTAATGTCTCCCCCAGTTAAGTACCATTTATTATTATCCATGGCATCGCCTTGTGAAATTTGTTACTAATATTGACACCCTTCTTTCTTCTTTTGGGTTATTTGTTGAATGTTGATCATGCTAATCACTTTCGTGATCCTTCTTATGCTATTTTGTAAAGCATTTTTATAATGCCTAAATGCTTAGTTTTTTCTTACCTCATACCGGGCTGTGCCGTAGTGGCATTTAAATGAAGCCTCATGTCGCATATAGTAAATAGATGTAGGCAAATGCTTGAATAAGGTGTTCCACTTTAATGTATAAAGATTTCTTGAATATTGAAACTGTTATGTTCGCTTTGAAGTTTGAACATAATGCAGGATAATAAGGTTACAGGGGTAATAAAGATTGTCTAATAGTATGACGGTAAGGATAGTGTTGACGTGTCATTTATAATTTCCTAGGAGTACACACATGTTTATATAAACATTTAAGTTACATTTTTTTTTCAGTTATCGATGTTTTACCCTCTATTGATTATTTTTTATTTCGCTGACCAAGTGAAAAATCTAATGAAGTTGTAAGCTAGGATATATCTAATGCTTGAGAACTAGCAACATTTTTAAATTCAAAAGGTTTTCAGTTTTTCCCTAATCCTTATCATGTTGAATCCAATTTGTAAGCATTTGTACTGTGTTCTAAATAATCTAATGCCACTTTTTATGAATTTTACGCTTTTTTTTTCAACATTTTCGGAAATATTATTTACTGCATAATAACTCCTTATTCAGTTATTTGTTTGTTTTCTTTTGCAAGATCCGTGTTATGCTGTTTTTCATGATGAAGAATGGGGAATGCCGGTACATGACGACAAGTATGCACCAGCATACATTTTCATTTCTTCTATAGTTTTTTAAACAAAATACTGAGTTATATCTCTTAATCATTATACTTTATATTCCATTGTTTAGGAAATTGTTTGAATTGCTCAGTTTATCAACTGCTTTAGCTGAACACACATGGCCCTCTATTCTCAACAAAAGGCATTTATTCAGGTATGTGCATTAATTTTTTAGCAAAACAATATTGTAAACTTATAATTTTCTCAATAATACACTACTTTTGTGTTATAATCTTTAATTTGAAATAAAAGATGACCGTGTGTGCAGGGAAGTATTTCATGGATTTGACCCTGTTACTGTCTCAAAGTTGAATGATAAGAAAATATCTGCACCTGGAAACCCTGCGACTTCTCTTCTTTCAGAAGTGAAATTACGGGCAATCATCGAAAATGCCTGTCAAGTTTGTAAGGTATTTTTTTTATATTGGCTATTATCCTTCTTTTTTTAATCATGTTTGATATGCTAATTTCTTTATATATTTTTTAAAAATATTGGACATATTTCTTGTCGACCGACCCATTTCAACCCGTATAGAAGTTACCTGTTTTCACCCGTACAGAAGTTACGTTAATAATTCTGCCTTTGTGGTGATGGTGCAGATAGCCGATGAGTTTGGGTCTTTCGACAAGTACATATGGGGGTTCATAAACCATAAACCAATAGTGAACAAATTCCGCTACCCCCGCCAAGTACCAATCAAAACATCAAAAGCCGATTCAATAAGCAAAGACTTGGTCAAACGCGGTTTCCGAGGTGTGGGGCCCACAGTCGTTTACTCGTTTCTACAAGTGGCTGGGCTGACTAATGACCATCTCGTCAGTTGCTTCAGGTTCAACGAGTGTGTAGATGAAAGACCCGCAAAGGACATATCAGACGACTCTGGTCAAAAGCGTAGATCCGAGAATGGAAATGGGTTGGGGCTAACGAGCGTTATTGATGAATTACGTTTATCGGGTGAGTAATTGGTGAGGCAGGCCTCTTTTGTAATGTAATATGGAAAGACTTGAGCTTATGTAGTTATGTATACAAATTGTTTGTATTAATGGTGTATGTAGGTTGTGAGAATGCTGATTCTTTACACCTGTTTCCCTGCTTTAATTCATTTTGTATGTTGCAGGGTTTTGGTAAGATTATATGAGATCAGTATATAATTATTACCAAGGTATTAACGAATATAAATATTGTTACTCAAACTGCCCTCTGATGCTCAAATCAATCTAAAATTCATCTTTGTAAACATGGATATCAATATGAGAATGCATTAAAAGGGTAATAGAGAAGATGAGAGTATATGAGAGATCATAAGCAAGTGGATTAATTATCCTGGTAAAGTTGCTAGGAAGGATCGATCCTCCACAATGGAGATTGAGGCATTGAGCTCCTTGGGAGTTGGGTGGCCTCCACGTCGGACCCCGAGCCCCTTTTCCAAACCACACCCCATAGCCTAATGGTTTCTTTTGATGTGAAATAAATGTAAATTTTTGGAAACCAGTTTTTTGTGCTTGGTTAAAAATAAGTTTAATACTAATACAAAAGTTTTTAAAACCGAGCAAGTAATCGAGTCGGCTAACTTATTGATCCATTGGTCCGACTGGTTAAACTGGTTTTAAAACCGGATTATGTCATAAAAATTGTAACAACTATAATTTAAAACAATGTATAAAAATATTTTTTCTAATTTAAACTCTAACATTGGCTTTTAATTTTTTTCTCTTATCTAATTTTTACTTTTTTTCTTTTTACTAACTCTTTTATTTTAGTTTTTATTTATATTTTTTTAGTATTTTATTTTACAAGTAGATCGTGAAGTTTCATTTTCTAAAGGTTTTTTTTTTAAAAAAATTCTGATCATAATCTTGCAACATGTGTCGCACTACTTTTTTAAGTATATTTCTCTTGGGTTTGTTATACCGAGTATTGATATCATACAGAACCCCCGCTCTTTAGCACAGGTTATCCTCGTAGTTTTTATAATTAAAAAGTTATGTATTTCCACATGGGAAGATGTCATTGGCGTCAACTTCAGTAACGTAAGTGGTACTCCCATCGAAGACTTTGATGGTCAAAAGTCAACACTCACAAAGACTTATTCGTTATTTAAAGGTGTTACAAAGAAAGCTTTACCACACATAACGACTTGTTCGTTATTGGCAACAGAACTAATTATTCATGGTTCTTGTGTGTAGCATGTCATCATATTTCTTCGGTCTCGCTATCTTCCTCTTCCTAACTCTACACTCGGATTACACCGGCTATGCGGCTGCCGTCTCCGAAGGCGTCGAGGTAATAAGCTTTCCAATTTTCGAACATCTAGTTACAACTAGTGGAGTAATTGGTAAAAGCTCGAATCAAGCCACGCTTAACTAAGCACAAACTTAAATGTAAGCTATTTTGTTTAATAAATGAGTCTGTGCCCGAGCTTAGGCGCTTAGCTAAACAAGCTCAAGCCAAGTCTAAACGAGTAAACGGACACATCTTCTGTGTAACTTTATAATAATTGTTATTACTATTATATCGCTACGACTTGGTCTGGGACGCCTTATGGAATATTCTCAGGCGAGCTGGGATATCAGCCAAAGAGGAGGCCCCGGGTAATTTCCTAACGGACCCAACGGAAGGGAGATTTACTCTACCCCCAACGGATATGTTTGTTTTTTGTTGGGCCGGTGGGAAACACGCTTCTGTGACCTTACCAGCGTGTCCCCCCTAGCCGGTTGAAAAGCATGTCAGAGCCTATGACGAAAATAAGCTTGCCTTTGTCCACCTGGCTTTTGATAAACTTGGCTCTTTGGCGTCGGAAGCTGTTTGTTTCCTAACAATAGTCTAAAATGTTGTCCACAATAATTTTTCGACAACCAAATGGCAGTGGTTCGTTTTTAGTAGACTAGGTTTTACTATCCAGAAACGAGTGGGGGGGGGGGGGGCAGCTTGTTGGCTTTCGGCATGCTATCTTAATGTAATTTGTCATTTATGAAATGAAAAAACAAAATAAAAATAAAAATAAAAATAATAAATATATCAAAAAATAACTATAAACGTATATAAGTTAATTAACAAAGAATAAATATGTTATATGTCAAACTGGAGCTTCATATTTAAATCTCGAAACTAGCCAAGCTCAAGCTTTGACTTCTCATAAGTTAAACGAGGCAAGATCGCTTGGCTCGGCTTCTTTACACCTCTAGTTGCCACGTTTAGTTAATCAATTCGTTATTATTTAATGTTCTGTTCTGATAATTTGAATGTTTGATTACATTTGATTGGAAATACTTAAATGCTTGGATATCATTCAATCTGTGGGTGAATGTGCACACACTTTCATCATAAAAGAAGAAAAAAAGATGAACTAATTGAATATTTAGGGGTAAATGACCAAATTTAATCAGTAAAACTGACACAAATCTTATTAGAACTTAATTAATTGTGTTTATGCTCATTTCTCTGAACCAATTTGTGGTAGATTACTTATGGGTCAGTGATCAAGTTGATGCACGAACGGACTAAATTTCGACTACACTCACACGACGTGCCATATGGGTCTGGCAGTGGGCAGCAATCTGTTACTAGTTTTCCAAATGTAGATGATGCCAATAGCTACTGGGTATGTATGTTCATCTTTTTATTTTTATTTTTATTTGTATGTTAGATTGACTTGATTGTAACTTTTTTTTAACTCATTTTCTGATTCTTCGCTTTGAAAATGGCGCGTCGTGCAAGCCAGATTGTTAAACCTATGCCCGATACATCCGTTAAATCTGGAGACAGCATAAAAACTGGTTCCGTCATTCGGCTGCAACACTTGAGAACCAGGAAATGGCTCCATAGCCACTTGCATGCTTCACCACTATCAGGCAACATTGAGGTGATCAAACAATTAACAATATTATTGATCTTGATTACGTTAAAGGCGGCAGTTTAACTAACTGAGGTTTAATGTAGGTGAGTTGCTTTGGAGATGACGGTAATTCAGATACCGGAGATTACTGGAGGTGAATCTTTGATCATATCTAGAGTAAAGTCCTTTTTGAGTCCCTGTGGTTTGGTCATTTTACCTACTTGAGTCCAGAATTCAAACTTGTCTTAATCTGAGTCCTACTGGTTTCTAATTTTAACCACCTGAGTCCAAAATACTAACTCTGTTAGATTTTCTCAGTTAGATTGTTATGAAATTACCAAAACACCCTTACCATTAAAAATAATAACCAAATGTATACATACATATGCAGACTTACACACCTACTCAACCCATCTCCTCCTCTATGCTTATAAACTGGATCCTACCAACACCACCACCACCACCATAAACCACCTTCACCACAATACCCCACCACCATCACAATACACCGTCATCGTCACCACGATACACCATTCCCATTGCCACAATACCATCTCTCTCTCTCTCTCTTCTCCTGAAACACCAACCCTACCACCGTCCCACTACTTCTGCACAAACACACAATACAAACCACCACCACCTCTCTTATTTACAGACAACAACAACCACTACCACCACCTGACCAAACCAACACCACCACTAGACCAGATCTTCATAACTACCACCACCACCGCCATACCAAAACACAACCACTGCATATCTAACAACCCAACTGTTGAACCATACCACAACCATCGCCAGATCAAACCACCAGCAACTACCAAACCAGACCACCGTCACTGTCATTACTACTAGGGATTCAAAAAGCTTAGACGATGATGGGGCCCATAGTCACATGAATCGCGGTACGCTCCGGTTCGTGGTACGAAATCGGGTACGCGGTTCGCGCATTTCTAAAATTCGGTACGAGGGGGTAGGTTCATTCGGTTCGCCAATTCGGTACGCGGTACGGTGTATCCTATAAGTTGGTACGCCGTATCATATCTAAACATTTTACAATATATATTTTTTCAAATAACTCCAATAAACATTTCATAATCATAATCCAAAACAAAGTTCATAATTATAAGTTCAAAAACATAAAACAAACTAACCAAGTTCATAATTATAAGGAAACAATAGACTCTTCATCTAGCTATGATAAGCGAATAGTCACCATAATTGCTGCAGATTTCGAAGCATTTAATTCCGATTCGCGAATCGCATTGAATCTAGACAGCGAATTCGACAATCCGGTACGCGAATCTGTGATATTTGGTTCGAAATTCTACAAAATCGGGTACGCTCAATTTTACAAATCGGATCGCGAATCTTATGCGAACGGTACGCGAATGTACCCGATTCTGGTACGCACGATTGGATTCGCGGTACGCAGGTAGATTAGCGAATCCTGTGACTATGATGGGGCCTAGGGTTCAGGTCAGATTTGAAATCAATTTAGGGGTTAGGGTTTAGATCGAGGTGGAGCAGTGTGGTGGGTGGCTGTCCCGGTGAAACGAGTGGTGGTGGTTTTATGGTGCAGTGCTTGTAGGGTGGGGGAGGGATTGTGTGTACAGGTGGCAGTGGTGTTGAGGTGAGGGTGGCTCGGAGGTGGAGGTGCAGTGGGGGTGGGTGGTGGCGGTGAGGCGGTGGTGAGGCAGTGGTGGAGGTGCAGTGGGGTTGCCGGTTGGGGTAGGGTTAGGGAAGAGATCAGTGAGTGCAGGTTTGTGTGTGTGAGAGAGAGAGACAAAGTGAGCTTTGTCTGTATATATTTGTTTTTAATGGTGAGGGTATTTTGGTAATTTTATAAAATCTAACTGAGAAAATCTAACAGAGTTAGTATTTTGGACTCAGGTGGTTAAAATTAGAAACCAGTAGGACTCAGATTGAGACAAGTTTGAATTCTGGACTCAAGTAGTTAAAATGACCAAACCACAGGGACTCAAAAAGGACTTTACTCTTATTTTTATGTATTGTTAATTTATGTTGTAATGTATACAGAAAATATCTGAAGTTAGTTTATGCTGTTAAGAATTGAAATTGTGGGGAGCGGGAAAACATGGAGACAAGATCAACGGATAAGGCTTCTCCATGTCGATACAAGTGGATATCTACACAGCCATGATAAGAAATTCAATCGCATTGCTAGCGGCCAACAAGAGGTCAGAGACATTCTGACCCCTTTGCCTGCGTTCCCCTTTTAGATAAATGTGTTTGTTTGACCCGTTTTATATAATTAGCCCAATGTGATAACTTAGTTACGTAAAACTATTATCGTTTGTCTTTTAATCTTTTTGCAGGTTTGCGGCGTTAGGGGGAAACGGGCTGATAATGTTTGGTTGGCAGCAGAGGGCGTATACCTTCCAACAAACGAAAGCAAAGCGGCAATGTAGTTTTCTGGTTATTTACACTTTTAGTTTTGTTTCTGCAAGTGATAATATCTTTTTAAGCTATCTTATTGTGGGTCAAAAATTTAGATGTATAATTATGTGTGCTTTATCAGTCTGCTTGTTAATGTTTCTGTATTACATCTGTCTTTCCTATTCTGCTCACTAATACATAAACTTTGGCCGTAAAAATGGTCTTCAAGACTGAAGATCAGGTATTGGTGTCGTCCGATGAGTTTATCTGTATCGTGTTCTCATGATCAACATAGATATGCAAGATATTTGCTTTTGATTTATTCCGTAGATAAACGGGTCAAAATACTTGTTGATACAATGGGCATCATTTTTTTATTATTCGATGTTTTTAATGACATCGTTTGCGTATCAACTAGACCCCCTTACTCGCATTTTGGCTTGTAAACAAATAGTTTTAATGATTAACATAACCAGCTGCAACGGCTTCTACCATATACGTCTCTTTTCACATCTCAATCTGCCGCAAGGGACATCCTAATATCCTAACTCGCGTTTGGCTTGTAAACAAACATCGTTAACCAGAACTCTACGTTATGCTAACCAAGTACTAAGACCATCCGCAACGGTCTCCACCACAAGCAAATCACTCTCTTTACAAAGCCTGCAGACAAAGCTGCCTTAAGAACGACAGACGCCCATTGCAGGTGCTCTGAACGTTGTTTATATAATTGAAGTATTCACATAAAAACAAACAAGCCCTCTCCAATTTTTACTGATTATCAAACAATTACCCGCCATCAGATCACTAAGGTTGCAAAAGACACTAGGCGGGCGGTGAGGTCCAGCCTAGGGACTAGGCGAAAATTAGGCAGAATTAAGCGTTTTGGTATTTTTATACGTATCTACTATAATATATAAATAAAACTAATTTTGGGACACGTGTCAGATGCTTAGTACATCTAGATACTTTTTCCCGCCCATTCTCAGTAACTGAATTAGCCTATAAACTAGGAGCTTTGACCAGCAAATTGTGACCCAGTTAACATGAGGTTAAAACCTAATTTTTGTTACATCCTTCCTCATACGCTTCCAAGTTTCTCTCCATCGCATTTTCACCTGTTATGCTCTCTTTTGGTTCCTTAATCGCCGGTTGTTCACTTTTTCATTGATTTCTTCATATCTTCAAAGGTTTAGGTTTGCTTTCGATTCTGGTTCAAGCCTTAAGCATGTTGATAATCATCAGATCATTGTTGTTTCTGCAATTATGGTAAAACCCTATCTTTTTTATTGTTTTTTTATTTCTTCTTCGTTATCCCCATAGTTTGACATTCATCTGATTTGAATAGGTGGTGAAAACGCAAAAAGGAATGGGTGGGCAAATTTTGGTCCACACCTACGGCTCATGATTACAAAACAAAATACATAATTTAAAGTTTGCCCATAAATTCATAAGAATCCAAAGCTATTTATCCATTTTGTATACCTGAATCTATTTTGTATCACTATTGACAAACATGTTAGGCTAATTTTTCTTTATCTTTTTTGTAGCTAATTTTTCTTTTTTGTTATTTAGTAATCATAATTAAATCTACTATTCTGTTCCTCATTATCAAACCCCTAATATCATTTTTTGTTTGTTTTTAGTAGTTTGTCCCTAAGTGTGTGAATTGTTATATGAGTGATCACAAATAGGAGCTCCCATGTTGTCGCTAAACCGGACTATGCTCTAACTATTTGTATGGTTGTTCCTGTCAAATTATGGAAGATATGGAATTACGAATTGCAATATAAAATATTGAAGATTAAACATATAAGTTGAAGATATTATTTGGAAGTATGAAATTACGAACTTCATATATAACTCAGATCATATCTTCAACTTAGTGTTTGGAGTTTACTGGTGATATGGATGACTCTGCATTTTGTCTTCCTAATTGGTTTGAGGTGTTGGTTGCATGCTACTTATCCGGATCTGAATTGTTCGACGTCATTCTTTGGTGTTAATGATGGCCTTGGACATAAGAGTATTAACATACATACAAATGTATATGTACTTTAGTGTTTCCTTATTTAATCATCATTACTGCTTAACCACTATTATAATATTTTATTGTATCACTCTTTAAGAACTTTCTTTATGAATGTTATTTTAGCGTTAGTTGAGTCATCACCCAATTTCACCTTTTGTCATTGAATTATTTTAGGCTTTGGTAGTGTAACAGACGAGGTTGGTGTTTACGAGATTGTTCTATTCACTTTTCGAAAACAACTAAGCTAGGATCTTTGTTCTTGGTCTTAACAATGCTGGCAAAACGAGAATTCATTGTACAATTCCATCTTTTCATTGTGTTTAATCTTTTATCGAAGTTAACTTATTTATTGATTGTTGATCGATGTTCAGATTGGCTTCGGAAATGTGAAGTTGTCTCCACTATTCCAAGTTGGTTATCTTTCTTCGTCTCTGTTAACCAGCTTTGTAATTTGAATGCCATTTGGTTTGAAGATATGTGAAATAGTTGACTAATCATATTCAAAATTGGGATCCAACATCCCTAATTTTCCATTACAGGTCATTTGAAAGTTTTGCAAGTTGAAAGTTCCATTAACAAGCAGAAGGTTTGATTTTTGTTGACAATAGCATAAAGTATTGCAAAAAAAATACTATGAATGTTGTAATTTAGAGAATATTTTTGAAATACAAATGTTTTTTTTTAATTGTAGTGGTAGCAAACTAAAATAAACAAATAAAATATTTAGAAGTTTTGGTATAATTTTATTGTACAACCCGTCCAACGGACGGGTATAAAACTAGTTATATATATACACCCAAATTTAAGTGTTTTTTTGAAAAAAAATGTTAAGATATATACACATAATATTTAGAAATACTTAGATATATACACATAATACTAAGAAATACTTAGAAATTAAAAAAAAAAAAAAAATCCAACGCCTAGCACCGCCTAGGCCCGGCTAATGGCCAAAACGCCTAGATCAGCGACTAGGGTTTATTTCCGATTTTTACTACTGCCTAGCGCCCAGGCGCCGCCTAGGCCGATTTTTGCAACACTGCTAATGATGATTGAAACTTATATTATAAAATATAAAGCCAAAAGATTGAATGAGCACAATCACATAAAAGCAATAACTCCATAATCAGAATCTGAATAACCATTCAAAATTTCCTAAAACATAATGTTCTCAAACAGATGAAACATGTCAAAGTAATAAAAAACAAGTTCAGATTCCCACCAATTACTTTTACTCAATTGTCATTAGTGAGATTTCACATACTCCTGAACAATGTGAAGACCTTCGCTTTCCTCACCGTAATCCTGAAATTTTATAAATAAAAACAATATTAACGAGGCGTTGAGTGAATCAAACATGTATAAGGCGTCTTGAAATAATGAACGTACCTTAACAACGAGGCATGAGCAACCCACAACCTTTCTTGCCTTCCCTTCTGAATCAATCTTGCACAACTGCAAATTAACAATTTAATTAATTATTTTAAATACATTAATTATTTTAAAACTAAACGAAATGGAAAAACATGTGTGAGTTAAGACTTACACCGGCCCACTCGCCAAGAGTCTTTGCAGCCGGAACTGTGACTAAGCTGACATTATGGTCAGCACAGAGTGCTTTGACCAACTTTTGATAATCTGGCTGGTTGCAATCCTCTGCCAAAACACATAGTAAAGCCGCATGTTTCTCGATCACTTTTGCAGCCTCATGCAAACCCCTCACGAGACCACCATGAGCAAGTGACTTTCTTAGCACGAGCTGCAAAGCTGTCATGATATCCATGGGCTCCCCAAGTGCGGGGGCGGGTGCCTCAACTGGAACAACAGCCTCTTCACTGTACGCGCACAAAATAAAAACAAATTGAACATTATTACAAAAATGTAATGATGTGTAGAACGCTGATTCAAATTTACGGAGTAACCGAATAATTAAACAAATGAGTGCATTTTTTAGTTAACATACCCTGCCATGTTTTTTGTAGATCAGATCTTCTCAAAAACTGCGTCGAAAAGAAAGCCAAGTTAGTTTTAGTATAACGATATAGCTAAAAAGGCGATAAATCATGAAACAAAGCAAGTTTCAATAGTGCGCCACCACACCTTTCTGAATGGCGAACCCTAACCTATATTTTATCTTTTTGGATCCGATCATTCATCATTAATATATGGATGAGCATATTGCACCGAATACCGAACCGATACCGAGGGTGTTCGGGTACTCACATTTAGATGTTTTCGGTTTCGGTAAGGGACCGGTACCATACCGTATGTTTTCGGTATCAGTATTGGGTTTTGGGAGTTTTCGGGATCGGTATTTTCAGGATCGGTATCGGTACTCATCCTATATCATATAGTTGGAACAAAAAAGCATTGAACTTTACAAACTCAGCCAAAATAAACAGATATTATCAAGTATTTAACTTTACTTTGCCATCATAAAATATAAACACACATTCTTACAAGCCTTTTTATCAAACAAATCACACAAACAAATTTATTTATAACCTAAAAAAACAAATAAACAAATGAAAAATAAAATATATTCAAACGATTGTAGAATCGTTAATCCTGTACCCTAGTACATAAAATTAACAAAAAAAAATTATATAAATTGGCAGATATAAAAATATAAAAGATTGATATGGAGTACCTGCAGCTGCTGCTATGAAGGTGCAAGAACTGGTAGGGTGTGTGTATGTGTGTGATGATAAAACCCTAGCTCTATATAAAGTCCATCTTCTTTCATTTAGCCCAATATGTTTTTTAATATTTAACATTCGGCCCAGTCAAAATTCTTTATATTGGGCCCAAATGTTCATGCTTGGTTGACCCAAATTTTAATCTAAAAGTTTTGGGTCCAACATTGTTAGTTTCGGTTAATATTTTCGGGCCAGTGTGTAATGGGAACCAACCCGTGGTGGAACCGGAACCCGTACGGAAAACAAAACTTCGGTTTTGGTTCTGTTTGAGCCTAAAACCGACCTATGAACACCCTTGATCAAAGTTGAAGATTTTGCAACTGAAAATATACATGCTTGTTTGAGTCTAATTAAATAATTGTGTCAGTTACAAATAATGTGACATGTTATAACCAATGATGATTACCCTTTTTATGTTACATGACTTAACGCGAGATGTTGTCCGTTTTGACCTGACCAATACGTACTATTAAATGTTAACCGCATTATTAAAAGAAAAATAAATAAAAGAAATTTGAAACTAAAATATTAAATTCAACTGATTAATAAATATTAAATAATAAATATTATGTAATAGGAACGTGGAACATAGTGTTTGGTTTAAATTCAACTGATTAATAAATATTAAATAATAAATATTGCGTTTGGGGTTTGATCGGTTATAGGAACGTGGTGTAAAATAGGCTCAATATTCGCTTTTGACATTGTCGACTTGTTACAAATTGTGCATGGGAGTTGAAATAAGGAAGCAATGAAGATTGTTCAAGGGATTATCATGGTCGCCATGTGGATTATGTGGAGTGCAAGGAATGATAAGGTTTTTAAAGGCTAAGATGTGAAAGTTGTAGAATTGGTGGCCAAAGTTAAGTCGTTGTCTATTCTTTGGTTAAGGGCTAGATACAAGTTTAAAATGTTGGTTTGGAAGGATTGGGCGTTGTACCCCTTATATATGTTGTAAGTCTTCTTTGCTTCGGTCCTTGTTTTGAGGACCGGTAGCGGTTTTTAATAAAGTTCACTTTTAAAAAAATATATATTATGTTATAGATGAAAATCATATTTGTAAAATTTATGACATTAAATATTAAGTTCATTGCATATTATACTATACTATATTAATATACCAATGTATTTGAACAGTAACTTTCCTCATCCGAAATTTAATTGTTGTTAAATACGATTGTTTTCATTATAACTAGTATTCTATTACCCGCGCTTCGCAGCGGGAGCTCCTGTTGCATTGAGGGTTTGGTGGACATTAAAGATTGTGCGTCGCTGTGGGGGCTCCTGTTGCATGGAGGGTTTCGTAGACATAAAAGATAATATTAAGTGACTGTTATTCTCACGTGGGCTTAAAAAAAAAATACTCGCCGCTAAAAGCTAAAAGTTTGGTGGTCAAAGTTTGAAATCCTAAAAGCTAAAAATTTGGTGGTCAAAGTTTGATGGTCAAATTGGAAGAAATTAAAGTACGGAAGAAATTAAAGTACGTAAGTTAGTAAGAAAGTTAGTGATCAAAGTTTGGTGGTCAAATTGGGAAGACATGTGGGCTTCAAAAAAAATACTTGCGGCTAAAAGCTAAATGTTTGGTGATCAAAGTTTAAAATTTTAAACGCTAAAAGTTTGATGATCAATTTGCCTCTGCAATATTTTCTTTTAAATATTCAATATTTCCCATGAGGTCCCACCATTTCGATACCAACACGGGTATTCGTTTTTATAGTTTTCAATCGATGTAATACAAGTGTCGATTGCTTTTTGCCGAGTACCGATATCATATATGTTTTATAATAAACCATACCGATAATGACTGAAGGCCCGCACCGTAGGGCACATGAATCCCACTACTTAGAGTTATTAACGGTATCATGTAATGTTCTTATTGTCCCATCATTTTAGTCTTCCACACTTTCTCTTTATTGCAATTGGTAATTTGGTATCATGTAATGTTGCAGTTTTTCTCATAATTTTGTACACCATGTGTATTTAGTGGGAACGAGGCGCTATTAGAATTGGACACGGGTATCTCACTACTAGCACTGTAACACCGCCGCTACCCGTGCTGGTAGGGCTCCCGTGGACCTTTTTTTGGTTCCATCTAACGGGCTGGTAGTGTGGGACGTTGCAAACTTTTAGGTAATATTTATTCCTTTTTTGACCATTTTATGTTTGTTAAATGTGTTTGACTTTCAAACGATCATATTTTTGTGACCATTTTTAGCTTTAGGTTTTATAAATACAATTCATTCCCACGGTTTTGAATCAAAAACATAGAAATCTTAATCAATACTTCTAAAAAATGTCTGATATTGACGTAGAAGATATTCAACTAATCGTTCCCCCGCTCGAGGTCCACCCGATCTTACAATCAAGCGATAGCCTTGAGTTTCTGACGGACCTTTCACGGCGGGCAGAGGAAGACACAGCAACATCTAAGAAACGATACGTGCCACTCGCGAGGGAGGCAATGCGCGGTTAATAAATGACTACTTTGCCGAAGTACCAAAATACACCGACGCACAGTTTAAACTACGGTATCGCATGTCGAGGCGTCTATTTCTGAAAATTGTAGCAGATGTTGAAGCAAACTTCGCATGGTTCAGAGAGAGCATGGACGGTTGGTTTAGAAAGAGTTTTACGCCCATGCAAAAAGTTTCTTCAGCTGTGAAACAACTCGCAACCGGTAATCCTCCAGACGAATACGATGAGTATTTATGTATGTCTGAGAGGACGTCACGCGAATGTTTACAATTTTTTTGCAATGCCGTCATTAAGTTATACGGGGCGGAGTATTTACGAAGACCAACAAGCCACGACATTGCATGTTTGTATGACGCACACGGCGAAAGACATCACCTTCCCGGCATGATCGGTAGCATTGACTGCACTCATTTAGTGTGGCGAGCATGTCCTAGGGAATTACGAGGACAGTATGTGCGAGGCGATCACCAATACCCTACGATCATGCTAGAAGCCGTTGCTTTGCAAGATCTTTGGTTTTGGCATGGATTCTTTGGCCCCCCCGGTTCACTGAACGACATAAATGTCCTCCAACAATCCCCGGTGTTTCTTACCTAACAAAACGGAACGGCGCCACAATGTCCATTTACTTTAAATGGACACTTATATAAACGTGGATATTATCTTACCGATGGCATCTACCCAACGTGGTCAACGTTTGTGAAAGCGTTTCGATATTCCACCGACCCTAAGGAAAAGAAATTCGTTAAGGCGCAAGAGTCGGCAAGGAAGGATGTTGAGCGAGCGTTCGGAGTATTAAAGGGGAAATGGGGAATTACCGCACGACCCTTGAGGCCCAAAACTGTTGCTAGGTGTAGCGTCATCGTCTATACGTGCATATGATATTGCACAACATGATAATTAAAGACGAGGGGCGTGCGATATCACCGGTCCACATACACGATCCCCCAATCCAACCGTTCTTCAATGAACAAGCACTTGCGGAGTTGACAGACTCCGATACGCATTTCCGACTTCAAAATGATCTCGTGGAACATCTAGACGGACTTGATCTACCCATCTCGACGTGGAGGACTCCGATTAGTTTTTCTTTGATTTAGTTTATTTTTAATTTATGTGTTTTTGTATTTCTATTTTTATTTCCTTTTAATATTGTAATTTTATTTTATTTAGTTTAATAATATGTTTAATTAATGTTTCTTTTAAAAAAATAATAAAAAATAAAAATTTCAGTGAAGTGAATCAGTGGAGTGCTGCCTACAAAAAACTGCATCACTGAAGTAAATCAGTGAAGTGATGTGGCAGTGCAGGATTGGTTGAAATCAGTGAAGGAAAATTATGAATCTAGTAACACCCCTTTCACCCTTACACTGTGTTCCCGA
This sequence comes from Ambrosia trifida, assembly GCA_028751855.1. Lineage (NCBI taxonomy): Eukaryota > Viridiplantae > Streptophyta > Magnoliopsida > Asterales > Asteraceae > Ambrosia > Ambrosia trifida. The sequence goes on from CM054122.1 coordinate 175,872,728, forward strand.
GTTTCATTAAATGATGGAAGAGAAAGGATCTCCCTCCTCTTCCTTTCTCTCCAATCCCTTTCAAATTGGAAAGATTGAAAATCACACTAAAATCCTCTTTATTATCCCTTTCATTCCCCCCCTTTCCCTCCTACAAAAAACTCTGGAACACATTTTTTCCCCACTTCCTTCCCGATCCTTTCTCTTCCATCCTTTAATGAAACTCTGGAACAGAGTATTAGAGATGATTTTGCATCTTTGTAAGATGATCAAACATAATACAACTTACATATTTATCTTTATTATATATCAAGGTATCAGGGTTTTAAATCGCTTTCTAATGATTTTTTCCACTTTTGAAAATTAGGTATCAACTGTTAATTTTAACTCCTGAACAACAAGATGCAACAAAGTAAAGCAACCATATAGGGAGGAAAAAAAAGAAGTTTACGATAGAAACAACAATAATAATGATTTACAAAAAAGAAGGAAAAGAAATTGTGTTCGTTATAACATCATCAACAACACTCATAAAAACAAACAAACTTGTCTTATGAATATCACCTATATGTTCATCACCATTTTAAGGTCCATCCTCCTTTTCATCATTATATATTCTCCACCCATCAAACTTACTCCCTAACTTCTCCCATTTAAAAAATGTCCTAATTCATGTTTCTTTGGAGGACCACATATTCCATCCACCCTAAAAGAATACTTCCTTTGGTTCAAATCTTCTCATAGACATCTCAACAAGAGGACCATTCACATTTTTGACATCGCTTCAAGAACCAACTTATCATAGTGGTTTTTTTTGGTCGCGTTTATTTTGTTCCTATATAATTAACATCAATGTTGATCCAACACCCCCAAATGTTTACGGTTGGGATTCTATAATACCTTGTTTGATTCACGTAATGAAATGGAATCTAGATAAAAATTGAATGTAGATTCTATTCTTATGTTGTTCGTTTAAGCAAAAGAAAGAATTGGAATTGAATTTAAATCCTTTTGAATGTAGATTTCATTTCTTTTGTTATTCATTTTAATTCCTTTTTAGAAGGTAAATTGTGTTGTCATCGTCTAACTTGATGTGACATATTAGAACTATTAATAGTTTGAACCATTGAAGAGTTTGTGTCATCATCGACACATTTCATAGTTCATCTTATATTATTGAAAAAATTACGTCGTTAGTCTTCCAGTTTCAATGTAAGGTATTAAGGTTTTATTGTTTCACTTTAAAGTATTAACCTTTTAATTTGTTTCAATGTCAGGTATTAGGGACTAACCTAGTTAAAACTTAACTAGGTTTGAGGGGTATTATGGTCCATTCACCTATATATTCAGTTTTTAATGTAAAAAAATTACAAAACCGTGGGTTCATGGACTCGAACCCAGGTTCATTTGCAAATAACAAACACTTACAAACACTAGACCAAGACAATTGTTTGATGAATGTTTAGAAACAACAATATTTTCATATAATAACTCAATGTTCATCTTCTTCCCCAATTCACTTTCTAAACCCTAACCCTAACATGCAAATTTTAGATCTGTATGTAACATATAGAAAATAATAGCCGGTGGAGTGTCTGAGGGTTGCTGGAGAAGCATAAGCAGGTAGCTGATTTAGATTAGCTCGGCGTTCGGTTGCTTTATGCTTGCGGTCATGTGGTACGACAGTTTGTTTGTCTCCATCGTCAATGGACTCACTGTTAGATACTTGCTGTTTAAGGGCAGGTTCGACGATGAGCAAGTCGTGTGCTTGATAACTATAAAAATTAAAAACCTTCGATTACTTTGCTTTCTCGTTTTCCAGGGGACAACAATGTGTGAAAAGAAAAAGCAAATACAGTAATAAATAATTATAAACTCCACATGATTTAGTACAAGACACAGTTATACGGGGACAAAAGAGACCCGAAGGTCCATCACTAACATGATAGTGGAATGATGTTACATTTTTTAACAATGAAAGAACAATAAACGACGAAGAAGACGTCGGAGAACCACCAGGAGCAAGAGAGGTATGAGGAACAGGTGGAGATGCTACCGAAGTTCAGTTGGTGTAGAAGTAGGAGCCATCGTTGGAGAAGGAGGTGACGAAACCTTAAGCTACCGGAGATACCATCGGACAAACAAACTGCCGTACCACATGACTGCAAGCATAAAGCAACCGAACGCCGAGCTAATCTAAATCAGCTACCTGCTTATGCTTCTCCAGCAACCCTCAGACACTCCACCGGCTATTATTTTCTGTATGTTACATACAGATCTAAAATTTGCATGTTAGGGTTAGGGTTTAGAAAGTGAATTGGGGAAGAAGATGAACATTGAGTTATTATATGAAAATATTGTTGTTTCTAAACATTCATCAAACAATTGTCTTGGTCTAGTGGTTGTAAGTGTTTGTTATTTGCAAATGAACCTGGGTTCGAGTCCATGAACCTACGGTTTTGTAATTTTTTTACATTAAAAACTGAATATATAAGTGAATGGACCATAATACCCCTCAAACCTAGTTAAGTTTTAACTAGATTAGTCCCAAATACCTGACATTGAAACAAATTAAAAGGTTAATACTTTAAAGTGAAACAATAAAACCTTAATACCTTACATTGAAACCGGAAGGAAACCACAAGGACTAACGGCGTAATTTTTTCTATATTATTTTATATTCTTAAGTTCTTGTACCAATTTTACATATAGAGAAGACTTTGTTCTTCGTAAGGTGATCATATCTAATAAAATATAAATTGATGCTTAATCTATATAAAGACAATTTAGAGATATAAACAGTTTGGTGTGGGTTGAAGTTTTATTTGCTTCTATTTATATCTACAGTTAGTTATGAAGTATAAATCACAACATCATTTTTCATAGTAGGAATAAAGTGCCACAAGTTGGGTTTTGACATGTTTGGATGTTAAATCTCTTAAACAACCCCCCCCCCCCCCCCCCCCCCACACACACACAGGTAAGTAGATTATTAATCATGTGGATAATAATGAAAATGCATATTAAAAAAATGTACGTTTGGATGAGGAGCAGAGACGAAACAACCATTGCAGGGCGTGATTAAGGTGGTGGTCTTAAAGGTATGACTTTTGTTGGAAATGAATGGTTTTAGCCTATTCTGTTCTGGATGAAAATAAAATTCCTATTTACTGGTTTTAGCATGCGAAACAACCATTGTAGGGCGTGATTAAGGCGGTGGTCTTGAAGGTGTGGCTTTTGTTGGAAATGAGTGGTTTTAGCTTATTTTGCTCTTAGCGAAAATAAAATTCCTATTTACTGGTTTTAGCTTGATTAATGACTTCCCTATACATGATTAATGAATTACATGAACACATTTTGCTTTTTTTTTCCTGTATGAACAAAAAAACCACTAAAAAGTCGTTTTTTCGTTTTTTATATAGCACTATGGTACTTGTTGAAAAGATAATAAAACGCTTGTTAAATTGGTGTAATTTAAAAAAAAATCGTATATAAAGATTATAACTTTAAAAATTGTGGGGAAAACATGAGAGAAAAAAAGACTTTTTAAAGGGAAATAAGGGGGATGAAGTCTCATCTAGTGTCATGTCTCACTTAAGGTTTTTTTTTTTTTTTTAATTTTTTTATTAAGCACTACCTAATGTCATGTGACACACCCAAAAGGGGAGATGACCTAAAAAATGCCATGTCGGCAAAGAAGTTTTCTTTTACTATATATATATAGATATAGATGATCTTACCAGAAAAAAAAAAGTTCATAAGTGCATAGTTATATCAACAATAGAAATAAGCTTGTAATATTATATTTTAAAAGCAAATATTCAATTACAGACTTTTAATCTTAAATTATGTATATGCTTAATTACAGATAGGTTTGATTGTTATCATATAAGTTGTATAATTGTTAACAAATTTTTTTCCTTTTCATAGTTTATCATATATTCAGCTCGTACAATACACCGGATTCTAATCTAGTGTGTTTGATTTATGGTTTATAAATGAGTTTTTATTACAGAAAAATTAATCTGAATAAGAGTTTTTAACCTGTATAAACATTTACATCTTTTCATATTTCTTAAATATAAATTGTAAGTTATGAAAAACAGCAAGTTGGCTTTCATAGCTCAGTTGGTTAGAGCACCCGTTTAGTAAGCGGGAGGTCTTGAGTTCGACTCTCAATGAAAGCAAACTTTTCGGTCAATTTTTATTTTATTTTTGTTACCATTAATTGAGCTATTAGATAGTAACTAGTGTGGTGCCCGCGCGATGCGGCGGGGACACAATAGTTATGTTAGTGATTTTATTCGCCACCCTAAAGCTTACACCCCACGAATACCCAAAGAACACCCTATCCAATTCACATAAATTCCAAGACCCAACCCTCTACTTCACACTCAAAGTGATGCATATTATGAAACTTTATCTAACTTTATTGTTGACAGCAACATAAAGCCCTCCTATAATGTTCTGCACAATGCTTAAATAGTTAAATGGATATCATCCTTAATATAGAAGTCCCCCTCACTTATTTCCACCACAAAGCATAACTTGATCCAAGTTTGTACACGCCTTGAACTGATCCATGGACATAATAAAACAGCCCCGTAATTCACCAAAAATTCTCCTATTTGCTTCCTCTATTTTCTCGCCTTCTTTATCATCCTATTTGCCATCGGTTGACAAGATGACCTTTGGCCCATTTTGTGTCCTTTGCCCCTACTTGTTTTGAAGCATGACTATCTAGTCTTCCTCTGCACCTGCTCACTCTTTGTTGTCCCAAACATTGCAACGACTTGACCGCATCATGTACATCGCTTTCCGAGCTTATCACCATCTCCTTAAGCGAGATTCTAACCCGATACCTCGCACGCTAATACTTCAACTCTAATATGGCATCAATTATCATGTTAGATCTGCAAATCATACATATACGATATACCCCCTAGAAACGAAACAGCACCAATAGAACTCATAACGTGAAACGACTATGCAACATCAGGACAGTTAGCACCACGCCATATTTTAACCCAATTGACTTATTTTAACACACACCAAACACATACAAGTAACTAACCCCCACCCCCGATACACATATATCACCAAAACACACTCACACCAAGTAAATATTTCAACCCTGCCCCCCACTCTATTATTCGAAGGCGATCTTTATTCCGAGACCCCTTCTCATAGAGAACCTCTTTTTTTTTCTATCTTTCTGTCTTTCTATCTTTTTTTTTCTTTTTTTTTCATCTTCTCAAAATGTTGTAAATTCCATAAAACTCAACAACAAAACCGACTAATAACCAAGGAAAATCAATGACTCAACTTACTGATAGAAAGAAAGTGAGTTGTAATTCTCTGATGCGCAAGCTGAACAAAAGGCAGATGTGTTGAAAGATCTGTAACTTTTTCTTTCTTTGAAGTTGTTAAAAGCAATAAAGAGATTTTATTAATAATATGTAATAACCATGTAGGACAGATGTGTTAAAACCCCCACACAGAGTACCAGTTAATTATGAACTCTGCTAAAAGCAACATATATCTTTTGTGTTTCCAAACCTTGGCCATGTGTTGATAATAAAACAGTAAAGCGATAAACCGAATTCTTGAAAATCCACTTGATAGGTTGCTAATACCCTGGGACAAAATAGTTAAAGAAATAAATATTTTCAACACCAAAAAGGTATTTCAAGTCCTTACATCCTAACAGGTCAATAAGACCAACCAATTGAGTAGGCATCTTTTAAATTTATCATATTTGTTAAAAAGATGCTATCTCATCACAATTTCTTCTTACCATCAAAGAAATTCAAACTATAGTTTCTTATGTGAAACTAACAATACAAAAAAAGCCACACTAATTTGAAATTTAGCAAAGGATGAATACCTGATGAGATAGTTGTTGAAGCCCTAAAATAGGTCCTACAATCGAACCTTCATAGCGCCACAACCTGATCAAACCTGCAAAATGGAATGGGTAGAATATTAACAAATGGAATAATTGAACAATCAAAGTGTCGATATCATCTGAATCACATAGATTCAAGTGATGAATAAAATAAACCCTAACCTGGAACAGGGAAGGTATATAAAATAACCTATGTTGCACACGATGTTAGAATCGAATGAAGGGGGGTCGAGGAGTTTCGTACTGGGAGGAAAAAAAACGACAGAAAGGTGTTTAAGAAGCTGCTGGTACCATCATGAAGATCAGTCATCAATGCTCATGAAGATGAGTAGTAACTGGCGTCTTAAAAGAAACCAAGGGACGCGTCTTACGCCCCTTGGAGGTGGGATGCAGCATATGAATGTACATGTAGCTTTAAAATTCGTTCTATTGTCAAATTACTATTCTGTCCCTAAGAGATATATTTATATATAGTATAGATAACTAGATAATTGCCCGCGTTACACGCGGTTCACCAACGTACAATTATTTTGAGGGGTAAAACATATAAAAAATGTAGCAGAAATATTTTATTAAGATTTAAAAGCAACGAATACACATTTATTCAAATATCGCTGAAAATTTCCTTAGAAACAACATTTTTTGTTTTAGTCATCACTTCCCATCAGCATCCAGTATAAGTAACTTCACGCGTGCACTGCTTTTAACTCTTGATAATACCACATAAAGCTGGCCGTGTGAGAATAGAGGGTTTCTTAAATACAATCCAACCTTTGATAAAGACTGTCCTTGGCTTTTATTGATGGTCATTGCAAAACATACACTTATTGGGGATTGATGCCTTTGGAACTTTACTGGAATCTTGATATCAGATGGTATCAAATTTATTGTTGGAATAAGAGTTTTGGTACCAATGTTTCCACCTGATATGATCTCGGCTTCAATAACACGCTTTGCAAGTCTGGTGATTCGTAATCTCGTTCCATTGCACAAACCATTTTGTTTATCTATGTTTCGCAACAACATGACGGGTACACCAACTTTAAGAGCTAAACGATGATTAGGTAACCCAGAAATTTTTAAACCATTAAGGACATCAGGAAAGTATAAGTCTTCCTTTAAACGGTTAATAAGAAATATTTGCTCTTTAATTCTATGTTCTTGAAAAGGTTCTGATAATCTAAATTGCTCTCTTTGAATATTTGAGTCTTCTGATTTGTTTGTAAGACTGAATGGATTCCTTTATATAAAACGTGTTGCTTTGATTTATAGTAGTAGGGTTTTATAGATTTTTAAAAATTAAATTTCTAGTAAAAAAACTTATTTAATATGGTTAATTACTTACCATGATTAAAGGAATTTCAGGATTTGAATGTTTTGGTGTAATTACAATTCAAATTTTTCGAAAATTTGAATTTATGGAGATGTAACGTTTTTTATTTTTAGCAAGTGTGTAATTACAAAGAATTTTTAATTAAAAATGTTTATTAATAACCTTAAATACTTACCATTATTAAAGAAATACTATTTGAATTTTAAAGTAAACGAAAAAGTCAACTTAATTATATTTACATTTTTTTATGTTTTTTTTTATTAAGTATGTAATTCCAATAAACTTGTTTAAGTTAATTGTACTATAGCAACTTTGTAATTTTAACATAATCTTTCGTTATAGTACTTAGAATTTTATATTAAAGTAAGTTAAAAACGTTTTTTTAAAAAATTTGTTTGTAAAAACGGAATATAATTAAATATTAGTCATATTTTGTTGAATACACTTATTGGGAACGATTTAACACTTACCAAATGATAAGATTATTAAGAAAAAAAATAGCACCGACAATGTGAAACAAAATACCATAGTACTAAAAATACAAAATTCGGAAATAAAACATAAAATATGACTTAAAAAAAATTAATCATCAAACAATATTAATAAACCCAATGTTCTGCAAAGCCTTGTTATGTTTTTTTCCATCAAGATGAGCATTTAAGTTTGTTTGACTGGTACACCTGACTTGACATATACCACAATAGAATACATCATGGCCATGAGCGTGTGCAACCTAAAAAAAAATGAATACACAAATAAGGCATTTATTTTTACGTATAATAAATATATATATATATATATATATATAAAACTTATATATATATATATATATATATGTATTAAACGTAATATATGGATCAATATTATAAAATACCTATTTTTACGTATAATAAATATATATATATATATATAAAACTTATATATATATATATATTAAACGTAATATATGGATCATTATTATAAAAAAATGAATACACAAATAAGGCATTTATTTTTACGTTTAATATATATATATATATATATATATATATATATATATATATATATATTAAACGTAATACCTTGGCTTGATGTTTTTTGCCGTTAACATGTTGTGCATATTGGGCATCATCCAAACATTGGACGTCACAGAGTTGACAATAATTAACTGGTTGTAGAACTGCACCGTTGTACACCATGTGAGACAACCTAATATCCATGACTACCTATAAAGAGCAAACCGATTTTTGTCAGTATCTTCAAATATTTTTTTTTTAAAATTTTCATAAACGAAAATCGGCCATAATTGTTACATAGAAACTTTACAAATTAAAAAAGAAGCCGATAAAAAAAAAACAACAAACACAATCGAAAATAATATGTGTATTTTAGAACATAAAACCTACTGTATAATCGAAAAAAGCAGAAAAAAATAAAACAATACAAATAAAGTAAAAATATAAAGCGGATGTTAAAAAAAAAGATATAGAAAAAAAAATCGATGGTTACAAAATAATACCTTATTACAAAAAAAAATCGACGGTTACAAAAGCCGTTCAAAAAAAGCGATGGTTACAAAATGTGGTCAAAGAGAAGTAAATGCGTATTTATATAGATCTTAGTTATTCTATATATTTTTGTTAACTTCATATTTTTAGTAATAATTAATTATAATATAATTATGGCAATCATATTTTCGGAAAGTTATTAAAAACCTCCAATTTTCGGAAAATTATTAACTTTATATTTTTAGTAAGATTAATTATAATGTAAATTTAATATAATTAACCATAAAGTACCGTTTTTTAACATATTGCAAAAAAATAAAAAAAATATATAAAGTAACCGTATAAAAAAATAATTATAAAAAATAAATCCAGGGTTGCACTAAGTTGCCATTTTTTAACATATTGCGAAAAATAAATAAAAAAAATAAAGAAACCGTACAAAAAAAATTATAAAAAATAAATCGAGGGTTGCGAATTAATACCTTATTTGAGTATCCAATGTATTTGATTATAGATAATAATATGGTTAAAGAGAAGCATAAATGCATATTTATATAGATATTAGTTATTCAATATATTTTTGTTAACTTCATATTTTTAGTAACAATTAATTATAATATAATTATGGCAATCATATTTTCGGAAATTTATTAAAACACCTCCATTTTTCGGCAAATTATTAAAGTTAATATAATTAACTTTATATTTTTAGTAACATTAATTATAATATAAATTTAATATAATTAACCATAACTTGCCGTTTTTTAAGATATTGCGAAAAAAAAATCAAAATATATAAAGAAACCGTATAAAAAAATAAAATTGTAAAAAATAAATCGAGGGTTGCACTAAATTGCCGGTTTTTAACATATTGCGGAAAAAAAATATATAAAGAAACAGTACAAAAAAAAATTATAAAAAATAAATGGAGGGTTGCAAATTAATAAAACGTTATTTGAGTATCCAATGTATTTGATTATAGATAAGAATATGGTTAAAGAGAAGTATAAATGCATATTTATATAGATATTAGTTATTGAATATATTTTTGTTAACTTCATATTTTTAGTAACAATTAATTATAATATAATTATGGCAATCATATTTTCGGAAACTTATTAAAACACCTCTAATTTTCTAGTCAAAAAACTTATTTAATATGGTTAATTACTTACCATGATTAAAGGAATTTCAGGATTTGAATTTTTTGGTGTAATTACAATTCAAATTTTTCGAAAATTTGAATTTATGGAGTTTTAGCGTTTTTTATTTTTAGCAAGTGTGTAATTACAAAGAATTTTTATTTAAAAATGTTTATTACTAAGCTTAAATACTTACCATTATTAAAGAAATAAGATTGACTAATATTATGAAAGAAGAAAGTTATTAATGTGATATAAAAATAATTTTGATTAAAAGGAGACAATTTTTGTATTGTTACCTCGTATGATATGTTATCAATATCGAGCCACCTATCCATGCCATAGAACATTAACCTGAAAATCAAATGAAATTACGAAATCATACACACTCGAACTCAATGAGCATACTGTAAATTATACATACACATTCGAATTTACAAAAATAAAAATAAATTGGGAGATGAACGAACCAGTAGAATGACTCAAACTTATACATCCTTTTGTAGTTTATTTGATTGTGCCTGCACCATAACATATAATATTATAAAATACAAAGCTTAATTAATTAGAATAAACTCATAAAGGCATGGCTCTTAACCACCGCACCATGGTCACCACTGCTATTACCGTCACCTGTCACAGCCAAAACGAAGTGAAAGATTGGTTTGAATTTGAGAAGATGATGAACTCCAAACAGAAAGAATACACAATACCTTAGTTTCAAAATTATTACTATTAATTATTACCCCTAATTTATGTGAATAAACAGTAACACGATTGTATGAGAAATACTGTATTAATAACTTCTATTAACTTGTAGCTATTATATGATACTGTGTGACAAATATTACATAAATATTGAAATTTCTTACCTTCTTGTACTGATCCCGGTCCTGAATCAACTCACAATGACTTATTCTTCAAAGTATGATAGATGATAATCCACATTTATTAAAAGATTATTCACAGCCAAAAAGACTTGAAACTTCTCTTCAAACAGTGTTTTTAAACAATCATTGTATCCTCCCTCTTAAATGCCTATTTATACTCCATTATTTTCTGCACACATTTAAACAGCTATTCAAATAGATTTAATATGTGGCATCAGTTAGGTTAAACCCTAACTAAAACAAATTAGCAAACAACATGAAAACCAAAAATCGAAGAAACATTATCATTGGTTTACATATAGAGGCATGAGAACTATCAAAATTGGAGTTTCATCTGGTGTGTTTCACAAGGACCATAAAACATCAATAGTGTGGAATCCATTGCCAAAAAAAAAATCAAATCCATTCCGATTAAACTTAGTAACCAGTGATGATTGGGATCGAATTCAGAAAAATTACCTTGAAACTTCATCCGATTAAATAATCAAATCACGGAAACGGTAAGTTATCTTCTTCTTCGCTGATTGATTTCTTCGCCTCCATGAGCATTTGCTAGTCACCGATGATGATTAAGAGATGATTAAAATTTAGAAAGCTTCCATGTCGAATCATTCGAGACTAAAATGAAAAACAAACTAACTTGTTTGATCATTCGAGACAAATAGGAATGTATGAAATCGATTGAACGAAACAACTACTGAATAGGAAACTTATTAATGGGAAAATTAATATTAATGACCGATTTTGACCAAATCATAATGAATTACCTAATTTAATATAATTACCTAATTTAATATAATTAATGAATTTTGATTTTTAGAAAAAACGAAAATTTTATAAAATCCCACAATGAGACACTTGGCATTATTTGATTGGTTACACAATTGAGGAGGAATGTGGGAATGCCAAGTGTACTCATAGACTTTTGTTTATTAGATGTATAGATAATAATAATAATCAAAGGGCCCAAAGTTCAAGGCCCATGACCCAGTTGTCCAGAATTTATATTTTCGAATTTCAGTTATAAGATAAAAATATCTTCCATGAAATGAGATTAAAAAAATGTTGTTATTATAAATTACACACCTTTGACGACTAAAATAAGTTTAACTTGTTATGATTTTATAAACAGATTTATCGATATGAGATTATTAACTTTTTTTTCTTGTTTACAAAAAAAAAATGTAAGTAAAACTTTATGCATCTAAAAAGCAAATTCTAATAATAATAATAATAATAATATATTAAAGTCTATAAACTTGTGTAGCCTTAAATATTCACTTATAAAAGTATTAAAGTTTACAATTACACTTCTTAGTAATATGCCAAAATGTGATTAAAGATTAGAATTTGCATGTAAATAGGTGAGTTATTATCATTTACATTGTGTAATTATTATTAGACTGAATTATAAGTTTTGTCCTTTAAGTTTGTACCAGATTGCAAAGCATGTCCTTTAACTTTAAAATTGATTGGTTTTGTACTTTATGTTTTAAAATCTTGCACGTTTTGTCCTTTGGTGCTAACCCAGTTAAGTTTTCTTACAATCAACATATTTTTTTATTATCTTTTCTTTTAATTATGAGAACAAATAAATATATTGATATGTATTGTTGGGGATTAACCGTAACAAACGAACAAAACCGGATAACAGAAATCTCTGAAGGCACGTGATCGCTTTCAGATTGAATCAATTCGACGGTTCTATCGAATATTCAACCGAATACAATCAGAGATTGAGAATTTTCTGTATGTTGTGATTGAGATTAAAAAACCAGAGAGATTATGACCAAGAAGAAGAATTTTTTTTTTTTTTTTTTTTTTTTTTTTATGAAAACAGGGCTAGAAAACTGCCTTTTAGGCAGTTTTCAAAGGGTTTCAATATTGGCAAAAATAGTCCCTCTATTTTCGAAAATTAATTTTCTGAGACATTTTTACCATAGCAATTTCAATGGAAATAAAATTTTTCCAAGCTCGACCCAAGGGGCGCTGCCCCCGGACCCCCGTTCCTTAGGGGCTTCGCCCCTAAGTTCATAATAAATTCAAATAGACGTGCACTCCGCATCACCATACCTATATGATGTATTATTATGAACATATTGGTCAAACAGTCAATCCAATTACACTAAAATATCCAACATGTATTCGTCAAGCCACGTACTACAACCTGTTTATGCTTTATTGGTTGTTTAACTATTATGTCAAGTTTATTAATTAGTCATGTGCTAGAATTAAGGGATTTAGTGGGATGCCCACATTGGCCATGTTTCGTATTTTTAGGCAGTAGTTTCTCATGTTGAGGATTAGTGGTTGTTTGTTTCTGTTCGTACATAAAAAAGACATTTGTGTTGGTAAAGACATATGAATAAAAATTATGAAGAAAGCTTAATGCTTTGATTTATCCTCCTCTTGATTTCTTATAAGTTTTGTAGGTTTTGCTTTGTAAAACCTATTAAACACACATAACCTAAAAAAACCGTTTAGTAAGGGCTTCTTATTCCAAAATATGATTTGTTGTAATATTCTTAGGATGGCTTGACTGAGAAAGAATATATACATGTCATACACGTATATATAATGAACACACAATTGATACCCCATATGATCCAAGGATAGAATTTTGGAACAAGTCAAGGAATGCATAGCAAATTGCTTGCAGTGTAGCCGTATTAAGGTTTGTTTGTAGGGTGTTTTTTCCTATATCATTGATAGTTAGGTTTGACAGCAGACATAAGGTGTAGATTTAAAAGTATGATTAAAGATTTTGTAAGTTAGTCGTTAAGAAAAACCAATGAATACGTTGTTGGTTACCAGAGTGTTTATAAAAAATAGAAAAAAAAAAACGAAAAAAAAACATTTGTTGGTCACACTTTTTGTTTTTATAATTATATTATATTATTAATTTACAAGTGGTTTGTGATTCATGGTATTGTATATCATTCTTAACAAGTATTTTTGCGCATGAAAAGGTTGTATATCATGCTATGTAGATTGCACTTTACTTTGTTTTTTCTTTACTTTTTCTTTACTTTTAACCTTAATAGTTTTCATCTTTTCCATTGAATGCCTTTACTTTTTTTTTTACTTTGAACTTTTTCCCTTTTATCTTAAATAGATTCTTATTTTTACGTTTCAATTCAAATTTTCTGAGTTGGCATGCCACTACGTGCGTATGTAGTTCAACGTTTTTACATCTATCTTTCCCGCCAAACGGCCACGCTGTGTAAGTGTTTTAAGTTTGGATCTAATTTTTTCGCATTATCACACCCCAACAAGCGTGCGTGGCTCACCGTTTTTCTGTCTACATTTCGATGAGTTTTGTTATTTTCGTTTTTTATATCTTTTTATGAGTTTTTTCAATTTTATTAGTCGCTGATAACAATGCGCACTGATGTTAATTGGTACGGTATTATGCCCTCTGCGACAACGCGAAGGCTCAAATACTAGTTTTATATGTATTGTATAACAAGTATAAGATATCGTTTTATGTTCTATTATAAAATGTAATCTTACGAAACAAATTCTGATAACATATGTGAAAAAGTACATGTAGAAGACATGAAAAAAATATTGCGAATTGTATTAAAAGTGAGTATATTATTTTATATGATATTTTTTCTTATAATATAATTTCACCAAATGATACTTTGGACAAGAACCACCCAAAGTGCATAACATATTATTCGGGTATTTATTATCATGATCGATGTGGTCCTTGTAAATACCCAAGAAGAAACTTTGAAGCGTTAGAAAATTTGTTGATTTTAAAGCTTAAGTTTTTGACACTTTCGTACTTTGTTAAACAGTTTCTATGCCTAATATAATATTATTCAATCTAAACTTAATTAGGGTATATTTTGTGATTTAAACAATGGAATTTAACTTACTCATTTTAACAAGCACTTTGCGATTTAAGTAAAAGATTTTTTTAGAATGTGTGTGTGCATGTGATTGACGGAGTGTCACCGCACCCACCGTTTGTGTGAACGAGCGTTAACCCCCCCCCCCCCCCCCCCCCACACACACACACGCTGCAGTGTACTCCTATTTAATGGAGTGAGATGGCACAGGATCCCACCCTACAACACATGTTGGTTCCGAGTTCAATAGAGGGAAGTGGAAGGAGTGGAAAAAAAATTGTTTTTTCAGAGTTTCATTAAAAGAAGAAAGTGAAAAGAAATGGAAGGAAAAAATCAACTATATATGACTCATTCGAATATAAGTTTATCGAATCGTACATAATAATAAACACATGACGACAGTAAATTCAAAATTTCATAAAACGTTATATTGTATTAATAAAAAAACAAAAGGGCAACTGTTGTCATTTTATAAAATAGAACATTTTTTGTTACCATGTTCAAACATATATGTATTTAAAGGCTTTTCAAATGCTGAAGGACACTATTCACGAACCATGGAAAATAAACATATAGGATAATACCTAAACTAATATTATAAGGTAGTGGTACGATAGTGTTCAGACGGTATTAGTAATATTAACAAAAGAAAGATGGCACCGTAGGAAGGCCTTACGGCTGACCAAACCCTCATTGTTAAATAAAGACGACACCGTAGGACTAGTTTATTTACTTCAATAATCAAGGGTTGCAAGGATCATTTCATACACACTTGTCCATGGTGGTTAGAGTTTTGTCTATGAGATGAAGGCTTTTATACTTTTGTGTTGTCATCTTTAGTGATTGTATCCATCTACTATCTTTTAAACTCTTGAATTTATTAGACTTAGTATAATATTAGTAGTTTATTTTAATTACTTGATGTGTTTATCTTTTTACTAATTCTTGATTTGTTTAACAGGTACATCTAACTTGATTTACTTAACAAAACTTAGAATTAACCTAATAAAACTTAACCTTAGATACCATAACCTTCATATGGCTTCTGGTAACCCCAAACAGATCCAAGATTCGGTTTCTGGTAGTGAGACAAATCCTACAAGCTTCTGATATCCAAACCAGATTCCAACAAAGGCTTCTGGCGTGGACTAGATCCGGGTGATAAGTTTCTGGCAATGCACTAGATCAAGTGAAAAGGCTTCTGGGTTTTCACCAGATTCTTCAGGAGGCTTATGGTATTTAACCAGATTTGTTGGGGGTTAAGGTTTAAAACAAGACCGGTATTTACTTATCACTAAATAATCTAAGTCATTCAATAACATGTCAAAGGTTTGTATTCTTTACAATTCTTTTATTCAAGTAATGGTCAAGAATTGTTGAAGTCTATAAACTAAGAAATATTACAAAAGGATGAATAAAATCAAGGACTTAACAAGTTTTTACCGATACAGTACGTTAAGTAAAAACTGAGAACTGAGGGAATGAGAAGTGTCTCTGATGAGAGCTCCCTTCCATTGTATTCTAGAAAGATAAATAAGAAAACCTATGCTTAATAGACCAATTTTGTGGTGGCTAGGATTATCCTTAAACACAATAGCCCATTCTTCCTAAGGAACTCTATACTTTATGTCACCATGATAGGAGCCAAGTCAATTAGGACAAGACTGGCCTATAGGCCAACAGTCCAAATACACCTTCATGGGGACTTTAGCATTTGCGGGGGCCTGCTAATGACCCATCTTGTTCTCAGAATGCAACCCCTTATATCTTTCTTTTCCCATCTCCAAAATCGAAAGTTACCGTTCACCTATGTTTTCCACATCAATAATTAATTATCTACTACCTTTAATATACTAAGTTTTCTAATTCAAAAGTAACACTTATTGTAAATTATCTTTACTACTTATCATTTCACTTTTATCTTATCTTTTAAAACCAACCCTCCATCTTTTCAATTTAAAACCGGCTAGTCAGTAGTAAGAGTTGAGTATGGGAAGCAGTGTCTTTACGTTCGGCACTTTGTAAGTTTGTTAGTTAAAATATAATTTAGCTCTATCCTTGTTTAATGGCATACACAATTTTAGCTATCACTATTTTATTTATTTATTTTTTACCAATTGTATTATTTAAATTTTCTAACTCGTGTCGTGTAGTACATAAGTACCTAATAATAAGATGTCTAAAGTGTTGTTAGTTCCTATATTTATAACCTCCTGACTAATTTATTATATTCAAATCAGTATATTGACTAATTACAAATCCTTTGTAAATGGTATTAGCATGTCAACTTAACTCCTTATCTAATAAAATTTTTACCATGTATTACATGAAATTATAAAAATGGGATTTAATTTTAATCCAAAACATATATCAAGGACGTGATAGTTTGGAACCATCCTTTCCATTTGGTTCCCTTAGGTTTTCATGTGACATAAATTAGGCCTACACATTCCAACCCTACTAGCTAAAAGTGACGAAGTGACTGCTCAAGCATCTTTTTTCCTTGCCAATTGGAAATTAAGTGCATATTGATGTAGAGTGAAAACACAAACACACTATTTGAGAGGAAAAAAAAATTGATATATCCATTTTTACAATACTACATTAAGTCTATTTTTTTTAATAAAAAATCCATTTTTACAAGTATTGTCAAATTTTAAGAAATAAAAAAAAGACCTAAAATCTGTATTAATTAACTAAATAAATAAATTCTCGAGTTAATGAAATCCAAGATTAACACACTTATACTATCGTCAATGATGTTGTAGCCCAATGGTTGTAACGGGAGGTGAAAATGTTTACCCACTATTGGGTTCCTACCCGGGTGGTCTTGAATTCGATCCACATGGTATGCAAAACATGCGAAGCCTTCGGGCGAGGAGTGGAAAAGCCTGTGTTCACGGGGGATCGAATCGGCATGTGTAGGTTCGTTGGGAAGCGACTTACCCAAGTGAACTACGCCGATAAAAAAAACACACTTATACTATCAAAGCGAAATCAATCAAAATCATAAAATTATGTGAAAAATATGTCAAAGTAAAAAACGAGATCTAAATTAGGGAATTTAATTGGATATGGAATGGGGAGTAAAGAAACAATAGTCTAACCTTCGGTTAAGGATGATATACTACTTAAACTACAGGATTAATCATTTGCTAGATTAACACGACCAACTGGGAGATATATGAGCGGTAGTCTGAAACAACACAAATAGGTTGTCATAGGGAGGTGACTGCTAGGATACTACAAGTAGTTCCAATGTAGACATAAAAATGGTGCTGGCCTTAATGCTATGTTCTTGAGTTTCATTTAACAAAGGAAAAGAAAAAATTTGGAAGGATACTTGGAAAAAATCGTGTTCCATAGTTTTTTTAAGGAGTGAAAGGGAGAGAAATGGAAGGAAAAGTTTGTTTCATTTCCTCCATATCTCATCCTTCCAAATTAGAGAGATTTGGAAGGAAATAGTTTTTTTTTTAAACATAAAATCCTTATTTTTCTTTTCATTTCCTTCAAACTCGGGAACACAATAGTTAATTAATTTTTTTCTTCCCACTCTCATTCTTTTCTCCCCTTAATTCTCTTTCTTTTCTTTTTCTTCTTTTGTTTAACTCGGGAACACAACGTAAGCGCGTTTTTCAGGGTTTTCTGAATGGCCTATCCAAGGAGGTGAAGTCCTCCTTAAATAGATTCCACACGGGCCTCCAACATTAACCCTTAACCTACCCATTGGGTCTAGGACCAATTAAGAGCTTACAACCACTACCGGTCTAAAGTTAGTAAGAGACAAAGTAATATGTTATGTAAAACAAAGAGAAATGATACCGTCATCATGCGTGGTTGAATATTATTGGTGGTTGTCTAGTGCTTGTACACATGGCATATGCCTGTTAGTAACATACGCGTCTCACCCAAATTGGCTAGTTCTCTTTGGCAATTGTACCTTTGTCTCCTATGTCGATGGCCGTTAGTGAGGAATAACGGTGGTCTCGTGTGAGCTTATGGCATAGGCACTTGAGTGCTGTACTTGTCCCCTGCGCGCGTGTGGGTTGACAACCGGTATACATGTTGGAGATCTCTGATTGGTCTCATGTCACTGTCAGGAGTACCTTCGGGCCTCACAACACTGAATAAGACGTTGGGATCTTCCCCGGTAGTGTTCTCTAATTGGTGGGACGTACACCATGATTTCTGCCACACTTCCCTTCATTCTCATTGGTTTTTACAAGGTTGTACCCTTGTACCTTTTGTTTTCCTCATTCTTGCTTATCTTTGTTTGCAAGACATTCCGAGACGTAGCGCACACGGGTGCGCCTTGGTTGTCTGCGCGTGACTGCACATCGTGCTCCCGCACAACTGGGTTCCTATGTGCTAATTTGGTTTGGGATTTGTTGGATATGAGTCGATCCTAATTCCTTGTAGATCTAGGCCCATAACCCTTTAGGGACCAACCATCATTTGTCACAACGTACGCCTAATTATGTCATTGTCATCCATATTTTATGAGCACTGAACCTTTGAAATTCGGGAAAACCATCATTTGAAACAGATAGAACATACGAGCAATTGGAAATGTTTGTTATAAATACTTCGATCTGATACGTAACTAGTTTTTACTTTATTCATTCTTGATCTCTATATGGCGGTAACTGTAAGACCCTAACCCGTAATCACGCGATTATTGCCTAATCCTACGGGTTTGGACCTTAACTAAAAACCACTCCCGATTAAAACTTTGGTAATTATGAAAACCCAACTTAATGAATCCCATACACATTTAGTTCCAATAAATTTTTACATCATTGCTACAAAGAATGTATTAAAGTTTTTGTTTTTAACGGGAGTTCGTTAGATTCTAGTGCGGAAGCTTGATGAGTGTTCGGGCGTGTTCGGTTCTTCTCGCGACTTGATCCTTGCTCCGGGACTTCCTTCACTTGTTTACCTAGCACCATTTCACAAAAATGGTTAGTGGGTTGTCAATGATACATTTAAACTAGTACGGTATTCGTTACACGTTGATACGGAACGAACCAGGCCAAACGGCCCTTTATCAGGAGAACAAACTGCTGCAACTTATGCGCAGCAGCTGTTCGGATCGCTTTTACCCCTTCTAAAACCCAAAATCTGACTTCGACTTTCAAATGAGAATTGTTCTACGCTCCGAGAGCTTTCCAGGCATATAAAGAACACCTCCTAACGATTTATCTACGATTTTATACGCAATTTTAAAGTTCGTGCTGACGTGCAGGTCAAAGCGCGCGGCCGCTCGGCCTCTGTGAGCGGCCGCTCGAAGCTTCTGATGTGAATTTGGTGATTTTTAAGCATGGGAATCATGTCGCAACCGCATTTGATGATTCCCGAAGCCTAAGTAATGACTCGCCGACTAAATAAACCTTTGTTTGACTGAAATTATGGTCCGGTTTATGTCGCCATGATCCGGTTCTTAGTTTTGAATGTTTATGGCGACTTTTACCCAATTTGACCCATTTAGACATTAAACTTATCCAAACACCATTTGACCATGCGCAACGTATCTAGTTTATGTTGTCAAGTCATTATACACTTGATCAACTAAAGTGTTTGTCCGATTTGTTCGTTATGATTCCGATTATTAGATTTATCCTTTAGTAAATCTTTATAATTTCCCAAAATGCCCCTCCTAGCCAAATCTTTCGATTTAGCCATTCATGGCGACTCTTCTTGATTCAAACCCATTGTTTTGGACTCAATGACTTGTTTAAAAACTTCTAAGTCCATACGGACTTAGATTTTCAACATTTCTCAAGATTGTTCTAATGTGGTCGATTCTAAGCGCCTTAGCGCGCATTAGACATAGTTATGGAAATGACTTACTTGATTTGCACCCACACTTCATGTGGGTACTTTATCACCTATGTTGCTTCGCCCGAAGGTGTTTATTTGACTACGGACTTACCGGGTGGCCTTGACCCATATCCATACCTTGTGTTTATCCTCCATGATTCTTAACATCAAGAATGCACGCGCAATTGCATCTACCTGTATGCTTTCTAAATAGACAACGTTAATTTCTCGGAACTCAAATGGCAATAACTTGCCATTTGACCCGTTTAACTTTATGAATCTTAATGCTTGGAATACAAGCATCAAGTGTTGGATTCACATGGTGAGGACATCACCATTTGACCCGTTTAGGCTCCTAGTTCATAATGCTATGTTACCCAAGTTTTTATCTATGGTTCAAGTGAAACAAACTTGACCCATTTAACATCATGCTTAACGACTCCATTCAATTGGTTTAATTTGGATTAAAACATCATTTCTCACATATCTTTATTAGTTGACCCGTTTGATGGATTTCTCCATTTGGTCATAACTCGTTATCTCGATTAAGGTCATAAACCATATTTTGTATTGAGTGCACATAAGGCAACTCACTTAATAGATTCTACCCCTTGGGGTTTATCTTTACCTCACACTCAAGATTTGAAACTAATGTTTATAACAATTTAAGCTATGTTATAGTATATTGGTGTAAGTAAAACTTACCTCATATCCGTTCTTGCTTCCATACGCATTGCTTGCATCCGTTTGACCCGTTTGCATCCCTAGTTTCTTGTACCTGCTTAGGGATATGTCAAACTTGATTATTAGAATACATAACATGGATTTAATTCACTATCCATAAATCATGTATTCATTACCCATTTATAGCTAAATCCATAGCCATTTTCTTATATAGAATATCCGATTAACTTGGCTTATTACAAACCAATATCACATACGATTTATAGCTCTTACATGATTCTAACTTCATAGTTTCACTAGTGTTCACCAATTTGGCATTTAATCGAACACTTGGTGTGCACCCACCAATTTGTTTAGTTTTAAAGCTCAAGATTAGCCATAACATAACCATTTGTCTAATCATCATCATAATACATTATTTAGACCATTTTGCCTAAATTTCTCATACAACAACTTCTAAGAGTCACAAAAGGTTACTAGATATGAGTGGATTCAACCTAGAGGTTAAACCCCAAATTCTACACATGAACATAATCATATGATCAAAACCAAATACACATATTAAGTGTGATTTGTAACTAAATTAGGTATGTTTGAGGTTCCCCAAGACTAGAGCAACCTCTTTTAACCATAAATTTCACGTTTTATCAAAACCCTAGTTTTTGACCAAATCAAAAACGGGTATTAACATCAAATTATATCAAATAGAAGGTACCTTGATGTTCATTAGGCCTTAGATGACTTGTTTCTTGCTAGAGAATCGATTTCCCCTTTGATTTAGCTTTGATTTGAGCAAGAGTTGATGTTTAGGGTTTGGTTAAGGAAGGAGAAATGATCTCCTGATCATTATACACGACACACACACTTCATGTGTGTGTTTTGGTGTGTTTTATTCTTATTAATAATACCCACTTTACCATTTTGGCAACTATGGTCCCTCAAGTTTTCCCACTGTCATTTTCGTATAAAAACTAACTCATAAGCTAGTTTCAAACACCTTTTATTAATTTATAAACATAATATTATTAACTAGGTTATTTCCATGTTAGAATATAACCCATATTATTATCCTCTAAGTCTCGTGTTATTATATTGCTAATCACGCCTAATGGCGTAGTTAGGCGAACGAATGGTTTTGGGGTGTTACAAGTCTACCCCCCTTAAAGAGGTTTCGTCCTCGAAACCTTTCTTGTGTTGTTGCTTTGGTCGCAGCCAAGAACCTTAGTGTCTCTAATCAATTTTGTGCATCGCTCAATCCCTTGACATTCTATAGTCTAACGAGTAGTACTATATACTTATTGTTTGTATCCCTTTACTCGGCTTTCTAACTTTTATTATATGGAAGCCTTTACTTTCATAATATGACTTGAGTCATCCTATTATTTCGGTTAACTAGGGGCAATATCTACATACTTACCCCCTACCCGACATTTTAGCTACCTATGTTCTTCATAGGTCTTCCCTAGATCCGTAGACTATCCCGTCTACTATTATCCCGAATGATGTAATGTTTTAAGGGGCCATTCTATCATGCACCTTAGAGCATCTACTGTAATACTCGATTGTAGCATGCATACACATACATGTCTATGCTTCTATTACTAACAAGTAATTTGTCTTGGTTTCCAAGACTAACCCGACTTTTTAACATAGCCGTTTTCTAGCTTCTTGGATTCACCCCCGAATCCAATCCTTGTTTCTTTTTGGTTTGCTATAATATTATAACAAACCTTGCTTTACACTAACATTTTCCTTTCTTTGGCTAATCCTTACTTTAAGAATTTGCCATTTATTTGGTTTACCCAAGTTCCCGTTTTGCTAACTCGATTGGTGGTCATTGCCCCAACCGACCCGTTTAAAGACTTTTGAGTTTTAGACTTCAAATCGTTTATATATATAGAACGCTTAGTTTCTAAAAGTCCTTTTGATGATTACCGATCTCACTATAAATTGAGGTCGGTTTTCTTTTCATAAACACGGTGTAGATCGGTCATTACAACTCATTGTATCGACTAATCTCCTGTTATCACGGTTTGCATCCGATTGTAATAACTATACAATCCAACCGTTATTATAATTTGCATTAAATTGTACCAACGACACGATCTAATATTATTGCAGTTTACACTTTTTCATCTTTAACCCGAGGGTTGAATGAGTTACTGATTTGTCACGGCCCAAGACCGTTGTTTATGATCATGTTTTTGCACTTTTATTCAACCAAGTTCATGACGTTGATTGAGAGTGCAACTGCCTTGGTCTCTACAACCCGCTCAGGATTGCTTATACCTTGGCTTATTAGTTTATAATTTTGTCACTGACTCGAAAGTCCAGTTGACCCATGGGTTTATCACGGCCCATGTCCGCTGTGTATGATTTATCAACCAAAACCGTAGTTATGATTGATTTACTGAAGCAATACCTCGGCCTCTACGATCCCCACGGGTCGCTTATACCTTGGTTTTTCCTTGCCTCTTTGTTTATCATGGCCTTCTGGCCATATTTGACTAATCCATGATTGTCCCGACACCTCACACTTACTTAGTCCTTGTTACATAGGTTGTATATGTATCAATTGTAAGAAACCCATAGTATCATACGTTTAACACTTACCTGGCCAGGGTAAGCAATCCGCATATGGTACACATGGACTTGTTATAATTAGTACATCACATCCTATGTAAGCAAGGCTTCAGCTCATGCTTATGTCCCTTATTTTATTTGGTAAAACCCTTTCTTGATAAATTATTCAATGTTAGGTGTTACCTTCGTCCATTAAGAATAAACGTTGTGTTCTCGTTTTGTAAAGCTTTGTGTGATCACACTCATTGGTATGATCACAACGCCTTTCTAGCATCCTTTGATTTTTAAACGTTAGTTTTGGATGATTACCCCCAACCCGGTCTCGATGTTCAAGTTACGTTTGTGTATTGATTGTTCACTAGTGTGAACAATGCACATTTCCCATTTAGCTTCTTGCTTGCGTATGCAAGCACCATCCCTCATGTGATGCTTGCATACTAATACGCTTAATATAATTTAGAGCATGTACCTGACTGATTAATACTTGCCCTTGTATTCCCTTTTTGCTAAATATCCGGTAATCCGAGTCATTACTTGACTTGGTCCTTAGTGAGCATGTTATCAGTCGTGCTCCCGAACCATCTACCACCTCATTTGGTGATTCATTCGATCCTATCTCGATCGAATATAGTGTTCTCATCCCTGTCACGGTTACAATTATAATTGATTAGCGACATGACATTTCATTATTAGTATGCACCATTGCAATAGTAATGCTAGAATAGTTGTCACACAAGAATTTTGATGCCTGAATTAATCCTTGGCTAGGCCCCATACTACCTAACCGTTTCTTCACCAAGATTTTGGGATAGCGTGTATCTACACGATATCCCTATTGATTACCTTTAACAATCTCCGATCAAACCAGATTGTTATTACAGATATTACTTACCGGATTCCTCGATCAAGTCTCGAACCAAACACCCTTCAACACTTGAGCGCACGGTTTGAGTCCAAGTATCCTTCTCGACACTTGGATCCCTCAAACCTATGGCTCTGATACCACTTGTAAGACCCTAACCCGTAATCATGCGATTATTGCCTAATCCTACGGGTTTGGACCTTAACTAAAAACCACTCCCGATTAAAACTTTGGTAATTATGAAAACCCAACTTAATGAATCCCATACACATTTAGTTCCAATAAATTTTTACATCATTGCTACAAAGAATGTATTAAAGTTTTTGTTTTTAACGGGAGTTCGTTAGATTCTAGTGCGGAAGCTTGATGAGTGTTCGGGCGTGTTCGGTTCTTCTCGCGACTTGATCCTTGCTCCGGGACTTCCTTCACTTGTTTACCTAGCACCATTTCACAAAAATGGTTAGTGGGTTGTCAATGATACATTTAAACTAGTACGGTATTCGTTACACGTTGATACGGAACGAACCAGGCCAAACGGCCCTTTATCAGGAGAACAAACTGCTGCAACTTATGCGCAGCAGCTGTTCGGATCGCTTTTACCCCTTCTAAAACCCAAAATCTGACTTCGACTTTCAAATGAGAATTGTTCTACGCTCCGAGAGCTTTCCAGGCATATAAAGAACACCTCCTAACGATTTATCTACGATTTTATACGCAATTTTAAAGTTCGTGCTGACGTGCAGGTCAAAGCGCGCGGCCGCTCGGCCTCTGTGAGCGGCCGCTCGAAGCTTCTGATGTGAATTTGGTGATTTTTAAGCATGGGAATCATGTCGCAACCGCATTTGATGATTCCCGAAGCCTAAGTAATGACTCGCCGACTAAATAAACCTTTGTTTGACTGAAATTATGGTCCGGTTTATGTCGCCATGATCCGGTTCTTAGTTTTGAATGTTTATGGCGACTTTTACCCAATTTGACCCATTTAGACATTAAACTTATCCAAACACCATTTGACCATGCGCAACGTATCTAGTTTATGTTGTCAAGTCATTATACACTTGATCAACTAAAGTGTTTGTCCGATTTGTTCGTTATGATTCCGATTATTAGATTTATCCTTTAGTAAATCTTTATAATTTCCCAAAATGCCCCTCCTAGCCAAATCTTTCGATTTAGCCATTCATGGCGACTCTTCTTGATTCAAACCCATTGTTTTGGACTCAATGACTTGTTTAAAAACTTCTAAGTCCATACGGACTTAGATTTTCAACATTTCTCAAGATTGTTCTAATGTGGTCGATTCTAAGCGCCTTAGCGCGCATTAGACATAGTTATGGAAATGACTTACTTGATTTGCACCCACACTTCATGTGGGTACTTTATCACCTATGTTGCTTCGCCCGAAGGTGTTTATTTGACTACGGACTTACCGGGTGGCCTTGACCCATATCCATACCTTGTGTTTATCCTCCATGATTCTTAACATCAAGAATGCACGCGCAATTGCATCTACCTGTATGCTTTCTAAATAGACAACGTTAATTTCTCGGAACTCAAATGGCAATAACTTGCCATTTGACCCGTTTAACTTTATGAATCTTAATGCTTGGAATACAAGCATCAAGTGTTGGATTCACATGGTGAGGACATCACCATTTGACCCGTTTAGGCTCCTAGTTCATAATGCTATGTTACCCAAGTTTTTATCTATGGTTCAAGTGAAACAAACTTGACCCATTTAACATCATGCTTAACGACTCCATTCAATTGGTTTAATTTGGATTAAAACATCATTTCTCACATATCTTTATTAGTTGACCCGTTTGATGGATTTCTCCATTTGGTCATAACTCGTTATCTCGATTAAGGTCATAAACCATATTTTGTATTGAGTGCACATAAGGCAACTCACTTAATAGATTCTACCCCTTGGGGTTTATCTTTACCTCACACTCAAGATTTGAAACTAATGTTTATAACAATTTAAGCTATGTTATAGTATATTGGTGTAAGTAAAACTTACCTCATATCCGTTCTTGCTTCCATACGCATTGCTTGCATCCGTTTGACCCGTTTGCATCCCTAGTTTCTTGTACCTGCTTAGGGATATGTCAAACTTGATTATTAGAATACATAACATGGATTTAATTCACTATCCATAAATCATGTATTCATTACCCATTTATAGCTAAATCCATAGCCATTTTCTTATATAGAATATCCGATTAACTTGGCTTATTACAAACCAATATCACATACGATTTATAGCTCTTACATGATTCTAACTTCATAGTTTCACTAGTGTTCACCAATTTGGCATTTAATCGAACACTTGGTGTGCACCCACCAATTTGTTTAGTTTTAAAGCTCAAGATTAGCCATAACATAACCATTTGTCTAATCATCATCATAATACATTATTTAGACCATTTTGCCTAAATTTCTCATACAACAACTTCTAAGAGTCACAAAAGGTTACTAGATATGAGTGGATTCAACCTAGAGGTTAAACCCCAAATTCTACACATGAACATAATCATATGATCAAAACCAAATACACATATTAAGTGTGATTTGTAACTAAATTAGGTATGTTTGAGGTTCCCCAAGACTAGAGCAACCTCTTTTAACCATAAATTTCACGTTTTATCAAAACCCTAGTTTTTGACCAAATCAAAAACGGGTATTAACATCAAATTATATCAAATAGAAGGTACCTTGATGTTCATTAGGCCTTAGATGACTTGTTTCTTGCTAGAGAATCGATTTCCCCTTTGATTTAGCTTTGATTTGAGCAAGAGTTGATGTTTAGGGTTTGGTTAAGGAAGGAGAAATGATCTCCTGATCATTATACACGACACACACACTTCATGTGTGTGTTTTGGTGTGTTTTATTCTTATTAATAATACCCACTTTACCATTTTGGCAACTATGGTCCCTCAAGTTTTCCCACTGTCATTTTCGTATAAAAACTAACTCATAAGCTAGTTTCAAACACCTTTTATTAATTTATAAACATAATATTATTAACTAGGTTATTTCCATGTTAGAATATAACCCATATTATTATCCTCTAAGTCTCGTGTTATTATATTGCTAATCACGCCTAATGGCGTAGTTAGGCGAACGAATGGTTTTGGGGTGTTACAGTAACGTTTATCGATAACACTTAATGTTTGTTGGTATCGATGATTTCATAATTTAAATGGGCTAAATAGCTAATTTGATGTTGCACACCTCATCTCTGTTAATGTGGTGGTACATGGGTTGTTAAATTTGGTGCTCTTAAAATATTTGCGACATCTACCCTTTGGTTTTGCACATTTGGTCATGGATCCTTTGTATGTGCGCTAGTGGCTTCGTCATCTAATCGTTGGAATGGTGGTGTACTGGTGTTCCAATATTTGGGCCTATGAGTGGCTCAAAAATGGTTATTTCTGAAAATGTGGTCATTTAATGTCGGAATGAGTGGTCTTAAAATATTTGGGCGTACAAATATCCCAATATAGTTTTCTCTTATAGGCTCAAAATGTTAGTATGTGAAAACATGTGGTGGATGTTACTGCATAAATTTCTTTGTTACTTGTTTCTAAGTACAATAGATGGTGGGTGGTGGCGACAGCAGCGTTAGGCGACGGTGGTGGGTGGTGGCGGCGGCAGTGCTGGGTGATGATGATGGTGGAGGGTTATGGTGTTGTTAGTAAAGGGTAAATGAGGGATGGAATGAAAAACAAAAACATGGGGGTGGATGGAATGGTTTTGAGGGAATGAAACGCCATTTTTAATTAGCTCGTTTGGTATGATGGAATGGAAGGGAAAATAGAATGGACCATTACGAGGTAATGAAAAATAGTGTGTTTGGTTGGTTAAAGGAATGGAATCACCAATTCCACAAGGCATTCCATTCCCTCAAAACCATTACATCCACCCCCATGTTTTGTTTCCATTACATCTCTCATTCACCCTTTAATAATAACACCATAACCCACCACCATCGTCACCACCCACAACCGCCGTCACCACCACTACCATCGCCCACCACCCACCACCGCCGCCCACCACCGCTGCCGCCACCAACCACCGCCACCTACCGCCGCCGCCACCCACCCTCTGTCTCCGCTGCCCAACACCACCCGCTGTCACCCATCACTACCGCCACCACCCACCACCACCTACCACCGCCGCCGCCGCCTCCACCCACCACCGCAACTACTCACCATCGTCACCCACCCACCATCACCGCCATCCACCTCCACCCATCGCCACCGTTGCTGCCACCCACCACTGCCGTCGCCACCCACTACCACGCCACCGCCACCCACCACCGCCACTACTCACCATCATCACCCACCCACCATCATCGCTATCCACCTCCACCCATCGCCACCGTTGCCGCCGCCCACCACCGTCATCGCCACCCACTACCACGCTACCGCCACACACCACCACCTACCATCACCATCGCCACCCACCACCGCCACTACTCACCACCATCGCCCACCCACCATCACGGACATCCACCTTCCACCGTTGCCGCCGCCGCTATCGCCACATATCACCACCCACCATCATCCTGACCACCACCCAACACCGCTACTAACCACCGATTTTATTTCTTCGTTTTTTCCGGCCTATCCAACAACACAAAGTAGTGTTTTGTTTCATTCCCACATGGCAACCAATCAAGACATGGAATGGTAATGATCAATTCCATTACCTTGTCCATTCCATTACCCCATACCAAACAGACCCGAGAAATCTATCTATATAATAAATGAATACATCTCGGGTCGAATGGAGACCTTAGAGAGGGCCTCTAGGATCCAGATTTGTATATGGAGCTCCATCTACTTACCTATAAAAGCTTTTTTTTCCTTCATTCTACATCAATCTTCATTCTTCCTTTAGAAGTCTTCAACTTTCATTCTCCATTCTTCCATCCTATTAATTTCAAGGTAATATTGCATCATTTTTTTCTCAATCTTCAATTCTTCTTTTGATTTTCATCTTGGTTTCAAAGATTCTACTCCTGAATATTCTAATCATAAGGATCAGAAAGAAACAACCAATGTTCTTTATTTTGTTTTCAAAACTATGTATCTATCGTTATACTTACATTGGGCCCGAATCAAACAATCTTCAGTTTATGTTCATAAACTTCAAACAATCAAACAATCTTCAGTTTTTTTATATAGATAGATCTTGGTATATTCATTCTTAAATATTTCGTTATTCATTCTTATAGGTAGATATTATCGATTCCTTGTATATTAATTTTTGAAAACATTTCTGATTTCGATTCATTGTTTTATGTTTGAACAATCAAACAATCTTCAGTTTTTTTTATATAGATAGATTCTTGGTATATTCATTCTTAAAGATTTCGTTATTCATTCTTAAAGGTAGATATTATCGATTCCTGGCATATTAATTTTTGAAAACATTTTTGATTTCGTATCATGGTGTATGCAGATATCATCGATTGTAGTATAATTGTTTTTGTCTTCATTCTTATTCAATCCGTGATTCATTCTTATATGTAGATATCATCGATTATGGTAACTTTGTTTTTGTCTTCAAGATATTTTTTAATAATATATGTTTCTCTATCTATTATACCACAGGATTTGATCTGAACACGCAAAGGCTATTATGTCTTATCATAATGGTTCTAAGTTCTTCAAGATACTGCATGACCCTTTGGTGATTGGATGGCCTGATCTGCTTGAATCCGAATGTATTGCCATTGGCGAATATTGTGTATTTAAGTGGTGTTCAAATCAGCACAGGCTCTTTGTTACTAAGATTGCACAACAAGAAGTCATTGATTTTCAAGTTTGATATAGCCTTCGTCAATGTTTTTAATTTAAGTTTTTAAATTTTTGTATTTCGAATTTATGTTTAATGAAGGAGAAATATTTCGTTGTTTTTTGAAATTTTGATTAATGTCATTAAATTTTTTTTACCAAATTTATTGTCATTAATTCAGAATTAATGTTATTTATTTACAATAATAAGTGTTGACTGATGTTATAAAAATAAACATATATAATAATTAGAAAAAGAAACATAATTGTTGACCATTCCGAAATTTAGCTATACATTACGAAATGTGTATTATGTTCTATAAATTAAGCTATAATTACAAGATATAATTGTTGACCATTTAGCTATGCAAATACTAGAAAAAACAAAATTTGCTTCCTTAAATTTATCTATACATTTTGAAAATTGTTGACAATTTAGCATAGATTTAGCTATTCATTGGGAAAATTGTTATACTATAATATAGGTAGCTTATATCTCTATTTTTAATCATTTAGATAAGATTTAGCTATTCATTGCCAAAATTGTTGACCATTTACCATAAATTTAAGTCTGATATCAGCTTTCTATTTTTATAGTTATCTATTTAATTGCATGGTATCTCATTACTCAAACTTGCTATACACACCATTAACATAAAGTGCAACAATTCGCAAAATATAGGATAAACCTTAGAAAATTTTATATGATTTTGTTATTTGTTGATTATTTTTGTTATAATATTTTAACTTTTATTACATAATTAATAATTTTATAATTGAATTCGATGTATCACTAAAATATTTTTTTTTCTTTTTGAAGGGGTTTGAACATTTATATAACTTTGTGGGATACGTATGCAACCGAGATGTCTAAATATGTTGCTACGCATCAGAATGAGAAGCAAATTATTATAATTCTTCAGTTTAGTCGCTTGAAATTTTATAATGGTTGTTACAATTTATTAAATATCTGTACTTTTAATACTTTAATTATTTTACCCAATACTTTGAATTCTAATTTTAGTAATTGTTTTTTTATGCAGGCAAACCCTATGTTTCTAATTCTTTTGGAGATCGTGTTAGTCAATTGTTTATTAATGATAATAATATTGAAGATATTAACATGTACAACAAAAGGTAAAGTTAGTTATATTTTACAACTATTTACCGTAGTTAATACATATAACTATTTTTTATGAACCAGGTTGGGTAAGAAAATGGCGGATAATCCTTCATTGGTTCATCGACCATATGGCACGTCTATGTTCTGTTCGGATGAAGAAGATTTTCTTCACAACACTCCTGTTAGTAAAATTGGTGATATTTGGGAAATACAAGAGGTATGTGTAATCTTACAGGAATGAAAAATTCTATAATAATTTTTATTTTTTTCTTTGATGTTATATATTTTTACCAACAGTATAGTTACATTCTAAAATGTTAAAGTCAATAAATGTTTAATTTAAAGTTGTTTTTTTTTGCCGACAACTAATATTTAACTTTTAAAATTACCTGTTATAATTACCTAAAATAAGCATTCGTGGTACATGATTACAATTAATTATTATATTTTTGTCATTTTAAAATAAAATAAACGTAATAAGATTTAAATTTTGGTACGTGAATTCTATTTTTTCTTATACAGGAGCAGCCTGTGGTGTTGTTGGGTACTATAAAAGATCTATTTAAAGAATTTGGGTGGCACTACAAGGGGTGTCCCAAATGTACCAAATAATGTGGTATATAGTACATAATCCGTGAAGTTGGCGAAGGAAGTGGCCAATTTGAAGAAGAAAAGGTTTTCCGGTGTGTGAATGGTAATTGTAGTGCCAAACAAGTCATCCCTACACCAAGGTCATATTTCTTTTAAATATTTTTTATTTTTTAAAAACGTATTTGCTCAGTATAATACATATAACTTTATGATTTACATGTTTGTTTTTCCAGATTTAAAAATCAGGTTCGTGTCCAAGATGTGAACGGTCACTACAACAAAAATAGCTTTTAAGGACCTTTTGTGTGGGACGCTTGTAAAATAGGGTCTTAAAAACTATTTAATAGGACGGATGAACTATTGAGGTCCTTTTATAATATACGCTACTAAACTGGTGTCCTAAAAAGTTATTTAATAGGATGGATGATTCTTTGGGGTCCTATTATCATATAACTTAATAAGACACTTAAAATGTAGATCCTAATAAAGTAATTTATAAGACAATTAGTTGTTCGTGTCCCATTATATGGTAATATAATAGGACACTTGATCATCGTGGGTCCTATTATTATTCCTATTATAACATAACTTAATACGACACTTTGTAGTTAAGTCATAAATTTCCGATGTTATAGGACCCTTTCTAGTCGAAGTCATATTAGAACATAACTTGATAGGACACTTGACACATGTGTCTTATACCTTTAACCTTTATAGGACACTTCACACATGCGTCTTTGATGAAACCGTGAAAAAACTAGAAAAAGGGGCCTGATCCAGAGTAAAATTCTACCAAGTGTGTGATATTAACGACACATTTTTATGTGTCATTGATTTAGCGTCCTTTAAAATAAACATGACAACATCATATAAGTGTGTAATCTTTTCGATGTCCTATGTTAAATTTTTAAAAATCCTTTTACTTCCCACTTTCAATGCCATCACGTTTAAATACCCTAGATCCCTCTTTTATCTCATTTTCAGCCTCCACTAGAGGTGGCAAAATGGTAGGTTGGGTTGAATTGGTTGATGGGTTAGAATAGGTTTGGGTTAAGATGGGTTTGGGTTAAGATGGGTAAATTAAAAAATAGGTTAGAATGGGTTAGGTCAGGATGGGTTTGGGTCTAGATGATTTGGATTAGGATAGGGTCACATCAAAATAGATTAAAAGTTAAAAAAAAAAAATTAAAATAACAATAAAAAGTTAAAAATTTAAAAAGTAAAAAAAAAAAGGGAAAAAAACAAATTTAAAATTAAATTTGTTTCGACTCGACTGGGCCCGGTAACGACCCAGACCATTTCAACCTGACTCGTCCCGTAGCGACCCGAGCGGGCTCGGTAGCGACCCGGACCGTTTCGACCCGACCGGGCCCGGTAACGACCGAGACCGTTTCAACCTGACCCGTCCCGTAGCGACCCGGACTGTCTCGAGCCGACCGGATAACGACCCAGATCGTTTCAACCTGACCCGTCCCGTAGCGACCCGGACTATTTCGACCGGTCGGGCCAGCTAGCGACCCTGACCGTTTCGACCCCACCGGGCCCGGTAACGCCCAGACCGTTTCAACCTGACCTGTCCCGTAGCGACCCGTACCGTTTCGACCCGACCGTGCCCAGTAACGACCGAGACCGATTCAACCTGACCCGTCCCGTAGCGACCCGGAATTTTTTGAGCCGGCCGGATAACGACCCAGACCGTTTCAACCTGACCTCTCCCGTAGCGACCCGGACTCTTTCGACCCGGCCGGGCCAGCTAGCGGCCCGGACCGTTTTGACCCCATCGGGCCCGGTAACGCCCAAACCGATTCAACCTGACCCGTCCCGTAGCGACCCGGACTGTTTCGAGCCGGCCGGATAACGACCCACACTGTTTCAACCTGACACGTCCCGTAGCGACCCGGACTGTTTCGACCCGGCCGGGCCCGCTAGCGACCCAGACCGTTTCGACCCAACCGGGCCCAGTAACGATGCAGACCGTTTCAACCGGACCCGTCCCGTAGCGACCCGGACTGTTTCGACTGTTACGACCCGGCCGGGCCCGCTAGCGACCTAGACAGTTTCGACCCCACCAGGACCGGTAACGACCCAGACCGTTTCAACCTGACCCATCCCGTAACGACCCAGACCGTTTCGACCCGACCGGGCCCGGTAGTGACCCAGACCGTTTCGACCCGAGCCGGCCGGGTAACGATCCAGACCGTTTCAACCTGACCCATCCCGTAGCGACCCGGACTGTTTCGACTCGTCCGGGCCCGCTAACGACCAGGACCGTTTCGACCCAACCGGTCCCGGTAACGACCCAGACCGTTTCAACCTGACCTGTCCCGTAGCGACCCGGACTCTTTCGACCCGGCCGGGCCAGCTAGCGGCCTGGACCGTTTTGACCCCATCGGGCCCGGTAACGCCCAGACCGATTCAACCTGACCCGTCCCGTAGCGACCCGGACTGTTTCGAGCCGGCCGGATAACGACCCACACTGTTTCAACCTGACACGTCCCGTAGCGACCCAGACTGTTTCGACCCGGCCGGGCCCGCTAGCGACCCGGACCGTTTCGACCCAACCGGGCCCAGTAACGATGCTGACCGTTTCAACCTGACCCGTCCCGTAGCGACCCGGACTGTTTCGACTGTTACGACCCGGTCGGGCCCGCTAGCGACCTGTATAGTTTCGACCCCACCGGGACCGGTAACGACCCAGACCGTTTCAACCTGACCCATCCCGTAGCGACCTGGACCGTTTCGACCTGACCCGTCCCGTAGTTACCTAGACCGTTTCGACCCGACCGGGCCCGGTAACGACCCAGACCCGTCCCATAGCGACCCTGACTGTTTTGAGCCGGCCGGGTAACGATCCAGACCGTTTCAACCTGACCCATCCCGTAGCGACCCGGACTGTTTCGACTCGTCCGGGCCCGCTAGCGACCCGGACCGTTTCGACCCAACCGGGCCCGGTAACGACCTAGACCGTGTCAACCTGACCCGTCCCATAGCGACCCGGCCGGGCCCGGTAACAACTCGAACCCAGACCGTTTGCACGCGATCAAACCCGCTAACGACTCGAACCGTTTCGATGAGATCGGTCTCGTTAACGACCCGTGTTGTTTCGACATTGCCGTCCGTTAATGACCCGAACGGTTTCGAACCGACTGGGGTGATCAACAAATGCAAAAGATATAATTTTTTGTTTTTAATGACATTGATTTTTATTAGGCAACAACGCTTTTGGTGTTGGGTGAGTTTTAATTCAGATTTGTATATGGTTATCTAAAAATACCCATCCTGGCCCATTTGTTTTTTTTTGACATACCCATCCTGACCCACTTACTTATTTCCTACAATTAAAATTACCCATCCTAACCCCATTGAAAATTATACTAAACCCATTTTAATCCACAAGGTCAAATTTTAAACCCAAAACAACCCAAACTCAACTTGATGGGTTGAAATTATCAGGTCTACGGCTCCACCAATCTCTTCAACCAGTACCCTCCTAGCCAGCTTTAAAAAACCCTAAATCACTACTCACCACTGTTAACCACCAACATAAATCCGCCATTGTTGTTCCTTCGATAATCCTGCTGAAGACACAATCTCTCTTTCTTCCACTATCATGTATTGTGCAGGATTTTCCAAAATCAAAACCCTATTATGAAAATTAGGGTCAGTAATTTTCATTAATCTTATTAGTATTTAATAAAGAAAACCTCGTTTTGATTAATCCTTGACCGGTCAATTGTAACTTTTTGAAGTTTTCATTTTTTGTTATATTGAATTATCTTTTTAGATCTGATTGTTATGTTTTTTCATACTCTATCAACAGTTTAATGATTTTTGTGGTTAACATATTTGTGTTAAGCCCATTTATCTATCAATCCATCAAAAACCAACCTGAATCAGACCGCCTAGCGACGGATCAGCATGGAAAAAATCATTGGGCTCGTATTCCAATAAAAAGGTACCAACATTACTCTCTGGATGATGTGTTGGTATTCTATATTCTATATTTGTAATATTGTTTGTGTTTGTTATGTTTGATTGAATTTTATGTTAACCTTATTTATGATGAGGAACTTTGATGGTAGTGGTGTTGTTGATGGTATTGCATTTGTCAGTTGTGTATAATATCAATAGGGATTTGAATTTTGTGGAACTTTGATCATAGAACAAATACTAGTTTATGGTTACTGATCCTATTTTGGTTTAAAATGTGCATTTTAACCCTGTTGAAGGCCAAATGTTTGATAAAAAATATAATTTTTAATAAATCCATTAATTATCACTGATTTGGTGGAGTTTTATTCGCCAACGGCTACTCACAGTTACCTTGGTTCTAAAAGACACGTACCTCTGACCAAAAACACCCAGAAAAAGTAAAAAAAAAATGCGTTTTTGTCCCCGTTTGGATTTCGCTCAAGTCGCTGAGTGAAAAAGCGACATGCCTAGTATTGGATACACAAGCCATAAATCCACTTAGATATCGTAAAATTAATACAATGCATTAACTTATCAAATGGACCAATATAAAATATGAACGCTCGCTCAGATTTACTTTGATAGGAAAGTGCAGGATTCAATGTTGTCCTCAACTTTGCCTGGGTGATTGTTGTATGCCCTTGAAAGGGCATTTGGTGTTAGATGTGAGATAAAATCCTATATCAAGCTTCAAAAATTCTAATATATGAAAATATTGGCTTCATTTTTATTTTATGGTTAGTAATGATCTCAGTGAATGTAGATTTTCTA
Organism: Ambrosia trifida; assembly: GCA_028751855.1. Taxonomy (NCBI): domain Eukaryota; kingdom Viridiplantae; phylum Streptophyta; class Magnoliopsida; order Asterales; family Asteraceae; genus Ambrosia; species Ambrosia trifida. The sequence goes on from CM054122.1 coordinate 175,909,541, forward strand.
ATGTTTGTACATGTAGCCACAAAAGTTACTGCAATTGAAAACCAGAAAAATGATGGCACATGTTTCTTGGAGCTGAAAATTCCATCAAGAAGACAAGAACAAACGTTAGAGATGGTGCACCACTAAAAAGAACGGTTAGTGTATCTGTTTTAGCTTTACATTCAATTCGCGTAGCATTGTAAGAAGAGGATGAAAATGGACGGGTTGGGTAACTGGTTAAACGAGTCATTTTTAATGCATGTGTTTATTTCAGTCAAGTACCAATAAGAAAATTAACAAGTTGGGTGACGGGTCAAATGGGTCAATGTGTTAGATTGGTTAAGTGGAGATAGAAAAACGGACGAGGTAAATAATGGGTCAAACAGATAATCGTCGAACTTATAAAACTTATTATCAAATGATATAATTTTATAAGTCTTAAGAAAGCTACTGATCTAATTTTTTATTTTTGTTTACATCAAATAATGCTTGAACACTCAAGTCATTGGTTATATATGTACAGAGGGCAGAGCAAACTTAATTTTCTTTTTAAAAGCTAAAGGGTGGACTACTTCTAAATTTACGTAACAAGATCTGCCTTGGTTACAGATCCTATGTGATAGACCCTATCGCATTTGTGTGGATCGCATCTGTAAGACCAACTCTATAAATAGGGATTAGGAGAACGTAGGGATCATGCTTGTTTGATTATTATGGAGGCTGCCTCTCAAATGGTATTAAATTTTGTATTTCATTATTATTTCTTTTATTTTCCAATAAAAAATAAGTTAGGTCCTATCAGCATTGTGTTCGGTATGTGGTTAAATTTGCACCACCCTATGTTAAGTTGTCATTTTGACATTAAATGTCTGTGCAGGTGCTATCTTTATACATGATCTCTCTCAAGTCGAAGCTTAAGCGCGCAATGGGCCATATTAATACAACTAGTTTAGTTGAAACTTTTCAAGGCGAAAAGACTGGACGTACGGGCCACTTGGATAGCAAGAAGTAAAAGTTGAATTATATTTACATGGGTGCGGATATGGATAGCATTCGCGAAGAACGTCATGCGACAACTTTTATTTTCAAATAAAATTGTATTTTAAGTCTTGACGAATGTATCATATCAACACAATATTTTTTTGAAATCATATTTCATCTTAATAACATATGTATTTTATTGGGAAATAGGTTTATTGCAATATTATACATACATATATATATATATATATATATATATTCAAGGTAAATTAGTAATTTTATAGATACTTGTTTGGAAAATAAAAGCATGACATGCATTGCGCGTCAAGAACGGTATTTTTCTACTAGTGATTGTCCGAATATGCTTTTCTTAGGACGCTATATGAGTTGTTTATACACGTATTATGCGACCATAAAATTGGTTTTGTAATCTTATTTGGGATATTAGGACCCTTTTCTTGGTATTAAAGTACCTATAATGTTACATCATAAGAGTCCTATAAATTAATTTTTAAGGACGCTTCTATGTGTATTAAGAGAGAAAAAGTAGGTAAGCACATGTTAGAACATAGTAAAAGTGTCCTAATATGTTTTTATTAGGAGTTTTTTGGGTTGTTCAAAGATATATTATACGACCATAAAATTAGTTTCATAATCTTATTTGAGATATTAGGACGCTTTTTAAGTTTCGGGACTTTTTACGACCCCTTTACATGAAACGCTTTTACCGTTGGTCCTATTAAATAAAAGGTCCCATAAAATACCATTTTAGGACGCTTTTGTGCGTACTAAAAACCCAATTTTGTTGTAGTGGGTGTTGTTTCACTTACATTGTTTCATCATGACGCTTCAAAACTTCTTGACAAAAGTGCAACCGAATTGCTTGAAGATAATACGTTATTTTTCTATTTACTATTCAGTGGAAAGGTCGTTGTGTTTGGGGTGACTTTAGACAAATTCTACCAGTTGTACCAAATGGAACTAAGCATGACATTGTTAATGCCTCTTTAAGTTCATCATACATTTGGCACAAATGCGTTGTGCCAGGTGGTATTGCATCTTTGCTATTGACAGGTGGTAGGACAGCACATTCCAGGTTTCGTATTCCTATAAACCTAACTGAAGATTCTATGTGTTACATGCAACCAAATAGTGATGTTGCCCAACTGCTTAAAAAAACAGATTTGATTATCTGGGATGAAGCACCCAAGGTTCATAAACATGCTTTCGAAGCACTAGATAGAAGTTTAAAAGATCTATTTGGTGTTCATGATGTCGACTCTTCTGATTTGCTATTCGGTGGAAAGGTCGTTGTGTTTGGGGGTGACTTTAGACAAATTCTACCAGTTGTACCAAATGAAACTAGGCATGACATTGTTAATTAATAGCCGACATAATTGTGGCATAATAATAGCCACCTAGAGTCAATATTATTAATTGTATTTATGAGTGATTGCTATATTTGTGGAATGGTTGTTAATACCTTCCAACTTAGTGATTATCTATTCTTGTATATAATCATTGTATCATAATGAGAATGCAAGGGATTGTTTCATTTACATGGTATCAGGCTAGTGCCTTGGCCGCAAAATCATCCCTCCCAATCGGAAGCCCACTGCAACCGATCACAACCATCTTCTACCTATCCTTTTATTTTATTTTTTTCTGTCCAGTACCATTCTATTCTTCCAAACCTTCATTATAACCTTCCTGCTGCATCTCTTCTGCTACATCCCGTACCCACCATCTTATAATATCATGTCTGAAAAACTACACCCCGCGGTGACTGTCACAAACATCACCAACTTCGTGCCCATAAAACTGGAGTTTGATACTGCACATTGGCCAACTTGGTCAAAATTATTCAAGATTCATTGTAAGGCGTATCAAGTGTATGACCACCTTCTTCCCCGACAACCGCCTACTACACCACCCGCTGACAAGGACAAGGCTCCTGCATCCTCCTCTTCTACCGACGACATCTGGGAAAGGCTGGATTCCATTGTTAAACAATGGATTTTCAGCACTATATCTCAAGATTTAGTCCACACAGTCATCGAACCGGGTCAAGACAAAACTGCTCATCAAGTATGGGTGGCTCTTGAAGATCTCTTTCAAGATAACAAGAGTGCCCGTGCTCTCCACCTTCGCCATCAATTTAACACCACCCGCCTTGAATCATTCCCGAACGCTTCGGCATATTGTCAACGACTTAAAACCCTTTCTGACCAACTCGCAAGCGTTGGTCATCCTATTTCTAACGATGATTTGGTTTTACAGCTTATTGCAGGTTTAACTGAGCAATATGAGAGTTTTGGTACTATACTGCAGGGTCAAGAGCCGTTAATTCCTTTCTACAAGGCCCGTTCAAAGTTATGCACGCTTGAATCTCAAAAGGCCGAGAGTGCTTTACAGGCCTCCAAATCAGCGGGAACAGCCCTTCAGACCTCGGCTCGCTCGGCTTCTTCACAAACTCCTACGGAGCAGCCTTCTCAGAATTGGACTCGTGGTCGGGGCCGGCCCACTCGTGGACGCGGACGAGGTCGCCAGTCTTGGGGCCGTGGACGCTACCCCAGCAGCCCTAACCCATATGGCTATTGGGCCCCTGGTCCATGGGGCTGGCCTATGCCTCCCTTTGGGCCGTGGCAAAATCAGTCTACACAACAGGGCCAACATTCTCAATACTGGGCCGCGCCACCCTGTCCGTATCCAACATCCAACAACAATCGGCCCACTCAAAGCAATAACGGTTCTGGCCTTCTAGGAGCTAAGCCCAATCAGGCCCACACTGCTGCCTACACACCCACTGATATTGATCAGGCCCTTCAGGCCATGTCGTTGAATCAACAGCAAGAACTAACCGGGTATATGGACACCGGTGCGACAGGTAACATGTCCAATACTAGAGTTAATTTCGATTCCTTTTCTAATACTAGCTTGGGACACCAAATAGTTGTCGGTGATGGTTCAACCATCCCGGTTCATGGACTTGGCAACCAAACCTTACCACCACCATACCCGCCCTTAGTCCTCAAAAACGTCCTTTATGCCCCAAAACTTATTAAAAACTTAATATCAGTGCGTCGGTTTACCACCGACAACTCTGTCTCTGTTGAATTTGACCCATTTGGTTTTCTTGTGAAGGACTACAAGAGCCGGATCCCTATCCTCCGGTGCAACAGCAGCGGTGATCTATATCCACTCATGCTTGGGCCCGGCACAACCACTTTCCCTGCCACTTTTGCTGCGGTCACCTCATCTCTCTGGCATCAACGTCTCGGTCACCCCGGGCGTGCCCCACTTCAGTGTTTAAAAACTTCTAATTTTGTTAAATTTCCAAATTACATTAATAATGTTTGTCAATCGTGTGTGATTGGCAAGAGTATTAGACTTCCATTTGTTGCCTCTAATTCTCATACTTATTTTCCTTTTGATTTGATTCATAGTGATTTGTGGACTTCACCAATTTTAAGTTCCAATGGCCATAGATATTATGTTTTATTTATTGATGATGTAACCAATTTTCTATGGACCTACCCCTTGTCAAATAAGTCACAAGTTTATCCCACATTTTGTCATTTCCACAAACAAATCGCCACCCAATTTAACCGTCCCATCAAAACCTTCCAATGTGATAACGGCACTGAATACATTAACTCCTCTTTTCACACCTTCTTCTCCACACATGGTATCCTATTTCGACGATCGTGCCCCCACACATCGTCCCAAAATGGAAAAGCGGAACGTATGATTCGTACAATCAACAACATGATCCGCACCATCCTCACCCATGCCTCATTACCCAACACATTTTGGCATCATGCCCTCGAAACCGCCACCTACCTCCTCAACATCCTACCCATCAAACATCTACAAAACAAAACACCTACCGAACTCCTCTACCTCCGCACCCCCACATATGACCATCTCCGTGTATTCAGTTGCCTTTGTTATCCATTAACCCCCTCTACTACTATTCACAAACTCGACCCACGTTCTACGCCTTGCGTATTCTTAGGCTACCCTACCACCCATCGGGGCTACAAATGCTTCGATCTTAAAACCAAAACCATCACCATCTCTCGCCATGTGGCCTTTGATGAAACAACATTTCCTTTTGCCAACACCATACACCCGCCACCCTCTTATGATTTTTTTTCTGTCTTCCCACCCTCGTTATGGCCACATGTCCAACCTTTTACAACACCACAACCATCTCCAACCATCCCACCCAGCCCGCCATAAACCCCGGCCCAATCCCCTGTCCAAACTCCTAGCCCCATCTCCACTCCCCCTCCGGCCCACTACCAGCCTCCCACGTCCACTGCTTCAGGCCCACAAAGCCCATTCAACCAGTCCGGCTCTCCCCCAGCCCATACATCACCTACCTCGCACCATACCTCTCCGGCCCAAAACCCGCAACCCATCCCACCACCACCGCAACCCCATCCCACTCACCCCACGCGCACACGTGCCATGGATGGTATCACCAAACCACAACATCGCCTTAACCTCCACACCTCTACATCTACACCCATCCCCATACCCAAATCCCCAACCGAAGCCTTGTCCATACCGGAATGGCATCAAGCCATGACTGATGAATACCAAGCTCTTATTAGAAATGAGACATGGGAATTAACTCCTAGATTATCGGACATGAATGTGATTCGAAGCATGTGGTTATACAAACATAAGTTTAAATCTGATGGGTCCTTGGAAAGATATAAGGCGCGCTTGGTTTGTGATGGTCGTCTTCAACAGGTCGGCATTGATTGTGGGGAAACATTTAGCCCCGTGGTCAAACCTGCTACCATTCGCACTGTACTCACTCTCGCACTCTCACAGTCTTGGCAGGTTCATCAACTGGATGTCACAAATGCCTTCCTACATGGTCACTTGCATGAAACCGTTTATATGTATCAGCCCATGGGATTTAGAGATAAAAACTATCCAGATCACGTTTGCCGCCTCAAAAAGTCTCTCTACGGGTTAAAACAGGCACCAAGAGCATGGTATCAACGCTTCACTGATTATGTCCTTACACTCGGGTTCTCTCAAAGCAAGTGCGATGCCTCATTATTCGAACACTTCATAGTTTCACTAGTGTTCACCAATTTGGCATTTAATCGAACACTTGGTGTGCACCCACCAATTTGTTTAGTTTTAAAGCTCAAGATTAGCCATAACATAACCATTTGTCTAATCATCATCATAATACATTATTTAGACCATTTTGCCTAAATTTCTCATACAACAACTTCTAAGAGTCACAAAAGGTTACTAGATATGAGTGGATTCAACCTAGAGGTTAAACCCCAAATTCTACACATGAACATAATCATATGATCAAAACCAAATACACATATTAAGTGTGATTTGTAACTAAATTAGGTATGTTTGAGGTTCCCCAAGACTAGAGCAACCTCTTTTAACCATAAATTTCACGTTTTATCAAAACCCTAGTTTTTGACCAAATCAAAAACGGGTATTAACATCAAATTATATCAAATAGAAGGTACCTTGATGTTCATTAGGCCTTAGATGACTTGTTTCTTGCTAGAGAATCGATTTCCCCTTTGATTTAGCTTTGATTTGAGCAAGAGTTGATGTTTAGGGTTTGGTTAAGGAAGGAGAAATGATCTCCTGATCATTATACACGACACACACACTTCATGTGTGTGTTTTGGTGTGTTTTATTCTTATTAATAATACCCACTTTACCATTTTGGCAACTATGGTCCCTCAAGTTTTCCCACTGTCATTTTCGTATAAAAACTAACTCATAAGCTAGTTTCAAACACCTTTTATTAATTTATAAACATAATATTATTAACTAGGTTATTTCCATGTTAGAATATAACCCATATTATTATCCTCTAAGTCTCGTGTTATTATATTGCTAATCACGCCTAATGGCGTAGTTAGGCGAACGAATGGTTTTGGGGTGTTACAGTAACGTTTATCGATAACACTTAATGTTTGTTGGTATCGATGATTTCATAATTTAAATGGGCTAAATAGCTAATTTGATGTTGCACACCTCATCTCTGTTAATGTGGTGGTACATGGGTTGTTAAATTTGGTGCTCTTAAAATATTTGCGACATCTACCCTTTGGTTTTGCACATTTGGTCATGGATCCTTTGTATGTGCGCTAGTGGCTTCGTCATCTAATCGTTGGAATGGTGGTGTACTGGTGTTCCAATATTTGGGCCTATGAGTGGCTCAAAAATGGTTATTTCTGAAAATGTGGTCATTTAATGTCGGAATGAGTGGTCTTAAAATATTTGGGCGTACAAATATCCCAATATAGTTTTCTCTTATAGGCTCAAAATGTTAGTATGTGAAAACATGTGGTGGATGTTACTGCATAAATTTCTTTGTTACTTGTTTCTAAGTACAATAGATGGTGGGTGGTGGCGACAGCAGCGTTAGGCGACGGTGGTGGGTGGTGGCGGCGGCAGTGCTGGGTGATGATGATGGTGGAGGGTTATGGTGTTGTTAGTAAAGGGTAAATGAGGGATGGAATGAAAAACAAAAACATGGGGGTGGATGGAATGGTTTTGAGGGAATGAAACGCCATTTTTAATTAGCTCGTTTGGTATGATGGAATGGAAGGGAAAATAGAATGGACCATTACGAGGTAATGAAAAATAGTGTGTTTGGTTGGTTAAAGGAATGGAATCACCAATTCCACAAGGCATTCCATTCCCTCAAAACCATTACATCCACCCCCATGTTTTGTTTCCATTACATCTCTCATTCACCCTTTAATAATAACACCATAACCCACCACCATCGTCACCACCCACAACCGCCGTCACCACCACTACCATCGCCCACCACCCACCACCGCCGCCCACCACCGCTGCCGCCACCAACCACCGCCACCTACCGCCGCCGCCACCCACCCTCTGTCTCCGCTGCCCAACACCACCCGCTGTCACCCATCACTACCGCCACCACCCACCACCACCTACCACCGCCGCCGCCGCCTCCACCCACCACCGCAACTACTCACCATCGTCACCCACCCACCATCACCGCCATCCACCTCCACCCATCGCCACCGTTGCTGCCACCCACCACTGCCGTCGCCACCCACTACCACGCCACCGCCACCCACCACCGCCACTACTCACCATCATCACCCACCCACCATCATCGCTATCCACCTCCACCCATCGCCACCGTTGCCGCCGCCCACCACCGTCATCGCCACCCACTACCACGCTACCGCCACACACCACCACCTACCATCACCATCGCCACCCACCACCGCCACTACTCACCACCATCGCCCACCCACCATCACGGACATCCACCTTCCACCGTTGCCGCCGCCGCTATCGCCACATATCACCACCCACCATCATCCTGACCACCACCCAACACCGCTACTAACCACCGATTTTATTTCTTCGTTTTTTCCGGCCTATCCAACAACACAAAGTAGTGTTTTGTTTCATTCCCACATGGCAACCAATCAAGACATGGAATGGTAATGATCAATTCCATTACCTTGTCCATTCCATTACCCCATACCAAACAGACCCGAGAAATCTATCTATATAATAAATGAATACATCTCGGGTCGAATGGAGACCTTAGAGAGGGCCTCTAGGATCCAGATTTGTATATGGAGCTCCATCTACTTACCTATAAAAGCTTTTTTTTCCTTCATTCTACATCAATCTTCATTCTTCCTTTAGAAGTCTTCAACTTTCATTCTCCATTCTTCCATCCTATTAATTTCAAGGTAATATTGCATCATTTTTTTCTCAATCTTCAATTCTTCTTTTGATTTTCATCTTGGTTTCAAAGATTCTACTCCTGAATATTCTAATCATAAGGATCAGAAAGAAACAACCAATGTTCTTTATTTTGTTTTCAAAACTATGTATCTATCGTTATACTTACATTGGGCCCGAATCAAACAATCTTCAGTTTATGTTCATAAACTTCAAACAATCAAACAATCTTCAGTTTTTTTATATAGATAGATCTTGGTATATTCATTCTTAAATATTTCGTTATTCATTCTTATAGGTAGATATTATCGATTCCTTGTATATTAATTTTTGAAAACATTTCTGATTTCGATTCATTGTTTTATGTTTGAACAATCAAACAATCTTCAGTTTTTTTTATATAGATAGATTCTTGGTATATTCATTCTTAAAGATTTCGTTATTCATTCTTAAAGGTAGATATTATCGATTCCTGGCATATTAATTTTTGAAAACATTTTTGATTTCGTATCATGGTGTATGCAGATATCATCGATTGTAGTATAATTGTTTTTGTCTTCATTCTTATTCAATCCGTGATTCATTCTTATATGTAGATATCATCGATTATGGTAACTTTGTTTTTGTCTTCAAGATATTTTTTAATAATATATGTTTCTCTATCTATTATACCACAGGATTTGATCTGAACACGCAAAGGCTATTATGTCTTATCATAATGGTTCTAAGTTCTTCAAGATACTGCATGACCCTTTGGTGATTGGATGGCCTGATCTGCTTGAATCCGAATGTATTGCCATTGGCGAATATTGTGTATTTAAGTGGTGTTCAAATCAGCACAGGCTCTTTGTTACTAAGATTGCACAACAAGAAGTCATTGATTTTCAAGTTTGATATAGCCTTCGTCAATGTTTTTAATTTAAGTTTTTAAATTTTTGTATTTCGAATTTATGTTTAATGAAGGAGAAATATTTCGTTGTTTTTTGAAATTTTGATTAATGTCATTAAATTTTTTTTACCAAATTTATTGTCATTAATTCAGAATTAATGTTATTTATTTACAATAATAAGTGTTGACTGATGTTATAAAAATAAACATATATAATAATTAGAAAAAGAAACATAATTGTTGACCATTCCGAAATTTAGCTATACATTACGAAATGTGTATTATGTTCTATAAATTAAGCTATAATTACAAGATATAATTGTTGACCATTTAGCTATGCAAATACTAGAAAAAACAAAATTTGCTTCCTTAAATTTATCTATACATTTTGAAAATTGTTGACAATTTAGCATAGATTTAGCTATTCATTGGGAAAATTGTTATACTATAATATAGGTAGCTTATATCTCTATTTTTAATCATTTAGATAAGATTTAGCTATTCATTGCCAAAATTGTTGACCATTTACCATAAATTTAAGTCTGATATCAGCTTTCTATTTTTATAGTTATCTATTTAATTGCATGGTATCTCATTACTCAAACTTGCTATACACACCATTAACATAAAGTGCAACAATTCGCAAAATATAGGATAAACCTTAGAAAATTTTATATGATTTTGTTATTTGTTGATTATTTTTGTTATAATATTTTAACTTTTATTACATAATTAATAATTTTATAATTGAATTCGATGTATCACTAAAATATTTTTTTTTCTTTTTGAAGGGGTTTGAACATTTATATAACTTTGTGGGATACGTATGCAACCGAGATGTCTAAATATGTTGCTACGCATCAGAATGAGAAGCAAATTATTATAATTCTTCAGTTTAGTCGCTTGAAATTTTATAATGGTTGTTACAATTTATTAAATATCTGTACTTTTAATACTTTAATTATTTTACCCAATACTTTGAATTCTAATTTTAGTAATTGTTTTTTTATGCAGGCAAACCCTATGTTTCTAATTCTTTTGGAGATCGTGTTAGTCAATTGTTTATTAATGATAATAATATTGAAGATATTAACATGTACAACAAAAGGTAAAGTTAGTTATATTTTACAACTATTTACCGTAGTTAATACATATAACTATTTTTTATGAACCAGGTTGGGTAAGAAAATGGCGGATAATCCTTCATTGGTTCATCGACCATATGGCACGTCTATGTTCTGTTCGGATGAAGAAGATTTTCTTCACAACACTCCTGTTAGTAAAATTGGTGATATTTGGGAAATACAAGAGGTATGTGTAATCTTACAGGAATGAAAAATTCTATAATAATTTTTATTTTTTTCTTTGATGTTATATATTTTTACCAACAGTATAGTTACATTCTAAAATGTTAAAGTCAATAAATGTTTAATTTAAAGTTGTTTTTTTTTGCCGACAACTAATATTTAACTTTTAAAATTACCTGTTATAATTACCTAAAATAAGCATTCGTGGTACATGATTACAATTAATTATTATATTTTTGTCATTTTAAAATAAAATAAACGTAATAAGATTTAAATTTTGGTACGTGAATTCTATTTTTTCTTATACAGGAGCAGCCTGTGGTGTTGTTGGGTACTATAAAAGATCTATTTAAAGAATTTGGGTGGCACTACAAGGGGTGTCCCAAATGTACCAAATAATGTGGTATATAGTACATAATCCGTGAAGTTGGCGAAGGAAGTGGCCAATTTGAAGAAGAAAAGGTTTTCCGGTGTGTGAATGGTAATTGTAGTGCCAAACAAGTCATCCCTACACCAAGGTCATATTTCTTTTAAATATTTTTTATTTTTTAAAAACGTATTTGCTCAGTATAATACATATAACTTTATGATTTACATGTTTGTTTTTCCAGATTTAAAAATCAGGTTCGTGTCCAAGATGTGAACGTGTTGTTTCACTTACATTGTTTCATCATGACGCTTCAAAACTTCTTGACAAAAGTGCAACCGAATTGCTTGAAGATAATACGTTATTTTTCTATTTACTATTCAGTGGAAAGGTCGTTGTGTTTGGGGTGACTTTAGACAAATTCTACCAGTTGTACCAAATGGAACTAAGCATGACATTGTTAATGCCTCTTTAAGTTCATCATACATTTGGCACAAATGCGTTGTGCCAGGTGGTATTGCATCTTTGCTATTGACAGGTGGTAGGACAGCACATTCCAGGTTTCGTATTCCTATAAACCTAACTGAAGATTCTATGTGTTACATGCAACCAAATAGTGATGTTGCCCAACTGCTTAAAAAAACAGATTTGATTATCTGGGATGAAGCACCCAAGGTTCATAAACATGCTTTCGAAGCACTAGATAGAAGTTTAAAAGATCTATTTGGTGTTCATGATGTCGACTCTTCTGATTTGCTATTCGGTGGAAAGGTCGTTGTGTTTGGGGGTGACTTTAGACAAATTCTACCAGTTGTACCAAATGAAACTAGGCATGACATTGTTAATTAATAGCCGACATAATTGTGGCATAATAATAGCCACCTAGAGTCAATATTATTAATTGTATTTATGAGTGATTGCTATATTTGTGGAATGGTTGTTAATACCTTCCAACTTAGTGATTATCTATTCTTGTATATAATCATTGTATCATAATGAGAATGCAAGGGATTGTTTCATTTACATGGTATCAGGCTAGTGCCTTGGCCGCAAAATCATCCCTCCCAATCGGAAGCCCACTGCAACCGATCACAACCATCTTCTACCTATCCTTTTATTTTATTTTTTTCTGTCCAGTACCATTCTATTCTTCCAAACCTTCATTATAACCTTCCTGCTGCATCTCTTCTGCTACATCCCGTACCCACCATCTTATAATATCATGTCTGAAAAACTACACCCCGCGGTGACTGTCACAAACATCACCAACTTCGTGCCCATAAAACTGGAGTTTGATACTGCACATTGGCCAACTTGGTCAAAATTATTCAAGATTCATTGTAAGGCGTATCAAGTGTATGACCACCTTCTTCCCCGACAACCGCCTACTACACCACCCGCTGACAAGGACAAGGCTCCTGCATCCTCCTCTTCTACCGACGACATCTGGGAAAGGCTGGATTCCATTGTTAAACAATGGATTTTCAGCACTATATCTCAAGATTTAGTCCACACAGTCATCGAACCGGGTCAAGACAAAACTGCTCATCAAGTATGGGTGGCTCTTGAAGATCTCTTTCAAGATAACAAGAGTGCCCGTGCTCTCCACCTTCGCCATCAATTTAACACCACCCGCCTTGAATCATTCCCGAACGCTTCGGCATATTGTCAACGACTTAAAACCCTTTCTGACCAACTCGCAAGCGTTGGTCATCCTATTTCTAACGATGATTTGGTTTTACAGCTTATTGCAGGTTTAACTGAGCAATATGAGAGTTTTGGTACTATACTGCAGGGTCAAGAGCCGTTAATTCCTTTCTACAAGGCCCGTTCAAAGTTATGCACGCTTGAATCTCAAAAGGCCGAGAGTGCTTTACAGGCCTCCAAATCAGCGGGAACAGCCCTTCAGACCTCGGCTCGCTCGGCTTCTTCACAAACTCCTACGGAGCAGCCTTCTCAGAATTGGACTCGTGGTCGGGGCCGGCCCACTCGTGGACGCGGACGAGGTCGCCAGTCTTGGGGCCGTGGACGCTACCCCAGCAGCCCTAACCCATATGGCTATTGGGCCCCTGGTCCATGGGGCTGGCCTATGCCTCCCTTTGGGCCGTGGCAAAATCAGTCTACACAACAGGGCCAACATTCTCAATACTGGGCCGCGCCACCCTGTCCGTATCCAACATCCAACAACAATCGGCCCACTCAAAGCAATAACGGTTCTGGCCTTCTAGGAGCTAAGCCCAATCAGGCCCACACTGCTGCCTACACACCCACTGATATTGATCAGGCCCTTCAGGCCATGTCGTTGAATCAACAGCAAGAACTAACCGGGTATATGGACACCGGTGCGACAGGTAACATGTCCAATACTAGAGTTAATTTCGATTCCTTTTCTAATACTAGCTTGGGACACCAAATAGTTGTCGGTGATGGTTCAACCATCCCGGTTCATGGACTTGGCAACCAAACCTTACCACCACCATACCCGCCCTTAGTCCTCAAAAACGTCCTTTATGCCCCAAAACTTATTAAAAACTTAATATCAGTGCGTCGGTTTACCACCGACAACTCTGTCTCTGTTGAATTTGACCCATTTGGTTTTCTTGTGAAGGACTACAAGAGCCGGATCCCTATCCTCCGGTGCAACAGCAGCGGTGATCTATATCCACTCATGCTTGGGCCCGGCACAACCACTTTCCCTGCCACTTTTGCTGCGGTCACCTCATCTCTCTGGCATCAACGTCTCGGTCACCCCGGGCGTGCCCCACTTCAGTGTTTAAAAACTTCTAATTTTGTTAAATTTCCAAATTACATTAATAATGTTTGTCAATCGTGTGTGATTGGCAAGAGTATTAGACTTCCATTTGTTGCCTCTAATTCTCATACTTATTTTCCTTTTGATTTGATTCATAGTGATTTGTGGACTTCACCAATTTTAAGTTCCAATGGCCATAGATATTATGTTTTATTTATTGATGATGTAACCAATTTTCTATGGACCTACCCCTTGTCAAATAAGTCACAAGTTTATCCCACATTTTGTCATTTCCACAAACAAATCGCCACCCAATTTAACCGTCCCATCAAAACCTTCCAATGTGATAACGGCACTGAATACATTAACTCCTCTTTTCACACCTTCTTCTCCACACATGGTATCCTATTTCGACGATCGTGCCCCCACACATCGTCCCAAAATGGAAAAGCGGAACGTATGATTCGTACAATCAACAACATGATCCGCACCATCCTCACCCATGCCTCATTACCCAACACATTTTGGCATCATGCCCTCGAAACCGCCACCTACCTCCTCAACATCCTACCCATCAAACATCTACAAAACAAAACACCTACCGAACTCCTCTACCTCCGCACCCCCACATATGACCATCTCCGTGTATTCAGTTGCCTTTGTTATCCATTAACCCCCTCTACTACTATTCACAAACTCGACCCACGTTCTACGCCTTGCGTATTCTTAGGCTACCCTACCACCCATCGGGGCTACAAATGCTTCGATCTTAAAACCAAAACCATCACCATCTCTCGCCATGTGGCCTTTGATGAAACAACATTTCCTTTTGCCAACACCATACACCCGCCACCCTCTTATGATTTTTTTTCTGTCTTCCCACCCTCGTTATGGCCACATGTCCAACCTTTTACAACACCACAACCATCTCCAACCATCCCACCCAGCCCGCCATAAACCCCGGCCCAATCCCCTGTCCAAACTCCTAGCCCCATCTCCACTCCCCCTCCGGCCCACTACCAGCCTCCCACGTCCACTGCTTCAGGCCCACAAAGCCCATTCAACCAGTCCGGCTCTCCCCCAGCCCATACATCACCTACCTCGCACCATACCTCTCCGGCCCAAAACCCGCAACCCATCCCACCACCACCGCAACCCCATCCCACTCACCCCACGCGCACACGTGCCATGGATGGTATCACCAAACCACAACATCGCCTTAACCTCCACACCTCTACATCTACACCCATCCCCATACCCAAATCCCCAACCGAAGCCTTGTCCATACCGGAATGGCATCAAGCCATGACTGATGAATACCAAGCTCTTATTAGAAATGAGACATGGGAATTAACTCCTAGATTATCGGACATGAATGTGATTCGAAGCATGTGGTTATACAAACATAAGTTTAAATCTGATGGGTCCTTGGAAAGATATAAGGCGCGCTTGGTTTGTGATGGTCGTCTTCAACAGGTCGGCATTGATTGTGGGGAAACATTTAGCCCCGTGGTCAAACCTGCTACCATTCGCACTGTACTCACTCTCGCACTCTCACAGTCTTGGCAGGTTCATCAACTGGATGTCACAAATGCCTTCCTACATGGTCACTTGCATGAAACCGTTTATATGTATCAGCCCATGGGATTTAGAGATAAAAACTATCCAGATCACGTTTGCCGCCTCAAAAAGTCTCTCTACGGGTTAAAACAGGCACCAAGAGCATGGTATCAACGCTTCACTGATTATGTCCTTACACTCGGGTTCTCTCAAAGCAAGTGCGATGCCTCATTATTCGAACACTTCATAGTTTCACTAGTGTTCACCAATTTGGCATTTAATCGAACACTTGGTGTGCACCCACCAATTTGTTTAGTTTTAAAGCTCAAGATTAGCCATAACATAACCATTTGTCTAATCATCATCATAATACATTATTTAGACCATTTTGCCTAAATTTCTCATACAACAACTTCTAAGAGTCACAAAAGGTTACTAGATATGAGTGGATTCAACCTAGAGGTTAAACCCCAAATTCTACACATGAACATAATCATATGATCAAAACCAAATACACATATTAAGTGTGATTTGTAACTAAATTAGGTATGTTTGAGGTTCCCCAAGACTAGAGCAACCTCTTTTAACCATAAATTTCACGTTTTATCAAAACCCTAGTTTTTGACCAAATCAAAAACGGGTATTAACATCAAATTATATCAAATAGAAGGTACCTTGATGTTCATTAGGCCTTAGATGACTTGTTTCTTGCTAGAGAATCGATTTCCCCTTTGATTTAGCTTTGATTTGAGCAAGAGTTGATGTTTAGGGTTTGGTTAAGGAAGGAGAAATGATCTCCTGATCATTATACACGACACACACACTTCATGTGTGTGTTTTGGTGTGTTTTATTCTTATTAATAATACCCACTTTACCATTTTGGCAACTATGGTCCCTCAAGTTTTCCCACTGTCATTTTCGTATAAAAACTAACTCATAAGCTAGTTTCAAACACCTTTTATTAATTTATAAACATAATATTATTAACTAGGTTATTTCCATGTTAGAATATAACCCATATTATTATCCTCTAAGTCTCGTGTTATTATATTGCTAATCACGCCTAATGGCGTAGTTAGGCGAACGAATGGTTTTGGGGTGTTACAGTAACGTTTATCGATAACACTTAATGTTTGTTGGTATCGATGATTTCATAATTTAAATGGGCTAAATAGCTAATTTGATGTTGCACACCTCATCTCTGTTAATGTGGTGGTACATGGGTTGTTAAATTTGGTGCTCTTAAAATATTTGCGACATCTACCCTTTGGTTTTGCACATTTGGTCATGGATCCTTTGTATGTGCGCTAGTGGCTTCGTCATCTAATCGTTGGAATGGTGGTGTACTGGTGTTCCAATATTTGGGCCTATGAGTGGCTCAAAAATGGTTATTTCTGAAAATGTGGTCATTTAATGTCGGAATGAGTGGTCTTAAAATATTTGGGCGTACAAATATCCCAATATAGTTTTCTCTTATAGGCTCAAAATGTTAGTATGTGAAAACATGTGGTGGATGTTACTGCATAAATTTCTTTGTTACTTGTTTCTAAGTACAATAGATGGTGGGTGGTGGCGACAGCAGCGTTAGGCGACGGTGGTGGGTGGTGGCGGCGGCAGTGCTGGGTGATGATGATGGTGGAGGGTTATGGTGTTGTTAGTAAAGGGTAAATGAGGGATGGAATGAAAAACAAAAACATGGGGGTGGATGGAATGGTTTTGAGGGAATGAAACGCCATTTTTAATTAGCTCGTTTGGTATGATGGAATGGAAGGGAAAATAGAATGGACCATTACGAGGTAATGAAAAATAGTGTGTTTGGTTGGTTAAAGGAATGGAATCACCAATTCCACAAGGCATTCCATTCCCTCAAAACCATTACATCCACCCCCATGTTTTGTTTCCATTACATCTCTCATTCACCCTTTAATAATAACACCATAACCCACCACCATCGTCACCACCCACAACCGCCGTCACCACCACTACCATCGCCCACCACCCACCACCGCCGCCCACCACCGCTGCCGCCACCAACCACCGCCACCTACCGCCGCCGCCACCCACCCTCTGTCTCCGCTGCCCAACACCACCCGCTGTCACCCATCACTACCGCCACCACCCACCACCACCTACCACCGCCGCCGCCGCCTCCACCCACCACCGCAACTACTCACCATCGTCACCCACCCACCATCACCGCCATCCACCTCCACCCATCGCCACCGTTGCTGCCACCCACCACTGCCGTCGCCACCCACTACCACGCCACCGCCACCCACCACCGCCACTACTCACCATCATCACCCACCCACCATCATCGCTATCCACCTCCACCCATCGCCACCGTTGCCGCCGCCCACCACCGTCATCGCCACCCACTACCACGCTACCGCCACACACCACCACCTACCATCACCATCGCCACCCACCACCGCCACTACTCACCACCATCGCCCACCCACCATCACGGACATCCACCTTCCACCGTTGCCGCCGCCGCTATCGCCACATATCACCACCCACCATCATCCTGACCACCACCCAACACCGCTACTAACCACCGATTTTATTTCTTCGTTTTTTCCGGCCTATCCAACAACACAAAGTAGTGTTTTGTTTCATTCCCACATGGCAACCAATCAAGACATGGAATGGTAATGATCAATTCCATTACCTTGTCCATTCCATTACCCCATACCAAACAGACCCGAGAAATCTATCTATATAATAAATGAATACATCTCGGGTCGAATGGAGACCTTAGAGAGGGCCTCTAGGATCCAGATTTGTATATGGAGCTCCATCTACTTACCTATAAAAGCTTTTTTTTCCTTCATTCTACATCAATCTTCATTCTTCCTTTAGAAGTCTTCAACTTTCATTCTCCATTCTTCCATCCTATTAATTTCAAGGTAATATTGCATCATTTTTTTCTCAATCTTCAATTCTTCTTTTGATTTTCATCTTGGTTTCAAAGATTCTACTCCTGAATATTCTAATCATAAGGATCAGAAAGAAACAACCAATGTTCTTTATTTTGTTTTCAAAACTATGTATCTATCGTTATACTTACATTGGGCCCGAATCAAACAATCTTCAGTTTATGTTCATAAACTTCAAACAATCAAACAATCTTCAGTTTTTTTATATAGATAGATCTTGGTATATTCATTCTTAAATATTTCGTTATTCATTCTTATAGGTAGATATTATCGATTCCTTGTATATTAATTTTTGAAAACATTTCTGATTTCGATTCATTGTTTTATGTTTGAACAATCAAACAATCTTCAGTTTTTTTTATATAGATAGATTCTTGGTATATTCATTCTTAAAGATTTCGTTATTCATTCTTAAAGGTAGATATTATCGATTCCTGGCATATTAATTTTTGAAAACATTTTTGATTTCGTATCATGGTGTATGCAGATATCATCGATTGTAGTATAATTGTTTTTGTCTTCATTCTTATTCAATCCGTGATTCATTCTTATATGTAGATATCATCGATTATGGTAACTTTGTTTTTGTCTTCAAGATATTTTTTAATAATATATGTTTCTCTATCTATTATACCACAGGATTTGATCTGAACACGCAAAGGCTATTATGTCTTATCATAATGGTTCTAAGTTCTTCAAGATACTGCATGACCCTTTGGTGATTGGATGGCCTGATCTGCTTGAATCCGAATGTATTGCCATTGGCGAATATTGTGTATTTAAGTGGTGTTCAAATCAGCACAGGCTCTTTGTTACTAAGATTGCACAACAAGAAGTCATTGATTTTCAAGTTTGATATAGCCTTCGTCAATGTTTTTAATTTAAGTTTTTAAATTTTTGTATTTCGAATTTATGTTTAATGAAGGAGAAATATTTCGTTGTTTTTTGAAATTTTGATTAATGTCATTAAATTTTTTTTACCAAATTTATTGTCATTAATTCAGAATTAATGTTATTTATTTACAATAATAAGTGTTGACTGATGTTATAAAAATAAACATATATAATAATTAGAAAAAGAAACATAATTGTTGACCATTCCGAAATTTAGCTATACATTACGAAATGTGTATTATGTTCTATAAATTAAGCTATAATTACAAGATATAATTGTTGACCATTTAGCTATGCAAATACTAGAAAAAACAAAATTTGCTTCCTTAAATTTATCTATACATTTTGAAAATTGTTGACAATTTAGCATAGATTTAGCTATTCATTGGGAAAATTGTTATACTATAATATAGGTAGCTTATATCTCTATTTTTAATCATTTAGATAAGATTTAGCTATTCATTGCCAAAATTGTTGACCATTTACCATAAATTTAAGTCTGATATCAGCTTTCTATTTTTATAGTTATCTATTTAATTGCATGGTATCTCATTACTCAAACTTGCTATACACACCATTAACATAAAGTGCAACAATTCGCAAAATATAGGATAAACCTTAGAAAATTTTATATGATTTTGTTATTTGTTGATTATTTTTGTTATAATATTTTAACTTTTATTACATAATTAATAATTTTATAATTGAATTCGATGTATCACTAAAATATTTTTTTTTCTTTTTGAAGGGGTTTGAACATTTATATAACTTTGTGGGATACGTATGCAACCGAGATGTCTAAATATGTTGCTACGCATCAGAATGAGAAGCAAATTATTATAATTCTTCAGTTTAGTCGCTTGAAATTTTATAATGGTTGTTACAATTTATTAAATATCTGTACTTTTAATACTTTAATTATTTTACCCAATACTTTGAATTCTAATTTTAGTAATTGTTTTTTTATGCAGGCAAACCCTATGTTTCTAATTCTTTTGGAGATCGTGTTAGTCAATTGTTTATTAATGATAATAATATTGAAGATATTAACATGTACAACAAAAGGTAAAGTTAGTTATATTTTACAACTATTTACCGTAGTTAATACATATAACTATTTTTTATGAACCAGGTTGGGTAAGAAAATGGCGGATAATCCTTCATTGGTTCATCGACCATATGGCACGTCTATGTTCTGTTCGGATGAAGAAGATTTTCTTCACAACACTCCTGTTAGTAAAATTGGTGATATTTGGGAAATACAAGAGGTATGTGTAATCTTACAGGAATGAAAAATTCTATAATAATTTTTATTTTTTTCTTTGATGTTATATATTTTTACCAACAGTATAGTTACATTCTAAAATGTTAAAGTCAATAAATGTTTAATTTAAAGTTGTTTTTTTTTGCCGACAACTAATATTTAACTTTTAAAATTACCTGTTATAATTACCTAAAATAAGCATTCGTGGTACATGATTACAATTAATTATTATATTTTTGTCATTTTAAAATAAAATAAACGTAATAAGATTTAAATTTTGGTACGTGAATTCTATTTTTTCTTATACAGGAGCAGCCTGTGGTGTTGTTGGGTACTATAAAAGATCTATTTAAAGAATTTGGGTGGCACTACAAGGGGTGTCCCAAATGTACCAAATAATGTGGTATATAGTACATAATCCGTGAAGTTGGCGAAGGAAGTGGCCAATTTGAAGAAGAAAAGGTTTTCCGGTGTGTGAATGGTAATTGTAGTGCCAAACAAGTCATCCCTACACCAAGGTCATATTTCTTTTAAATATTTTTTATTTTTTAAAAACGTATTTGCTCAGTATAATACATATAACTTTATGATTTACATGTTTGTTTTTCCAGATTTAAAAATCAGGTTCGTGTCCAAGATGTGAACGTGTTGTTTCACTTACATTGTTTCATCATGACGCTTCAAAACTTCTTGACAAAAGTGCAACCGAATTGCTTGAAGATAATACGTTATTTTTCTATTTACTATTCAGTGGAAAGGTCGTTGTGTTTGGGGTGACTTTAGACAAATTCTACCAGTTGTACCAAATGGAACTAAGCATGACATTGTTAATGCCTCTTTAAGTTCATCATACATTTGGCACAAATGCGTTGTGCCAGGTGGTATTGCATCTTTGCTATTGACAGGTGGTAGGACAGCACATTCCAGGTTTCGTATTCCTATAAACCTAACTGAAGATTCTATGTGTTACATGCAACCAAATAGTGATGTTGCCCAACTGCTTAAAAAAACAGATTTGATTATCTGGGATGAAGCACCCAAGGTTCATAAACATGCTTTCGAAGCACTAGATAGAAGTTTAAAAGATCTATTTGGTGTTCATGATGTCGACTCTTCTGATTTGCTATTCGGTGGAAAGGTCGTTGTGTTTGGGGGTGACTTTAGACAAATTCTACCAGTTGTACCAAATGAAACTAGGCATGACATTGTTAATTAATAGCCGACATAATTGTGGCATAATAATAGCCACCTAGAGTCAATATTATTAATTGTATTTATGAGTGATTGCTATATTTGTGGAATGGTTGTTAATACCTTCCAACTTAGTGATTATCTATTCTTGTATATAATCATTGTATCATAATGAGAATGCAAGGGATTGTTTCATTTACATGGTATCAGGCTAGTGCCTTGGCCGCAAAATCATCCCTCCCAATCGGAAGCCCACTGCAACCGATCACAACCATCTTCTACCTATCCTTTTATTTTATTTTTTTCTGTCCAGTACCATTCTATTCTTCCAAACCTTCATTATAACCTTCCTGCTGCATCTCTTCTGCTACATCCCGTACCCACCATCTTATAATATCATGTCTGAAAAACTACACCCCGCGGTGACTGTCACAAACATCACCAACTTCGTGCCCATAAAACTGGAGTTTGATACTACACATTGGCCAACTTGGTCAAAATTATTCAAGATTCATTGTAAGGCGTATCAAGTGTATGACCACCTTCTTCCCCGACAACCGCCTACTACACCACCCGCTGACAAGGACAAGGCTCCTGCATCCTCCTCTTCTACCGACGACATCTGGGAAAGGCTGGATTCCATTGTTAAACAATGGATTTTCAGCACTATATCTCAAGATTTAGTCCACACAGTCATCGAACCGGGTCAAGACAAAACTGCTCATCAAGTATGGGTGGCTCTTGAAGATCTCTTTCAAGATAACAAGAGTGCCCGTGCTCTCCACCTTCGCCATCAATTTAACACCACCCGCCTTGAATCATTCCCGAACGCTTCGGCATATTGTCAACGACTTAAAACCCTTTCTGACCAACTCGCAAGCGTTGGTCATCCTATTTCTAACGATGATTTGGTTTTACAGCTTATTGCAGGTTTAACTGAGCAATATGAGAGTTTTGGTACTATACTGCAGGGTCAAGAGCCGTTAATTCCTTTCTACAAGGCCCGTTCAAAGTTATGCACGCTTGAATCTCAAAAGGCCGAGAGTGCTTTACAGGCCTCCAAATCAGCGGGAACAGCCCTTCAGACCTCGGCTCGCTCGGCTTCTTCACAAACTCCTACGGAGCAGCCTTCTCAGAATTGGACTCGTGGTCGGGGCCGGCCCACTCGTGGACGCGGACGAGGTCGCCAGTCTTGGGGCCGTGGACGCTACCCCAGCAGCCCTAACCCATATGGCTATTGGGCCCCTGGTCCATGGGGCTGGCCTATGCCTCCCTTTGGGCCGTGGCAAAATCAGTCTACACAACAGGGCCAACATTCTCAATACTGGGCCGCGCCACCCTGTCCGTATCCAACATCCAACAACAATCGGCCCACTCAAAGCAATAACGGTTCTGGCCTTCTAGGAGCTAAGCCCAATCAGGCCCACACTGCTGCCTACACACCCACTGATATTGATCAGGCCCTTCAGGCCATGTCGTTGAATCAACAGCAAGAACTAACCGGGTATATGGACACCGGTGCGACAGGTAACATGTCCAATACTAGAGTTAATTTCGATTCCTTTTCTAATACTAGCTTGGGACACCAAATAGTTGTCGGTGATGGTTCAACCATCCCGGTTCATGGACTTGGCAACCAAACCTTACCACCACCATACCCGCCCTTAGTCCTCAAAAACGTCCTTTATGCCCCAAAACTTATTAAAAACTTAATATCAGTGCGTCGGTTTACCACCGACAACTCTGTCTCTGTTGAATTTGACCCATTTGGTTTTCTTGTGAAGGACTACAAGAGCCGGATCCCTATCCTCCGGTGCAACAGCAGCGGTGATCTATATCCACTCATGCTTGGGCCCGGCACAACCACTTTCCCTGCCACTTTTGCTGCGGTCACCTCATCTCTCTGGCATCAACGTCTCGGTCACCCCGGGCGTGCCCCACTTCAGTGTTTAAAAACTTCTAATTTTGTTAAATTTCCAAATTACATTAATAATGTTTGTCAATCGTGTGTGATTGGCAAGAGTATTAGACTTCCATTTGTTGCCTCTAATTCTCATACTTATTTTCCTTTTGATTTGATTCATAGTGATTTGTGGACTTCACCAATTTTAAGTTCCAATGGCCATAGATATTATGTTTTATTTATTGATGATGTAACCAATTTTCTATGGACCTACCCCTTGTCAAATAAGTCACAAGTTTATCCCACATTTTGTCATTTCCACAAACAAATCGCCACCCAATTTAACCGTCCCATCAAAACCTTCCAATGTGATAACGGCACTGAATACATTAACTCCTCTTTTCACACCTTCTTCTCCACACATGGTATCCTATTTCGACGATCGTGCCCCCACACATCGTCCCAAAATGGAAAAGCGGAACGTATGATTCGTACAATCAACAACATGATCCGCACCATCCTCACCCATGCCTCATTACCCAACACATTTTGGCATCATGCCCTCGAAACCGCCACCTACCTCCTCAACATCCTACCCATCAAACATCTACAAAACAAAACACCTACCGAACTCCTCTACCTCCGCACCCCCACATATGACCATCTCCGTGTATTCAGTTGCCTTTGTTATCCATTAACCCCCTCTACTACTATTCACAAACTCGACCCACGTTCTACGCCTTGCGTATTCTTAGGCTACCCTACCACCCATCGGGGCTACAAATGCTTCGATCTTAAAACCAAAACCATCACCATCTCTCGCCATGTGGCCTTTGATGAAACAACATTTCCTTTTGCCAACACCATACACCCGCCACCCTCTTATGATTTTTTTTCTGTCTTCCCACCCTCGTTATGGCCACATGTCCAACCTTTTACAACACCACAACCATCTCCAACCATCCCACCCAGCCCGCCATAAACCCCGGCCCAATCCCCTGTCCAAACTCCTAGCCCCATCTCCACTCCCCCTCCGGCCCACTACCAGCCTCCCACGTCCACTGCTTCAGGCCCACAAAGCCCATTCAACCAGTCCGGCTCTCCCCCAGCCCATACATCACCTACCTCGCACCATACCTCTCCGGCCCAAAACCCGCAACCCATCCCACCACCACCGCAACCCCATCCCACTCACCCCACGCGCACACGTGCCATGGATGGTATCACCAAACCACAACATCGCCTTAACCTCCACACCTCTACATCTACACCCATCCCCATACCCAAATCCCCAACCGAAGCCTTGTCCATACCGGAATGGCATCAAGCCATGACTGATGAATACCAAGCTCTTATTAGAAATGAGACATGGGAATTAACTCCTAGATTATCGGACATGAATGTGATTCGAAGCATGTGGTTATACAAACATAAGTTTAAATCTGATGGGTCCTTGGAAAGATATAAGGCGCGCTTGGTTTGTGATGGTCGTCTTCAACAGGTCGGCATTGATTGTGGGGAAACATTTAGCCCCGTGGTCAAACCTGCTACCATTCGCACTGTACTCACTCTCGCACTCTCACAGTCTTGGCAGGTTCATCAACTGGATGTCACAAATGCCTTCCTACATGGTCACTTGCATGAAACCGTTTATATGTATCAGCCCATGGGATTTAGAGATAAAAACTATCCAGATCACGTTTGCCGCCTCAAAAAGTCTCTCTACGGGTTAAAACAGGCACCAAGAGCATGGTATCAACGCTTCACTGATTATGTCCTTACACTCGGGTTCTCTCAAAGCAAGTGCGATGCCTCATTATTCACATTTCATCAGGACACTCAAGTCGCCTATCTTCTTCTTTATGTTGACGACATTGTTCTTGTTACTTCATCAGACTCTCTACGCACCTCCCTTATGGATCATCTATCTGCGGAATTTGCGATGAAAGATTTGGGCCCACTCAGTTTCTTTTTGGGCCTTAATGTCAAACGCGAGGGGAACACTATGTTTCTTTCGCAGGCCGCCTATGCTCGAGAAATAATTGAACGTGCAGGCATGTCCTCTTGCAAACCCGTGCACACACCAGTTGATACTAACTCTAAACTTGGTGCCGATGCTGGTCCAGATTGTCAGGACCCATCTCTCTACCGCAGTCTAGCTGGTGCCTTACAGTACTTGACCTTCACCAGACCAGATATTTCCTATGCGGTTCAACAAATATGTATCCACATGCATGCTCCTAAGACTGATCACTGGAATGCTTTAAAGCGGATCATCCGATATATTCAGGGTACAAGCAGCTTTGGTCTCACTCTTGGTCCGTCTAAGGACCCACGTTTAATCGCATACACGGATGCTGATTGGGCAGGTTGCCCCGACACACGCCGCTCCACCAGTGGTTTCTGCG
Organism: Ambrosia trifida; assembly: GCA_028751855.1. Taxonomy (NCBI): domain Eukaryota; kingdom Viridiplantae; phylum Streptophyta; class Magnoliopsida; order Asterales; family Asteraceae; genus Ambrosia; species Ambrosia trifida. The sequence goes on from CM054122.1 coordinate 175,935,732, forward strand.
TCTACTATGGTGACAATCTCATCTCTTGGTCTTCCAAACGCCAGGCCACTATTTCCCGTTCTAGTGCTGAAGCTGAGTATCGCGGGGTTGCCAATGCTGTTGCTGAGATCTGTTGGCTTCAGAATTTATTGCTTGAGCTTCGTCATCCTCACGCCTCTGCAACGCTAATCTACTGTGACAATGTCAGCGCATTATATTTATCCGGCAATCCGGTTCAACATCAACGAACCAAACACATAGAACTTGATATCCATTTTGTCCGCGAAAAAGTTCAAAAGGGCCAAGTTCGCGTCCTTCATGTCCCCTCTCGTTATCAAATTGCTGACATCTTCACCAAGGGTCTCCCGCGAGTATTATTTGAAGATTTTCGATCCAGTCTCAGCCTTCGCTCACCTCCGGCTTCAACTGCGGGGGTGTAATAGCCGACATAATTGTGGCATAATAATAGCCACCTAGAGTCAATATTATTAATTGTATTTATGAGTGATTGCTATATTTGTGGAATGGTTGTTAATACCTTCCAACTTAGTGATTATCTATTCTTGTATATAATCATTGTATCATAATGAGAATGCAAGGGATTGTTTCATTTACATTAATGCCTCTTTAAGTTCATCATACATTTGGCACAAATGCGTTGTTTTAGAATTAACACAAAATATGAGGTTGCTTTCAGGAAGTTGCAAGTCTGATATCGAGGAAACTAAAAAGTTTGTAAATTGGCTTTTGGATATAGGAGAAGGAAAGGTGGATACAATAAGTGATGTTCAGGATGTTATTGAGATACCTGAGGACTTACTTATTTCTCTCTTCGGATCATGTTTCTGATTTGATATCCTTTGTGTATCCGTCACTTTTGGATAACATCCACATTCCTCATTATTTTCAAGATCGAGCTATATTGGCACCGAAGAATGAAGTTGTTCAAGAAATTAATGATAGATTACTTTCAATGTTTCCTGGTAAGGAAATTAAGTATCTAAGTTCAGATAGTGTTTGTCAGTTCGAAGATGTTAGCGAAAAGGTTGATGAAAGCTTAATTTCTCCTGATATTTTGAATGGTCTTAAGTTATCTGGAATACCAAATCACCGTTTGGTTTTGAAAGTTGGTGTCCCGATAATGTTACTTAGAAACATTGATCAGAAAAGCGGTTTGTGTAGTGGAACAAGGTTACAAGTTGTTAAAATAGGAAAACGTGTAATAGAAGGGAGAATCATTTCAGGAAGTAATATTAGAATTAATGCGAATGTTTATCCCAAGAATTATTTTATCACCGTCGGATAAGAGAATTCCATTTAAATTTAATAGAAGACAATTCCCACTTGATGTTTCTTTCGCAATGACAATAAACAAGAGTCAAGCACAATCCTTATCCAGAGTTAGGTTGTATTTGAAGGATCCTGTTTTTTTTCACACGGGCAGTTCTATGTTGTGCTATCAAGGGTCAAAAGTCGAGATAGACTGAAGATAGTTATACCAGATAAAGATGGCAAACTGACGAACAAAACATCAAACGTTGTGTACAAAGAATTATTTCAAGCTTTATGAGTATTTTTATAACATTTTGATGCATTTTTTAACTTATCTTTATTGACGTCATGTACACACAACTTCAATAATACAAATATTATTTTCATATTTTTATATTTTTCTTTGGTATGCACCGTGGGTACCCACGAGTCTCTAACCTAGTTACTTAGTGAATTAGTGGACTTAATTATCATCCATAAGTTATTAACACATAAATTACCTGTTTTGACCTAAAAAAATTGTTGTAACCTAAAACACGTTATTAACAAATGACAAAGACTCATTAGGGGCCATTAACGTTGAATTAGTGGACTTATCATCAAATGCAAGTCATTAAAACCTAAATGACTTATAGAGGGGAAGCATTTGAAACTGAAGTTCAGTATCTTTTGAGTTTCCCTCTAAATTCTTATATGAGTTTCCCTCTAAATTCTTATACAACATAAACATATTGATAACTGAAATTTAGAGTCAATAAGGTGCCAAAATATTAGCGAACGAGTCGCTTACATAATCGCATAAAAACCAATTCCCAAATGTAATCCAAAATTGATAAATCACTCCGAAATGCAACGTGTACGATATCAACACATTAGTCCTTAGCACTTTGATCACTAACAATAACTTTTTATATAGTGAATGTATAGACTCAACCAAAATCACACCAACGGAACTTCGGTCAAGCGAGTTGTCCGTTGGAGCCCACCAAGGCACTGCCGCAGACCCCGTAAGGGGGGGGGGGGTGTCCCCTTGGTATATTCCGCATGGTGCAGCAGTTGGAACCACTAAGGTTTCTAGGTGTCAGGAACATAATTTTTTTTTTTAAAAAGTGTGTACGTCATACCCCTTAATTAACGTGTGTCAATGCTTATTATGATTCGACTTTGGTCTAATACAAATTCCAATCAACTAAAATACTTTTTTTTTTAACAATGAACTTCATTAAAAAACCGACGGACCTCAAATCAAGGTCCACCAAAAACAACATTACAACATATACATAGGATAATCACACCAATCCTTCCAATTAATGAATTTAAATTTAGCCCTACTCCTAAGCCACAAAACGCCAAAGATTTAACAGTGGCAATAGCCTCGATGACCCTAGGAGACCCATCTTCAAAAACCTTTTTATTGCGCTCCTTCCAAATAGCACAAAATCAACTAAAATACTTAATCACACTCAAACCGCCACCAACCTGTTCGAGCATTTTAGAACTTAATTACAACCTGTTTAAAGAACAAAGATGATATGTTTCTATTGGAACCTAGAGTATTTAAGGTTTTAGTATCGAACTCACGGGCTTGATACTAAAACCTTAAATACTTTAGGTTCCTATAGTTTCAATGCGATGGACCGATAGTTAATGCTATCACTGAAACTTTTTTTTTTTTTTTTTTTTTTAACAGTGCTATAACTGAAACTAGTGGAGTATTAGCTATCCCAATTCCCAATCATTTAAAGTGTAGCAAAGTTCACACAACAAAAAGGAAAGGACAAGGTAGGGTTTGGCCATATTGTTTGGTAAAACAATACATAGTTCACATGCCTTTGTCCTCTTTATCACTTATAAACGTGCTAGTTCTTCCCACCACAAAATGCATGCATAGCCGTACAACATCTATTTCATACTCTTAACTACGGTCATAAAATAAAAAACAAAATAAATAAAAAGTGATTAACTAGAACAAATGGGCCTAATTCAAATTATTATGTGTTAATTAATCCAAGTGCAATGTGTAACAAAGATTCCCTGACGATAAAGACTCTTTTTAAAAACAATTATGCTCATGCATTGTACTTTAGCTAATCCAGGTAAGACCCTAAGCATGCAAACCAATACAATGCACAAATTACAAGTCATTACAGCAGGATCGACTCAGCTAAAGGTGCTTCTTGGCATATTATGGGTGATACTATCTACACAACCAACAAAAAACCCTAAACAACCTTAGGACGGGTCGTCGAGGCCTAGATGGGCCGTTAAGAAAAATTAGGGTTTAAGGACGGGGCGTCCAGGCCTTGACGGGCCGTTTGTTTACAGAAAAGACAAAACTGACGGGCCGTCGAGGCCCAGACGGCCCGTAAAAGTACGAGGTACGAGGTGATCAGTCTGAACTCCTGCAAAAGCAGGCAGTTCAGACTGAAAAGTCTGAAAAAGGTGCTTATGGACGGGCCGTCCAGGCCCCGACGGACCGTTGAAACGTGTTAGGTTAGGGCATTTAATCCCTAGACGGCCCATCGAGGCCTCGACGGCCCGTCGACATTTCCTGATATAACCATTACACGATCAGCTTCTTCCCCATTTGAACCAAACTTTAAAACATCACCACCACCAAAACCCTCGACCCATTTCGACTTCCCGGTCTCACGATGACATATTTACACAGCTTTTCAACCGTTGACCTGTCTGAGAACGAGTCTTACGTCTCTGAAAGCGTAGGGTATGAACCCGAGGTTCAAGTTGGTGAAGATGAGGTTAAATCCGGGGTTCGTGGTAATGACGGGAACATGCTGCCCGATCTCAACGAGGAATATGTAGAGGAACAGGAGTCTTTTTTCGTGCCACCAAGCTACCCGCAGTACACGTACGGGAGTTACCATTCGCGCGGGAATCGTGCTAATGATGACAACCAGGAAGATGCTAACATAAAAGTTGAACCTAACCCGGATGTTTCGTATGAAACCGAGCAGGTGCGTTTATTTATTTACACTAGTATATCTTTACAGTAGTATATATTTTCAGGTATTTAGACTAGTATGAATTTAGACTAGTATATCTTTACAGTAGTATATATTTTCAGGTATTTAGAGTAGTATGAATTTAGACTAGACTGTTGTGTAAATTTTCAGGTATTCGGGTCTGTTGAAGAGATGAAACAATGGGCTTACGATAGAGCCCTTGCTAGCGGTTACGTCCTAGTGACAGGACGTTCTGTTTCAAAAGGCAGTGGAAATAATGCAAGAAAAATTAGGATAGACCTGAGATGCGACCGTGCTGGCGAATACCATACTACAGCCACAGTAAGGTCTACGGGTAGCAAAAAGATTAACTGTCCATTTATGTTAATAGGGAGGCTACGCAAAGAGGGTTGGAAGTTGGAGGTTAAACACGCGAATCATAACCACGACCCTTTTGTACATGTTGAGGGTCACGCTTTTGCTAGGCGGCTGACACCACAGGAAGAAGAAATGGTGGAAACACTTTATTTTCAAGGCCTGGAACCGGCAAACATACATTTGGCCATCAGAGCACAAAACCCGAATAATAAATGTATTCTAAGAGACATACACAATACAGTGAGCAAGATTAAACATAGAATTTACGGCGATAAAACCCCAATGCAGGTATTATTATTAATTACTATTATTGTCATAGACTATTATTAATTTTGTTGTTGTTAAATATTAAATATTGTTATTATTATTGTTATGCAGATACTCGAGAGTATCCTGGTTGAAAAGAAATTTACTTATTTCACCAAGCAGAATCCAGAGACAGATGCTGTTGAGAATATTTTCTTTTCACACCGGGTCTCGTACAATCTCTGGCGTGCCTTTCCACATGTGATGCTGATCGACGCCACCTACAAAACGAACGAGTACAGAATCCCGTTTGTTCAAATTGTGGGTATGACGTCGACAAACCAGTCGTTTTGTATCGCCCATGCATTTATCGTTAAAGAGAAAACGAGTAACTACACATGGGTGCTTGAGAGGCTCAAAGATTTGCTGGAGGGGAGTATGGAGCCACGTGTAATTGTTACAGATAGAGATCTGGCTCTGATGAGTGCATGTGCTTCAGTTTTCCCGGATGCTACGAAATTGCTTTGCAGGTGTCATATTCAACGAAATATTATTATTATTATTATTATTATTATTATTATTATTATTATTATTAATATTATTGTTGTTGTTTTGCAGGTATCATATTCAACGAAATATTGCAAAATATCATAAAGCAGGATTTCCAAAAGAAGAATGGGAAATATTTTTGCAGTATTTTGGTCGACTGTGTAAATCTCCTGACAAAGAGGCTTACGAATTCAATCTTGAAGCGCTCTACAGACGACTTTGGGGGCAGGATCGAACGGGTATATATTTTATTTTTTATTTTGCTTTACAAGCGTACATATTTTCTGTATTGACATCACTATTCTGTTTTTTACAGAGGTTTATGACTACATGGAGTCAGTTTGGCTCCGAGATTATAAAGAAATGTTTGTGGAAGCATGGGCAAATGAAAACCTTACGTTCGGTCAGACTACGACCAACAGGGTCGAGAGTCAGCATGCTCTTATTAAAAGGTACATAAAAGGCCCGAACAGCTCGCTCCACGCGCTTGTGATGCAAATAGACAAAGTTATGGAATCACGGCGCGTAGCGATAAAGCACTCCTTCGAACAAAGCCGATCAACAAGAATGTGGAAACATGATCTACCGTTGTTTCAAGACGTAATCGGTAGGGTTTCCCATCTAGCGCTTAATTTGATGCTCGGAGGGGTCAACAAGATAAATTATTATATGGAACAAAAGAGGTCTTGTGAACACCGACTCAATAAGACTTATGGATTGCCTTGTTCCTGTCAATTGCAATTGTTTGATACGAAAGGTAACAACATTTTTTAGACTTATTATAAATGTTTGAAGCGTTTTGTAGATGACTTGTGTTGTCTGGTTCGTACAAAAACAGAGGAAACTCTGCCAAATTTTTATAAAATTATTGATTTGTTGTTGTTGTGATTGAATATATATATCAGATACACGAGTGTCACTGGCTGATATCGACGTCTTCTGGACACGACTTGACTTTATGCCAGAAGTAGCTGAGAATCCCGAGTTTGACTTTCAGCACCAAATGAATGCATTCGCTGAGCAGCTAAGGTCGCAACCGGTGCAAGTGAAAAAAAGCATGTTGCAGAAGATGAAGGAGGTGTTGAATCCGATTATGACTAAACATAAACCTCCTGAGGTACAAACCGATACTCGGGGTCGGCCAACAACAAGTGAAAAGGAAAAAAAGGAAGATAAGGCTGCGGTTCGTATTATTATTATTATTATTATTATTATTATTATTATTATTATTGTTGTTGTTGTTGTTGTTGTTGTTGTTATATAATTTTTTGCACGTAGGGCAAAAAGCCTTCTAGAAGAGGTAAACAATCAAGGGACAAACCGATTGTTTACGATGAAGATTTTCCACTGTTGGAAAGGGAGAGGTACAAACTACTAATATATAAATTCACACATGCATACATATTTATACACATATTAAATCTCACTTTTTGATGGGTACAGGTACAAACTGGAGATCGAAAGGTTTAAGAAATGGCTTCCACCTGCATATCATAGATACATTACAGACATTCGGGATGTCCATGGAGACGGTCACTGTGGCTTTCGATCCGTAGCTGTGTGCTTAGGGTGGCAACAGGATATGTGGTACTTCATCCGCAAACAGCTTAAGGAGGAGATCGTCGAGAATGAAGACCGGTGGAGGCTAATTTTAAACGAAGTGGATTACGATACTTACGACAGAGTCTCCAACTCATTCGATCACACTGGAGTGGGACCAGCCACGCACGACCAATGGATGGAGATGCCCGCCTCAGGATTACTGATTGCTCAGAAATTTAAGGTGGTTGTTCAATTTCTCTCTCCGTATGATCAAAGTGAGACGTACTTCCCTATGTTCGATGGTCCACACACCGTTGAAGAACATGCGTTCGTATCGTTTGCTTTTGTTAACAAAAATCATTTCATCAAGATTGAGTTGGCAGAAGGCGCCCCAATGCCAAAACTGAATCCAGCATGGCGTAAGTGGCGATATGAAGAGGCAAGTGAGTGGGAGACGGTATATG